>CM059187.1:124869024-124886524 GCA_030323885.1 Branchipolynoe longqiensis
CTAGGTGAGACTGAAAGCACATGTATGGAATATTTTTGCACGCTCTTTCGCATGTGTAAAGACCCGTATGTCCCCCGCTCGTGGCTGCAGCCGCTCAGAGAGCACCAGGAGCAGCTCGCAACAATGGCATTGGACTGGGACTGGGAATCATGTATTATGTGGTCGGAACGTGTGTTTTCGATGATCGACGATGGCCGTCTGCCCAAAGGATGGAATGATATATACGCGATAAAAGACGTGCAGTGAGACGCATGTGCGGTCGGCTCACGACTGGCCACAAAAAAGGGCAGGGCCACTGACTACTAGTACTAGAAACGCACCGAAGACTACGACACCAGAAGGCGAGAATTCTCAACTGAAACCGATGGCCGCCCATGCCATCAGTGGAACTGGGGTGGTGACTGCGGCCACTCTGAGACACACGGAACCCTGCGGATTGCTATTGCCACGTTTGCGCTTGGTGCGCAAATAAATACAGGCGATCGAACCCGCACTGTGAGAATGAGGGCAACAACAAGAAACGTGCGCTGGAGAAGAAAAGCGCAGCAGACTGCCCCTCGAACACCAACGGCGAATCTTCCGGCCGCCAGGATTTTTAATAACTCGGCCTATGATATCACCGGCAGTACGCACACACGATCACCGTCCTGCGTCACCGCCCGAGCACCCATACGCACACAACAACAAAAACGGTGAGCGCCATCACTAGTCATAACCATGTCTGTAACCGCCTCCTCGGCCCCTTCGACGACCCACCGTTCCCCCCCCTGGGCACAGACGAGCCGAATGATGACTCGCCCTAAAAAGAATACCAACGAGAGGCGGGTCATCGTCGATTTAAGCTACCCCAGAGGGGACAGCGTCAATGCAGGCATCCGGAGAGGACAATACCAAGGGAGACCATCCACCTACACGCTGCCGGGAATGATGGACCTGGCAGACGAAGTCAAGCTCAATGGTAGAACATGCTACATCTGGTCCATGGACCTGGCCAGGGTATATCGCCAGTTCCGGGCCTTCCCGCTCTCCATCCCCTTGTACGGCATAGTGTTGCATGGGAAATCCTACTTCGATGTCGCACCACCGTTCGGATGTCGCACATCCTCGATGGGATGTGCCAGAACAACAAGTGCAATGGACCCGTGGGCACCATGGCTTGTGCTACCTCGACGACTTTGTCAGGGTGGTCCCAAACATCATGAAGGCCAAGGAAGCCTACCAAGAAATAGTCACCCTCGCCACAGACCTGGGCGTAGAACTCTCAACCGCCAAATGTGTCCCACCCACCAAATGCCTCAAATGGCTGGGATACAGCATATCAGCCGAGGAGATGCAGCATATCTAGCTTGCAGACATCCTCGCAGAGTGCAAGCTATGGACGATGGGCCGACGCGCGTCCAGAAAAGACCTACAGCGCCTCGTCGGCCGACTACAACACATCGCCCGGTGTGTGACCCCAGGCAGGCGCTTCATGGCCAGGATACTGAGCTCCCTGTGAGCGGTGCCATCCGTCGGGAAGCACGTCATGCTGGATGAGATCGTCCTGGATGTATCCTGGTTCCTCCGGTATGCCGAGACCACGAATGGAGTCATACTCCTGAAGCCTCCGCCGACCCAAGATATGGATCATCGAGTGCGACTCGACCCTGAAAGGGGATGGGGCCTACTCCCCACAGATTACATCTCCGAAGAGTACCCAGACGACATCACCAGGGAAGGCTAGAACATTAACCATCTGGAGGCACTCAACCTGGTGGTGGCACTCAACAACCTAGCCCCGCCAGACCATCAGGACTATACAATTGTCATTAATACTGACAACCAAGCCTCCCAGGTCGTCCTGTCGAACGGCGCAGGCCGTGACCATGTGCTCTGCGCGTGTGCGTGTTAGGTGTGGAGATTTGCGGCCAACCACAGCACATAAACCTGGCACAGAACTGATCCTGGCCGATGCACTAAGCAGGCGCTACACAGACTCCGATGTGGACAGAAAGGCCCGCATCATGTGCATGGAAAAAGGCCTGACCCGGACCCGAGTGGAGCACCGCGTCAACGGCTTCGGCGCCACCATTTAAAGGATGAGACCTGGGAAGCTCTTTATATCTGCCTCTCTCTTCCCAGGTCCGACGTTGCCCACTTGCCCCGGTGTCATCACCCTGCTGAAGGCTGGCCTAGCCACTGGCATGTGGCGTAAATAGATGCACCAAGTCCGGAAATACACCAGATTCGCCGACACCCACGGGTTCGATCCTCGACGCCCCAACCAGCTGGACGTCATGACATTCACCGCTCACCTGAATGACACCTTACAATCGCTGGGCGCCATTTATAATTACCTCAGCAGTGCCTGCATGTGGACAAGACTGATGGGCGGGTCCCATAAAGGATTTGACACCTACCCCGCCCAGCTCGTGAAGAGGGGTGTGGCACGCACATCCGAACACTGCCCGAGTCCGGCCCCACCCATAACACCTAGGCACATCTACAACATCATTAAATACTTCAAGGCAGCAGTGGCAGCAACATGAGTACTCGCCGCAGTGACTCTCGTGGCTTACTTCACCCTAATCTGGCAGAGCAACCTCCTTGTCACCAACGGGTGCCACTCCCCGCACACCTTATTGCGAAGTGACGTGAAGGAAGACCGAGACGCGTTAAACATACGAGTACGCGCCACAAAAACCACCCGATCTCCAGCCGACGCCTATACTGTCTGACTTCCAGCCATACCTGGGTCTCCGTGCTGCCCGCTAGTGGTGTGGAACTACAACAAACGGAATTGACTGCCCCATATGACACCGGCATTCACCATCCCCGACGGCGGGGCGTTCAGCCTTCACACCCTCACGCTCGCCATATGGAGAGCCCTACGAGCCGCGGGCCACCAGCTTTCCAAGCCCTTCACGCTGCATAGCCTCAGGAGGGGCGGGGCCCAGGCCTGCGCTCGAGCAGGCGCCCACCATGAGGACATCTGTTAGCTGGGCACCTGGAGGTCCGATGAGATGAACTCTTACGTCCCCAAAAAGGCGTTCTCTGCAACCACTCAGGCGCTCTCCTCCCTATTTGGTTGAGTGCGCTGTATTGTTCTTCTTGTATTGTTCTTCTCTCATTGTCCCTTCATAGTCATTATTGTAGTCATGTATTGTTCTTCTGTTAATGTCCTGCCTGCCTGATTGAATAAAAGCGATTTATGCCACTTCTGTTCCGTTGTGAATTGTTCATGTTAGCATAACATAGGTAATTCTCGGCGGAACGGGAAGTGGTAGGGATCCCTCCGCTGCTGCAGTTGTCGCCACCTGTCAAAATTCCCACAAACTAAACTTACACTGCTAATGCTACCGACCCGCACAGATATTCCAGGCCGCAACCATCTACGATCGCGCCATCTTCCGCCAAACGCCCAAACAGGGCTGCGCCCGATATATGTAGCCATCCGGCTGCCACCATCTATGGTGGCACTGCCGGGCGTCAAACTTGCGAATCAATACCAATCTTGTCGCCACCCAGTGGGTTCTTTCCAGCGCTGATGTCACACAACTACTCCATCGCTCACTTGCCACCTGGATACGAACCCGCAAGGTCAGGTTGATCGCCCGTAACTTTGCAACCGCCCACCCCTCAACTAACGAAAGACACTCTAACAGCTGGGGTTGAGAACGCTGATTGTCCTGTATGCATTACCTTATATGTTGCTAGGACGTAAAACAACAAGAAACAGACATATATATATTACATATAGACATATATATATATTACATATATATATATATTACATTTCTATTGTAACTTGTTACTTTCATTAGTTGCTAGTAAGACATTAAGGTCTGCAGTGAAAGGGTTTTACTGTACAGTCGTTATCACTACAGTGTTGGTCTCCCCACGTTACAGTCAGTGCCGACGAGCTGGTGAGCCGACTGGAGTGCCACAACTTCAACACCACAAGGGACTTCCACAGCAAAGTGTACAAGAAGGGCGACCTCCCAGTAAGGGCCCACTATGGCTACTCATCTCGCGTCGAAGAAGTTATCGTCACGGCTTCACAGGGATGGCTGTTAGACGGGTCAGTCCTATACTGTTTATTATTAAATGTGCATAGTCGGATAAAAGCATCGAATTTTCACTAGTAAGACACTTATCTATATTTGAACCTCCATATCCAACTTGGATACTGGTGCACTTATTAAGTATTTGATGCAACATAGTAGGGCATACTAAGTCAATTTAATAGAACCTGTTACTGCTGAAGCCTATGGGATCAGGGTTTTGATAAGCACACCAAAATCAATTTGGCATGTTTAGACTTCCAATATCTTCAAATTTAGTCATTTTAATGGAAAGTTACTTCAAACTGAAGTAACGTGGATAATAGTGATCAACCTAATATATTTATCTCAGAAAATGACAGAAACTCAAAGCCATCAGACTATGCAGCTTTAATGGAATTGGCTCATAATTCCGAATTGTGGTTGATCCGGCGGGAAGCCCGAGACGCCACCTCGCGGGCCCTCACCGAACCTCCCCTCCTTCCCGCCTTCCCTCTGACCTGCATTCGGGCTCCAGACTCTCACGTCCATGGATTTACCGCACCCACCCACCCTCTTTTTGTAGCCCACTGCGTGGGGGTCGGCTCCCGGGCCTACCTCCTCCCAAGTCCTTCCGGGCCCCTCTGCGGAGGTGGATGAGGTCGACTGACCTGCACAGGAACATTGCCTCCTATGTACTACCCCGATTGTTTACCTGTACCTGTTTCCTTGAATAAACCCTCCCTCTTACTCCCACTTCCGTCTCGGGCTTCCTCTGTCCGGATCATACATATGTAAATAAATCAAATAAAAAATGATCAACTTGTCTGATGCCCGTGCTACACACGTCGAGATTGGGTCGCAAGTCCTGGAGATTTTCTATTTTCAGTTAATTATCGGTTAGTATAAGCTAGCTGCCCGGCTTCTTTGTTTAGCATAGTTTGTATCGGAATCCGAACAAGCTGTACTCCCCAGCATAGTCTGCGCTCATCCCTCCAAGGGCGTGTCACTGTCAATAATGATGCACTGATTATATCTTCATGTATAGCGGACTGCTCAGAGCGAGTAATGGAGGAGCCCATGGATTCGACAATATTTACGAAGACATGCAGGTAGGTGAACACAACATCACAGTGGTTGTAACCCCTAATTTATTCAATTTTAGTCCACAGTCAACAGGGGATGTCTGCTACTCAGAATATCCGCTAAAATATGCATTGCAATAGATGATTTCTAAGGACACTGGAGGAAATAATGTTCTGTGTTGCAGTAGCTCAATTTGCAGCATTTCTATGAAAAAGGTCTATTTCCTTTATTGGTATTGTACGAGTTCTATTGGGACTAGGCACACACACTTACTATTATGTTTTGTTTTTAGTTTGCACTAAGTTAGTTCGCACAACTAAAAACGAATGGGTTGGATACATATTATATATATGTATATATTATATATATATAATAGTTTACCTACATAATGAACAAGAGGAAGACATGATAGTGGGTTAGATTGTATTTTGTCTGGCTAGAGGGACAAATGCCCCTTGCCTAAAAAGAAAAGATTTCTCGGCGGTAAGTGAGTAGGACAGTGAGCAGGCGAGCGGTGGCGCCACTGTCGGAGCTGAAGCCTGAGCAGTAGATGAGTAGGCGAGGCTCAACCACCCAATCACTGGTGTGTGGGTGTTATTATACTCGCATAATTCTTATACAGCATATCTATATACTATATATATATATATATATTCGCACATGGAGAAGAGATAAGGATATACACAAATTGTAAGAATTGTTTTAGCAGAACCAATCATTGCTTGCTTACATTTGAAATAAATGTTTATATTTAATTCCTGAGCACTTCCAATAATTTCTAGGACATCCATTATACTGGATGAGAACCACCAGGTGCAAATGTGGTACTGGTAGACTATCATCTCTCAGCCACTCACTCAAAATCATGGTTGTTTCACATAAAGAAGAGACTTCATTGAGCTCTTACTGGATCAAAATTGCACCCAAGTTGGCCGAAGCCATTTACAACGTCAGTTTCCAAGTTTGCATGCACATGTATTCATGAATTTAAAATCATGAATCAATGCAGACTAACATGCAGATCTGCAGCATTTTTCTTTTATGGCAATCTGTATTTTTCACATAAGCTCCTGTATGAATCTGTATGAATCTGTATCACATAATAATTCATATACACATGTCTCACATACCATATAAACATGTGAATACAATTACATAATTATTTTACTCAAAAATGATATAACCAAACTACATTACATTCACATACAACACTGATCATTGTGGCCAAACATTGGCTGCATGTGTTGCTGATTTCACCAGTATCAGCTGAGACAGCCAACTGGTGATTTAGTTCGTTCATTTATAATTGATTTAGTTAGGCAATAATAATAAACAAAATGATTCGCAGAGCCTTCAAATACTTGGACGAAAAATGCTGATCACTTTGTATAAGAGCCAAGTAGAGCCAATACTAGAGTATGGAGTCACTATATGGCACCCAACATTGAAGAAGGATATTAAATCGATTGAAGCTGTTCAGAGAAGGTTAACTAAGCTACTGCCAAATCCGGAGGTACCTCAGTTATCCAGACAGACTCAGGAGACTCAAATTACCAAGCCTCACATACAGAAGATTTCGTGGGGACATGATCAACACGTGGAAGTTCCTGAATGCTGAGTTTAATGTGGATGAGGCCTTGCTATTCAGACGCATACAGAGAAGCAATACCAGAGGTCACTCCAAGAAGCTTGTCAAGCCAAGGTACAACGGCTCACTCAGAGGGGCCTTCTTTTCACAGCGAGTGATAAACATGTGGAATGAGCTACCGGAAGAAGCGGTGGAAGCAGCTACCATGAATCAATTCAAGAATGTGCTGGACAGGGCCTGGGCCAGAGAAACATTCCCGTATGATTTCGAGGCTGCATACCATTAGAGCTGAGAGCTACAAGCTTTGTATAGGCTACCACAAGCCTGCATCAAAGAAGAGGATAATAATAATAATAATTGTTCCATCATACTGTGCTGTTGTGGAATGCATATAAGGGAATAATGTGGTTACACATTTTTATTTCAATAAATTTAACTAAAAATCTGTATAAAAATGGAGTATGACCATGTCACTAAAAATAACACCAAAATCGTATCGGATACGGGTAACCCATATCATGTGGCATGTCTGGACATGGGTTAATTGTCTGGGTATGCCCGTCAGGAAACTGATGCATTCCAGATTGTGTTTATTATATATTAAACTAACATATTAGTATCTTATTAATAATGGAGTGTTCGATTGATCTGCAGGGGCTGTTTGCGGCGTATGGCCCAAGTTTGAAGAACATAGCCATTGAGCCATTTGAGAGCATCGAGCTCTACAACCTAATGTCAGGTAGGGAACTGCTCTAGCAATTAAAATTGCATTGTCCGATGGTTTTGAGTTTCTGTCTTTTTCTGAGATAAATACATTAAGTTTATTGTTATAATCTACAATTCTTTAGTTTGAAGTAACTTTGCTTAAAAATGAGTAATTTAGAAGATATTTGAAGTGTAAACATACAGAATTAATTTTGGCATGCTTTATTCCTCTACCTGACTTCATGACATCTAGTTCTCTCAGGTAAAAATGTAGCTACATTGACAGTATGCAGCTGACTTACGGTGAAAATAAAGCTATTCCCATGTCTCTTTTCACATTCCTTGTGCCTTGCCAGCAATGACTTTAAAATTGATATGTGTCGCTTCCTAGCCAGGCGCTTGGCATTATTAGGATATGGCAAGGACTAATTGGCTCAGTGTCAGGATAATCCCACTCACAGGTGCTGCCGGCCTGGTCTCCCAGTGGGGCAGAACTTTAAAGTCGCCATGAGTGCGCACTGTCACAAGTCGGTACCCATCCTGATATGACCTTAGATGTTGCCAGGACGTTTAAACTCCAACAACCAACCAACTATATATATCATTCTTACTCATTGGTTTCTTTCAGTGGCATCATTTACATTGATATATTCAGTGAAAATTCTTCGTGTTTTTTTTTTACCCCCGGCGTTGCTTTCAGTTGAACCTAGTTGTTCCCGGTGCTGTAGGATTAGTTCTGAAGACACTAGATATTGCTAGGACGTAAAACAAAAACAAACAAACAAACAATGGCAGACATCATGTGGAATTCCCGCGTGTTTGTCCTCCATGCGTCTTTTTTTTAATACCCCCCCCCACAAAAAAGAAATATACAAATAATAACACATATACCAATACCGATAATGTCTATAGATATCACATTTTCCCTGCAGACATATTGGGTATCACTCCTGAGCCCAATAACGGTACCACAGGTCGCCTCTATGAAGTGCTGCGTCACCCTCCGCCCTACCCTGCCGAGGCGCCCCCTGGTAGCGACTACCGCCCCGCCACCTTCCCACGTGACCGGGTAGACAGGGACGCGCGCAGAGCCGCCTCGGACTGCAACTGTACCTCTCAGGTGAGTCTCACCGGACGCCGTGCCCAAGGCGGTTGAGTGTGCACTGTCACAAGTGGCTAGCCGTCCTGATATGACCTTAGACAAACAAGCAAACTGAGGTGAGTCTTGAGCCGTGTTCACACGGGCGGTGTGAATCGATTCGTAGAAATCGACTTGTATAGTTCGGGTTACATTTCGCGTCTGAGTCGGATTAGGGCTGAATCGATTCCTGTGATCCGCATATTGTAAACCACTTGTAGAGGTCGATTACTTAGATCGATTTCTGTAGATCGATTTATTTTGCCCGTGTGAATGCACTGAGGCGGATTAAGGACGTCACACGCATGCGCAGTCGAGACCTTAGTTTGTTGACTTTCCAGTCGATCAAAAGCGCATATTATATAATTTAGTCTATGAAACCGCTAGCTGGGCACAGATATTTTTTTCATCATTTATTTTAATGTTTTCACTGCCCAGCAGAAGTTTTGATCGTTCCAAACCAATACGATTCAGTCCATACATATCTAGGTCGAACCCACTCTCTCGTGGTGACGTCGCCTAACCGAAAACTGGCGCTGGTCAGACTGAACTTGCTCATGCGCATATATTGATTTCCGGCCCAAGTATTGCCCATGTGAACGGGCCGCTAATTCGATTCCTAGTATTCGCCTTGTCTAAATCGATTTATAATTTTCCCGTGTGAACACGGCTTTCGATGGGGGTGGGGGATGTCTTGTCTTGGAAGATTTATACTGCCTATCATGGATAAATCTGAATAGACTTGTTTTCACCATTAGACAGTTTGTCGATAGAAAGCCCGAGCCTACACTTTTACCGACCCAAGGGATTTGTAACCTCCCACACCACATAGACATGGTATGAGAGCAACTGGCCTTTGATGATGCTGTAAGTTATACACAGCGGTGGAAATCTAAATTGGCAGAGGTGGGGGCTACAAGGAATCAAACCACTGACCTTCATATTAGGAGTCTGACCTAGAAAAAAGTCAGACACTCTAGCCATTCTGCTACAGAGAACACCACAAATGTGCACGTCACGGTGAGGGGTGGAGGTATATGGCTGATCGGCCTGATGTGGGTGTGGGGTGTGTGGTTTGTGGTTTGGATTGGGGTTGGGATGCTTGCTGAACACTGGCTGGTTTTCGCCCAAGTAACATAGGGCGAATTAAATCATTGCCTTACAAAATAGACATTTATCGCTACCTCCCATGATGTTCAGCAATCATTATGAGTAGCCTTGGGTATAAAAAAGAAAAAACACCCCAAAAACACACACACACAAACGCTAGAACTCTTCACCATACATATCAGATACCACATCTAGTAAATATGATAAATGGATATGCGATAGATGTATTGCATATTAATGGGGTGTTCGATTGATCTGCAAGCGCTGTTTGCGGCATATGGTCCAAAGCGTGAAGATATATCGCATATCATGAACAGTTTTGTGTGCATCATACCTATGGAATACTAGCTGAGGACTATTACTAATCACCCACTCTCCTCCATGTATGACCGACCAGCCCGTTGTAGACGTGGATACACTGGACCTGCGTCTAAACCTGACCGAAGTAGAGCAGGCGGCATCCAAGGTGCATCACCTGGGGGGTAACACTCCCTTACTGGAGGAGAAGGACCTGCAGGTGTGGACCATGGTTCAGGAGGACTATATCTCAGCTTACAGCACCCAGCACCGTATGCCTCTGTGGGCCGCCTTTGAACTGAATGAGCAGGTGAGTGGATTTTATTTTGTAATGTTTAATTTTTAATGGATTTTCACTTTTGTAATGAATTTATTTACAGTTGCGTAGTCCGATGAAGCATCAAATTGTCAAAACTTAAAAGAATTATCTACATTTGATTCCACATATCTAACTTAGATAATGATCCGCTTATTAAGCATTTGTTGCAACATAGAAAGCAATATTGAGTCAATTTAATAAATCGTGTTACTGTAAAAGAGTATTGGTGTCAGAGTTTTGCCGGGCTTGCCAAAACTAATTTGATATGTTTATACTTCAAATATCTCAAAAGTTAGCCATTTAAAATCAAAGGTACTTCAAATTAAAGTAAGGTAGATTATAACAATCAATGTAATATATTGATCTCAGAAAAATAAGAGAAATTCAAAACCATCCGACTATGCAACTTTAATGGAACGACCTCATATGTTGCTGGCACATATTTAATCAAAATGAACTCTTATTTGAACAATTCTTTTTCCATTTTCTTTTCATTTTCTTCAAGTGTTTTCCCCCTCCGAATCAGTGCCAATGTATATTGGTGTTCCTGGCCCTCATGATAAATGCAGTTATAAATTAAATAAGAAGTAGAAGAAAATACAGAGTAATGCGTTAAATGGAATCCAGATGGGATGGCCAAATGAGTTGAGCATCCGCCTCCCATTTTGGTAGGCCGTGCGATTTGAACCTTTGACTGAGTCAAACCAATGACTGAAACATTTATACTTGTCGCTACCTATCGTAGTGCTCGTCATTACTAGGGTAGGGCAAGGAACAGTGGAATGAGGAAGACCAATTGTCCATGATTGAAAATATTCACTGTAATAAGTCGGTGCCCATCCCAATATAACCTTAGATATTGCGAGGACGTATAACCCCACTAATAAAAACATCTAAACAGATCGCTTTTGACCCATTCAAATGGGTTATTTACACAATTTAATATCGTTAGGCAAAAAGGCTTAATCACTCAACCTAGTTATGAGTTAATGTTTTCTGTTATGAGTCCGGCACGGATCTGCGAAACAGCTCAGGCGACTGTAGTCGCGTCGATGTGCGCCTAGACACCGCCGACACTACCCAGTGTGCAGCATTCTCCGACAGGAGCGGTGACGTCACACCCGCCTATCTAGTACCACCAGGTGGGTATGCATCCACACACATCAAGCCCTCCCAGGATCAGTCATAACTACTTCAAATAGGCTTAAATAACCATACCCTGTAGTGAGATCGTGGGATTCAAACCCACGGGTTCGAATCCTGTTCGAGTCAAACCAATGACTTAATAATTTATACTGATCGTTTCCTAGCCAGGCGCTCGTCATTATTAGGATCGGTCAAGGACTGGTTGGCTCAGTGTCAGGATAATGTGACTGAGTGGGATATCAGGTCATGATGATGGTGGCCTGGTCTCCCAGTATGGCAGCAACACTATAAAGTCGTCCATAAGTGCCCACTGTCACAAGTCGGTACCTGTCCTGACACGACCTTAGCTGTTGCCAGGAGGTAAAACCCCAACAACCAACCCCTGTAGTGAGGGCATGTCACGTCCGTGATATAACACGTATGGCATAATGTAATGAATAAGTGATCAGTAATATTAAACTGTTCTTTCCCGACATAGAACTTCAAGCACAGAGGATTTTGGGATGGGTACTGACCAAGGAGTAGCTAAAGTTTGCACTCATTCCTGAGCTCCGAGGGACTCAAAACCCATATATAGGAGGTGTGGCATTTATTAAATTACTTATGCGTTGAGCTTGATTCATTGACAATTTTGAATAATAACACCAGAAGTTTCGATGAATTTTTACAAATAACTAACTGTAGAAAAGTTACAATTAAAAAGAAAAGTAGTAGTGGTCTAGCCACCACATAATATATTAATTATGTAGCGCATTCAGGATGTCTATTTCTCGTACATGAGGTCGTGGGTTCGATCCCTGGCCAGTGGGGCAGCACGATAAAGTTGCTATGAGTTCCCATCCTGTTATGACATCATATGTTGCTAGCACCAAAAGCCTGGGTCACTTACTTAAAATATGTTAACTGTATTCTGATGGGAGCAGACATAGTAACGGACCCAGATGCAAAGGCAGATGCACAGATTTCCACCAACCTCGTGCCAATGTATACCAGCTTCAGAGAAGGTGAGTCATGTAGACACGCACTTGCATTCAGCCGTGTTTCTTTCTCCTTTTTAAAAGTTGCATATGCCGATGGTTTTGAGTTTCCATAATTTTTATGACATAAATATATTAGGTTGATCGTTATAAAACAGCCTACTTTAGTTTGAAGTAACTTTATCTTAAATGGCTAACTTTTGAGATATCTGAAGTATATACATGTAAAATTGATTTTGGCAAGCATGCCAAAATCTCTGACACCAAAGACTTATGCAGTAACAGGTTTAATTAAATTGACTCATTATGCCCTGAAATGTAGCAACAAGTGCTTATTAAGTGCACTGGTATCTAAGTTAGAGATCTAGAATCAAATCTAGATAATTGATTTGGCTTTGAAAATTTGATGCTTTTCTCGGACTATGCATCTTTAAACAAAAATTGTTAACAATTTGATTGATTTTAGCAGGGGAATCTCTATATAATAGATGATCCCCACCATCACCCCCCTCCCCCTCTTTGACGACAGGGGAAGAATTAATGTTGTGAGTGTGTAGCAGCTCACTGTGCAGCATGGTTTTTGTTGTTGTTGTTGAAGATTTATACTGCCTGTCATGGATAAGCCTGAATGGGCTTGTTTTCACCATTAGACAGTTTGTCAATAGAAAGCATGAGCCTACACTTTTACCGACCCAAGGGATTTTTAACCTCCCATACCACATAGACATCGTATGAGAGCAACTGGCCTTTGATGTCGCTGTAAGTTATACACAGTGGTGGAAATCCAAATTGGCAGAGATGGGGTCACGGGGAATCGAACCACCAACCTTCAGATTAGGAGTCCGACCTAGAAAAAAGTCAGACACTCTAACCACTCCGCCACAGAGAACACCACTCCGCCACGGAGAACACCTGTGGAAAAGGTCTCATATAGGATTTCCATTACAAATTTCCCTCCGATGGTAGTGGATCTAACGACTGCACACACTCTGGATATTGCGTTTCCATGTCGCACTTTAGTGCCCAGTTTCAGAGAATGACCCATATCTTTGTGTCTTCATTTACAGGGATATGGCGGGTGGTACTGGACCTCCTCGCGGACTATTCCGCCAAGTACAAAAAGGTGCATGTGCTACTCGGCCCGGTGTTCGACGCCAACAGGGACGGGCTCTTTGACCCAGTTGACAAGATCAAGTAAATATGGTTTATCATTTTAATATGGCGTCAGGATTTTGACATGCATGCTAAAATGAATTTGGTTTTCAATTCAAATATCTCCATACTTAGCCATTTAAAATAGAATATGCTTCAAGCTAAAGTAAAGTGGATAATAATGATTATTCTAATGTATTCATTTCAGAAAATGACAGAAAGTCGAAACTTTATCGGACTATGCAACTCTAAGTAAATTGGTATATGTATATATATAAATATATATTATATATGTATATATATGAATATATATTAATTATGTATATATATGAATATATATTATATATGTATATATATGAATATATATATAATATATGAATATATATTATATATGCATATATATGAATATATATTATGTGTATTATAATAACATTATAATTATATAAATAACGGAGCTCACATACAGGTTGTATTGCATTTATTATTGTCCGTACTTGTTATTTGTTGAATTGGAGTCGCGCGCCAACCTCCTTTGGCACGCGCGCCTATGGGGCGCCACCTGTATTGCGCCATATTGGATTCACTTCCCACTGAATTTAGATTTTGTTGGTGGGCATATTTATCAGTCCTGCCAGAGACTAATAAAACTAGTACTCAGCCCAACTCATGTTTGTTAGCTTTCTGTCGCAGTGACCTTTATATATATATAAATATATATGTATATATGTAAATACAGTAAAATCTCTCTAACCGACCACCTCCGCAGATCAACCACTCCCCTATATCGATCGCATTATGTGGGTCCCAACAATACTATTCTAACCATATTCTAACTCCCTAAACCGACCACCTCCGTAAATGGACCACTTAAGTTAAAGTTGGTCCCATGGTTGGTCGATTTAGAGAGGATTTACTGTATATGTATATGTATATATGTATGTACATGTGTATATATGTGTATATATGTATATATATGTATATATACGTATATATGTATATATATATATATTTATATATATATATATGCATATCTACATATGTATATCAACATATGTATATGCACATATACATATATAGATAGTGATAAACCGTTTATCGCCTCAAATAAGTTGTCCTTCCTCCCCTCTGGCTGGGGTGGGTGGGGTGGGGGTGGTGGTGGTGGTGGTGGTGGGCAGGTAGCAGCATGCACTTCGGCCCCCCCCCCCTACGCCGGGCGGGACACGCTTGGAAGCTTCACACATATATATACATATATATATATATATATATATATGTGCATTTCTATGTATATGTATACTTATATAACAATGGCACCATACAAGCTCCGCACACCTGACTCTGACTGCTGCGTTTGTTTTCAGTAAAGTACCCGGAAGTGACGTGGCAATGCCGTCACACTACTTCGTCATGCTGACGCGGTGTACGAACTCGTCAGTCGCCGTGACAGTATGTCCTCAGTCGCAGATCGACGTCATGGCTATCCTGGTCCCTCATTTGAAAAGCCCCGGAAACTGCTGGGTAGGTGGATATATAGCTGTTTTATTTAGATTTTTATTTTAGATGCACTGTCTGTGTTGAACCAACTTCAAATAACACTCATGATTCTATTTCTATTATTTCAAGTGTCAATGAGTGAAATAATAATATAGTGACGAGTTATAGTTTAGTGCCAATGTAGTAGTTATATTGAATATTTCGCTTAATAAAGTGTTCAATTGCCGTGCCAATATGTCTTATTATGTACAAAATTGTGTAAATAACTTTGAAGTTTCATTAGGTATGGCCGGAAAACCGGTGCCTAGATTATCCAGAAGAAAAATATTTACCACAAAAATAAATATTTCAGAGACTTTCAAGTACTAGTATGCACTGATGTTTATATATATATAATTGTGTGTGTATATATAGTAATAAACTGACTTTTCTACTATTTTGAAAGTATGCAAATAATTATTTTAATAATTGACTATGCTTTAGTTGGCAATGCTATTTCAGATATAGTAAACTCTACTTTACCGAACTTGATCATATAATTTTATTTTAAGTTCTAACTCATGCGGGGACTGGACCCCCGATAGCCGATCTCTACTTTGTTGTGCTGGGGGTCGTTAAACAAACAAACAAAAAAAACAAAAAAAACAAGCAAACAAAAAAAACTCATCCGGTTAAAAAATAATTTGTTTATAGTTCTTTTTTAGTTTTAGTTGTTGTTTGTTTTTGTAGCTGCAGTGTCAATATAATAGTGCATTTATTGTATTAATCTGAAATTAGAACCTCATTCTGTATTTGTATTTTCCCAGTATTTCATTCTTTTTTTTTACTCCAAAAAGAATTATTTGATAACCATCACTGTATGCATAACCAGTTAATTCAGCGCACGGGACAACTCAGTAGTATAGTGTGCTTCATTATTTCTTCATCACTTCCTTTCTCCGGGCGCGTTTGTGCAGTTAACGGGTTTAGTTCTCAAATTCCCCACAGGCGTCGAGTCGGTATATATATACATATATATATATATACAGTAACACTTGTCTAACCCACCACCTCCACATATCGACCACTCCCCTATATCGATCGCTTTATTTGAGTCCAAAATGATCGCCCATGCAATACCATTGTAACGATTTTAACTGAGCATCCCAACATGCGCTTAGCCCCACCCATTGTGGTTCGAATCTGGTGCGATGCAAAGTCAATGGGCGCACTGCCCTCAGATTTAAGAAACAAGTTTAGGGCGCTTAAGTAGTTGGTGATAGATGAATATTTCAAAGTGCGGGACAACCAGACCACGTATATAGCAACCTGAGAAGGGGGTGGGGGGGCAAGGCAAGGGCGATAAGATTCCTTTAAATTCGTCTATGAAGTTGAAGTACTTCCGTAGCTGCATCGATTGATATAGTGGTGTGTACAGGTGTGTATGGGCTTTCCGGCAGCAACAGAGTGAGCAGCCGGTGGAATCAGTGGGGTATATATCACAGGTGGGTAGGCTGGTGGAATAGCCAAACCCCTCCCGGCAGGTTCGTCGAACCGGCGGGAGGGGGCAGCACCATGCGATTCCTACATCCGCATATACTTAGTATATACGTTGGTATATATATATATATATATATATATATCGGTCTGTCGGTTCCAGAACATGGGTGAGTCCAAGCCGTTGGAGTACCTCCAGACGCACGTTGCGCGCGCACGTGACGTGGAACTGATCGCGGGGCTGCGTCTGCTGCGGGGGCTTCCCGATGTGGGACACGGGCTCTCATTGAGAACGAAACTCGCTAAAGGTTTGTGGGCTCGGACCAGCTGGTTGGATGACGAACAGTGCCCACAACTAGATCCAACCAAGTGCCCCAACGGGTATGTCCTCATAGCTTAACTATGTCCTCATAGCTTAACTCCTACCAACTGGGTATTCAAGTAAATAATTGTAAAAATATTTGTTTTTGCAGAACATGATGATAGCCAATCAATTTATTTTGTCGAAGATATCTCAGGTTATAGTTTGGTAAAATGTTATGCTATTGTTTAGTTTTGATGCAAAAAATATGCCAATATTAGCTGAAAAATTAGGTAATTTTAGCTGCTATTTGCTGACACATGACCCAGGAAATAATGCATTGACTAATATTTTGGAATTTTGGGGCTGTTATTACTTGTATGGGGCCAATAAAACATGTTAATGCATTGACTAATATTCTGCTCTTGTTGGGAGGTTATCACTTGTTATCACTTTTATTCTGCCAATAAAACATTTGAACAAATAAATGTTTACTAACTTTAAAAGCTGGCTACGTCCCTGCCCTGACCCCACTACGGGGCATGTAAACACACCGGGTCACAGCTTCAGTCCCTTACCAGCTACCTGTAGACAGCAACCTGGAATACTGGAACTGCGTAGATGATTAAAGTTGCATAGTCCGATGGTTTTGAATTTCTATATTTTTTTCTGAGATAAATATATTAGAT
>CM059187.1:126114024-126456524 GCA_030323885.1 Branchipolynoe longqiensis
GACCAGACAGGATGGCTGAATGATTTGAGCATCCGTCTCCTGTTTTGGGAGATCACGGGATCAGAACCCATGGGTGTGTGGGTTCGAACCCTGGTCGAGCAAAACCGATGACGTAAAAATTTATACTTGTCGCTTCCTAGCCAGGTGCTTGGCATCATTAGCATAGGGCAAGGACTGGTTGGTTCAGTGTCAGGATAATGTGACTGAGTGGGATATCAGGTCATGATGCTGCTGACCTGGTATCCCAGTGAGGCAGCCCTATAAGGTCGCCACCATGAATGCGCACTGTCACAAGTCGGTACCCGTCCTGATATTACCTTAGATGTTGCTATGATGTAAAACAACAACAAACAAATAACCAAATTCATAGATGTAGATTTTTACAATGTTGTTTCTGGGGTGTTCCTCAAATTAATCCCAGTGAGAAACTTTCTATTACAACTTGTTATGGATCGGGGCCCAAATCAGCTAGATTGACTCTACTAAATAAAGGGAATGTAGTGTATGGTAGGTTAAAATGTGGGCTGACAATTGGATGATACATACAGAGGGTTGGTTAGTAGGGTGGGGTTAGAATGGGGAAATACACTCAGTCAGAGGGTTGGTTAGTAGGGTGGGGTGACAATGAGGTAATACACCCAGAGGGTTGGTTAGTAGGGTGGGTGACAATGGGGTAATACACCCAGAGGGTTGATTAGTAGGGTGGGGTGACAATGAGGTAATACACCCAGAGGGTTGGTTAGTAGGGTGGGTGACAATGGGGTAATACACCCAGAGGGTTGGTTAGTAGGGTGGGTGACAATGGGGTAATACACCCAGAGGGTTGGTTAGTAGGGTGGGGTGACTATGGGCTGATACACCCAGAGGGTTGGTTAGTAGGGTGGGGTGACAATGGGGTAATACACCCAGAGGGTTCGTTACTAGGGTGGGGTGACAATGAGGTAATACACCCAGGGGGTTGGTTAGTAGGGTGGGTGACAATGGGGTAATACACCCAGAGGTTTGGTTAGTAGGTTGGGGTGACAATTGGGTAATACACCCAGAGTGTTGGTTAGTAGGGTGAGTGACAATGGGGTAATACACCCAGAGGGTTGGTTAGTAGGGTGGGCTGACTATGGGGTAATACACCCAGAGGGTTGGTTAGTAGGGTGGGCTGACGATGGGGTAATACACCCAGAGGGTTGGTTAGTAGGGTGTGGTGACAATGGCGTAATACACCCAGAGGGTTGGTTAGTAGGGTGGGTGACAATGGGGGAATACACCCAGAGGGTTGGTTAGTAGGGTGGGGTGACAATGGAGTGATACACCCAAACGGTTGGTTAGTAGGGTGGGGTGACAATGGGGTGATACACCCAGAGGGTTGGTTAGTAGGGTGGGGTGACAATGGGGTGATACACCCAGAGGGTTGGTTAGTAGGGTGGATGACAATGGAGCCATACACCCAGAGGGTTGGTTAGTAGGGTGGGGTGACAATGGAGTGATACACCCAGAGGGTTGGTTTGTAGGGTGGGTGACAATGGAGTAATACACCCAGAAGATTAGTTAGTAGAGCGGGTGACAATGGGGTAGTACACCTAGAGGGTTGGTTAGTAGGGTGGGTGACAATGGGGCAGTCAGAGCGCTGGTTAAATAATGTGTGGTGGGTTGGTAAATTGCAGCACAAAGACTGACATGTGTCGTAATTGGCAGGTATTGCGATATGTTAAACATGACCTAGGTTCGGAAGCTATGGAAGCGGAATAATTTAGTCACTTAGATATTATTACACTTAGATAACTAATATATAAATAACTACTTAGATATTAATATATAAATAACTACTTAGATATTAATATGTAAATAACTACTTAGATATTAATAATTGTGCAGTGCACATAGAAAGCCGTCAGAATGAAGACATAAAGAAGAGGAGATACAAGTAAATACACAAACAAAGAAGCTACACTGCAACAGGACGCCCAATCACAACCAATCACAACCAATCGCGGCCAATTGCTTCAACTTCACAGTGCCAGCATTAACTAGCTAAGAGCGTTTCAACCCCGCTTCCAGGTCATTGTCTCAGCGTGACGTCACGGGGAGGTCACGGTTACAGTGAATCCAGCAGAGATACTTCCTACCTCCCCCCCCCCCCCCCCACCACCACCACTCAACACACCGCGCTGCGCCGGGAATATCCAGTCTAGTGTTTTACCCTGTTCTTTGAGGAAATGCCTCTAATCAGCGACGTCGATTCCCCTAATTAACTCGGTTACCCCAATCACACAGCTCTTTAAGGCCCTTTTCTTTCCTGATGCAATCCCGCCGCATGCGAGTGGAAAATTGTCCAAGTGTCCATGCACTTTCCAAAGGGAGGCTGGAAAGGGTGCCATTTGCATTCGGAAAGAAGGGGTTGCAACCTTTGCTACCACCCGTACCCCACACACAGCGCCGTCCATTTTGCCGCCAAAACGACGTCGGGCGCGCCTCGAATTGGCTTTTTTACCGCCAGTCTCGGAATAGTCTGGGGTAACTGTCGCGGGTATAATGAGGCTGGTGTGTGAGTGTGGGGGGGGGGGGGGGGGGGGGTAGCGAGGGGGGGATTCACATAACAAAGCTGGGGAGGACAACGTCGTTACGGGGGCACGGGCCGCACATTGTGGCCGCTCCCCGGGCCGGGAGACGCCACGCGCAGCCCGCTGATGCCACTCCGTGCCCGCAGGGGGCGCCACATGTAGGCTACGGGCGGGCGGTGGCACGCGTTACTAAGTAACTCACCGGTTGGTTGGAATCATCAGCACGGGCACCGATTCTGTTCGTTGGTTAGTTGGTTGTTCGGAGTTTTACGTCCTGGCAACATCTATGGTCGGTTATCATGGTGACTTTATAATGCTGCCCCACTGGGAAATCAGGCCACCAGTCCGATGACCCAATATTCCACTCGGTCACATTATCCTAACACTGAGCTAAACAGTCCTTGCCTTATCCTATTAATGCGGAGCGCCAGATTAGTATAAATTTTATAATTTTTTGGTTTGACTCGACCGGGAACCGAACTCCCGACCTTCCGCATGCGAGGCCCGTGCTCTACGGATTCGACCACCGCGCCCGATGGTACCGATTCTAGAGGCACTGCATACAACAGTTATATATGCGCATATCACTGGAGCAGGCAATTTGTGATAGATATTGCAAACCATGCCATATTAAATATGTCACTCGTTGTGATTACCGCGAAGATGGTAACCGAGTTTGAAGTAGACGAAGCGAAGCAGGGAGTTTGTCTTATCAATAAAATAGCCACTATTAATAACATCGCGGTCAAGGTGTGTTTTCACTGGATATGCCATGTTTAAAATAACAGAATAGATCCATACACGTTATCGGCAGATAGGTGCATGAACACTTAAGCCCTTAATTCATAACATATAGATGAGAATGGCCTGGGGGAAAAAATCAGGACAATAATTTTAAAATATTTGGGCCTTCTTTTTTTTGTTCTTGAAGATGTATACTGCCTATCATGGATAAGTCTGAATAGACTTGTTTTCAGCATTAGACAGTTTGTCGATAGAAGGCCCGAGCTTACACTTTTACCTCCCCCAGGGATTTTTAACCTCCCACACCACATAGACATGGTATGAGAGCAACTGTCCTTTGATGACGCTGTAAGTTATACACATCAGTGGAAATCCAAATTGGCAGAGGTGGGGGCATGGGGAATCGAACCACTGACCTTCAGATTAGGAGTCTCCGACCTAGAAAAAAGTCAGATACTCTAACCACTCCGCCACAGAGAACACCACAATGGTTACTAATATGAACTAGTCAGTTAACAAGTCCGATCTTCGAAAGTGACCAGAGAAGCCAGAATGGTCGCAAATTTGACCAATATCCGGAAAGAATCGGGTAGATCAGAACCACGGAATTCCGGATAAATCAGGAAGATTCTCATCTATGTAATACCGCGAAATCCCGCACCGAACGCGCAATGTATTAGGGGTAAAATAAAGTGCCCCCTGCGAATTAGTAAAACGGGGCCAGGGTGCTCACTCAGAGGTCGGCGTGATTGGGTGTCGTGAGAACGCTGATAAGCTCCACCCACCACCCACAACATCGCACAAATTACTTACTTTTTTTTTAAGCGCTGCGTTTTAGGAATGACTTAAAAATATTAATACAAAAACGTACATGGTAATTACGTGGGGGGAAAAACAAGCATTGTGTTGTGGCTTTGGCTGCGTGTGGCGGGGGAGGGGGAACCGGATATGCTGTGCATTGAGTAGAGACTGGACCTTTATTAAATTCGTACGCGTCTCGGAGGGTTAACAGGCAGATCGGACTTGTTAACTGACTAGTTCATATTATTAACCATTATTACTGACGGTACGAGCCAGCCGAATGAGTTGAATACTCACTTTCTTCCCGTTTTGACAGGTCGTGAGGTTCGAACCCTAGTCGAATCAAATCAATGACTTCAACATATAGGTACTGACACATATCAATGTTGAAGTCATTGATTTGATTCGACTAGGGTTCGAACCTCACGACCTGTCAAAACGGAAGAAAGTGAGTATTCAACTATAGCCTGGCGCTCAGCTTTAATAAAGATATGGCTATGAGCAGTGGGACGAGGAAGACCAATTGTCCGCAGTTGAAAATTCCCCTGCTTAATACCGGACGCGGTGGTGGAATCGGTAGGGCGCAGGCCTCCCATGCGGAAGGTCAGGAGTTCAATTTTTGGTCGAATCAAATCGATGACTTACGAAATTCATACTTGTCGCTTCCTAGCCAGGTGCTGGGCATTATCAGGAGAGGGCAAAGACTGGTTGGCTCGATGTCAGGATAATGTGACTGAGTGGGATATTAGGTCATGGTACTGGCAGCCAGGTCTCAGAGTGGGGCAGCACTATAAAGTAGCCATGAGTGTGTAATGTCACAAGTCGGTATCCACCCTGATATGACCTTAGAAGTTAGATGTTGCCAGGACGTAAAACTCCAAAAACTAACCATCCTCTGCTTAATCAACCAATGTAAAAAAAACTATATATAAATAGAATATATTGTACTGATCGCGTTACATTTATTCATTCTGTTAAACTATAATAGTGATATTGATCAAAATACAGCGGTAGTAATATTGCTTAGAGTAAAACAAAACTGTTCGCGCCACGGGATTGCCATATCTAGGTATTAGTTGGAGTTTCTTTGCCCCTTTCTGTCCAACTCTTGATTGATTCGTGAATAGCACTGACTTGCCCCCGTTCGCCATCCTGGACGACCGCTAAGTGACCTGGGAAGTGTTCACCAGATCAAAGGTGGCCATGCTAATGAAATGGACGCCAACAGTGCTTGTTCCTGGGTTCTGAATTGATCTCAGAAACCACCTTGAGTATGCTTCACGAACAGTGTGTCTATCATCTTAGTATATTTAGTGCATTTAGAACAGAGGAACCCCCCCCCCCACTCCTCCCCACCCACCTCCACACTTTAATGTACAGTTAAAGTGCATGCAATTGTATATATGTCCTGTAGTATTGTGCTAACACGGAATATTAACTTCTCTTCCTGTTAATGCAATTAGATTAATATAGTTTTCGTCTGGGTGTTTTTGTGGGATTTATTTTTGGTGGGGTGGGGGGATTATTGTACTACTTAATCGGGTAACTGCCCAGTACAAGGTTGTTGAAATGATAATGTTGTATTATGTGGGAAGGTGTACAGTGATAATCTCTAAAACAGTAACTCAAACTTGGGTCTATATACATGGATGTACATGTTTTACATGCTGTACTTGTTGTAATGATATAATGATATACATAAGCAGTGACATTATCAAATATAGAGAAATAAGAAGATGAAGGCGAGGAGGTAATTTCAATCAAATATATTAATGGATATATGTAGTTATGAGTAATTCTGTGTTTATGTTCACACAATACATTAGATAGTATATATATAAAAGAAAATTATAACAGGAGTGAGACAAGTTTCGGCACTACACATGAGACGCCCCATACGCGCGTCCAAATGAGGATGGACGCGCGACTCCTAATACATATAATATCATACAATAGTAATAATAAATATAATTAAACCTTGGTATATGCTTCGTTATTTATATTATTATATTCAATTATAATTCACATATATTTATATATATTTATTTATAAATAATGAGTCCAAATTATTGGCGTAAAGGATTTCGGACTTGTTAGTGGCTCTGCCCCTGGTGGTCGTTGTGACGCAGAGCGTTGTTCACGCTCCGATGACCACGTGATTGGCACGCGGACAAGACACACTCCACGACCACCTACAACTTAACCAGTTTATGCGGAGAGAGACACACGCGGCCGCCAACAGCCCCCCAACCGCGGTTGACAGTCCATTAAGGGAGCGGTCCCAAAGCCATCGGACGGGACAAATCAAATAATAACACAACGCCAATTCGCCAATGGATCTGCAGCGGTGTGCAATTAGCGTGTTTCCGAATTAAAGCCCAGTCGCCAGGCGTCACGGGGGACCTCGTCTAAGTTTGTCCACGTCGTTATGAGATTACCTTGGAAGTTGGAGCGACATTCATGTTCAAAGGGTCGCAATTAAACAGTAAATATGATATTACCATGTTGGTTGTATCGTATATGGAGAACACCCCGAGGTTTATTATTCACATAAATACCAATGTTTACCTTAAAAAAAGAAGAAATATAATCTTAGATCTTAAATCTCGTCAACCTCCATGGGCGTAATCGATTAATCAACTTGGGTCACCCGAGCCACTTTTTGGCGCATGCGCACATCCTACAGACTCGGGTCGAATAATCGAATACGCTTCTCCGTGCTCGGGTGGACAATTTATTGTTATTTTAATAACTGATCAAACTACAGCAAAATAGGATTTAAAGTATTTTATGATGGCCTAGTTTAGCTATATTTCCATTTCATTAATCTAAGTTATTCTTTTTTAAAAAAACATGTATGACTGGTACTGGTAGCTGTTATCCTGCAGGACGGTACCAGCGCAAATGTGACGTCATCGCTCATAGCCAACCCCAGCTAGGAGGTGGGTTACTTGGGTCGGATCATTTTGCACACGGCACCTGTATTTGTCGACTCTACTCGCAGTGTTTGATTTGAAATTCTGACGACTCGGGTGACCCGAGTCGCTCAGGTCGTGTTACTCGATTACGGCCCATGGTAACTGATTGCTGTGTCAGGTACTACTTTTCCTACACTACTGAGCCGGGTGTTCTCACCGAAAATACACCAGTTACCGCCGTCCCCCAATATATATATGACCATGTGGAGATATATCGGAAAGAGTGTAGACGTCCTGTGTGGAAGGTCGGGAGTTCGAATCTTAGCCGAGTCAAAACGATGACTTATTAAATTGATACATGTCGCTACCTAGCCTGGTGTTTGGCATTAATACTAATAGGATATCCCGAGTCTGGTTAGTACTACTGTACTAACCAGACTTAGGCTAATAATATGACTGTGTTGGACAACAGGTCATGGTGTCAGCAGTCTGGTTTCCCAGTGGGCCAGCACGATAAAGTCACCATGAATACGCACCCCCGCAAGTCGCTACCAATCCTGATATGACCTTAGATATTGCTAGGATGCAAAACAACAAACAAACAAACAAAGGAAACCAATGGGGAAGCACTATAAAGGACGCCATGAGTGTGCATTGTCACAAATCGGTTGGTTTTCGTCCCTTTTATGCTATTGCTTAAACGGTCAATAAAGATTTGGTTGTTGGCATTTTACATCCTTACAACATCTAAGGTCATATCAGGATGAGTACCGACTTGTGACAGTGCGCACTGATGACAACTTAATAGTGCTGCCCCACTGGGAGACCAGGCCACTCAGTCACATTATCCTGACACTGAGCCAATCATTTATTGCCATATCCTAAAAATGCCGAGCGCCTGGCTAGGACGCGACAAGTATCAATTTTTAAGTCGCAATAAAGAAAACCAAACCAAGTTCAAAGTGGCCCCTGGTGGCTGACTCACCGATGAGGCACCTGAGCAGCGCGAGGATCCCGGTGAGCAGCGGCAGTGGCACCGTGCCGTGCACGTACACGCTGCACATGCGCAGGTCCTGGTTGTGGTCCGGCTCCTCCAACGTGAAGCCCAGAGAAACCATCAGGTGGCGCCACCGCTCCAATGGGAACACCACGGGCTTGGAGTCTGCGTTGACGGGCACAAAGTGCAGCGTACCGGGGTAGCGCAGTTTCAGTGATCGCGCCTCCCCGATCTGTAAAGCGGGCAGTAGGTTGACTGCTACAGCGCCAGTTCTGGTGTTATTTGTTTCTTTTAAAGCATTAACACTAAAATAAATATAGATATATGTAGATATATATATTATATATATATTATATATATATTATATATATTATATATATTATTTATATGTAATATATATGATATATTTCATATAATATATGACATATGATACATAGGATATATATCATATAAATGAACATCATATACTGCACATTACTTGCAAATAACGCCACCTTGCCATGAGTTTCTACAGCTATTATATACGTCAGATGTACTAATTAAGTAACATCTATGTGAAAAATAACTAGCATACAGCCGAGAGCAGTGATTTGGTTATTATTCACACAAGGATGCAAATAGCATGTATATATATATATATATATATATATATAAACGCTATGAATACCCTAGGGTGCAGTCGCACTGAGACTCACAATACACACGTGACCCTCACCGTTGCTATAAGGAAGTTGATGGTGTCCTTCATGGAGTCCTCCATGATGTAATCT
The DNA here is from genome assembly GCA_030323885.1 of Branchipolynoe longqiensis. Lineage (NCBI taxonomy): Eukaryota > Metazoa > Annelida > Polychaeta > Phyllodocida > Polynoidae > Branchipolynoe > Branchipolynoe longqiensis. The sequence continues at coordinate 126,122,810 of CM059187.1, forward strand.
GCCAGGAACTGGCGGAGTGCGTTCCTCCAGTGTTCGGGGCGGCGACAGGAGAGCAGGAGGCCTCTCACGGGCCCCAGGTATTCCTGGTGACTAGCTATGTAACCAGGTTCATGGGGGTGGTTAGATACATGGAACAACGGCCACTCTGAGAGGAGCCAGTAAGCATAGTCTCCGTAGTTGGTTACATTCCGAAGCCTAAATGAATCAGTATATATATATATATATATATATATATATATATAATACATTATGTATATTATATATGCATATATGTGTATGCGCTCATATCTTTCTGGGATTTTCTCATATTAAACATGTAACTTCGTGTTGCTTATTTAGAGAGGATGTGGTAGTATATAATATTATGATATATAGATATCATATATATGATATACATATGATATATATGATATATATATGATATATAAAAGCTATAGATATCATATATATCATATACATATATTATCCATTACACAACCAACACAATACCAATATGGTTCTCCAATCTCTGACTGGATAAGACCAACCCTTTATTTAAAACAAAATTCAGTGGCAGCAGGCAGCTCATCGCTGTGTGGTGCCAGGTTATAAACCCCTACACAGCACCCACTAGCCCTACTTTCATGCACAAACACGTGCCAACCATTCAGCTCAAGCTACTTGTTCTAGAACTTTCCATGGGCCTTCATACCTATAACCTACGCCAGTTCCAGTACTATAATATTATGATAAAAAAACACATTTTATACTTCACATCAATTTTATAAATTTATAATTATCATGATCGAATACGACTATTTTCTTTATTGAAGTTTCCTATGTTCTAGAGTTATTTCGGATTTACTCAAAGTTGAGAGTATTTGTGAACAAAATGTGGGTGTCACACTCATTCAACCGTCAACGGTCTCAGGTGTTAGAACTGTGAGGTAGGCCAGGGAATACATATACATCATAATAGGTTTTGTATGACATATATGATATATATGTATTATCATATATATGATGATGCATATATATATATATACATTTGATAAGTTCAGATCAAAAGTGTATCTTAATGAGGCGTTGTTACTTTCTTTTTAAACATGGACAAATTTAAGTTAAATTCATGAGTCGCCATTGTGCAAACCTACCAGTCCCTGGTGTGTACGGTGCATCTGACGTCATTACTGCTTAGTAGCTTACATCATCGAACACACTGAACACGTGACACGCGTTACGTCAGTGTCGGTCAAGGACGGCTATCTCACGTGTTTTGCAGGAGTGTATCGTTCCACATAACTGAAATAATATACAACGCGCCAATTTGTATTCTTGCTGGTTCCAGTACCATTAAATATATTGAATTCAATCTGACCATCACAGACCCCATCCCCACCGCCACACAACCCCATAATATTATTTATTATTAATTTGATGCTTTATGTGTTCCGATGCACAGTCGCCGTGAAAATGGCCTATGCTGCCGACACGGCGTAAAGCAACCACCAATCAACCAATCAATCCGATGCACAGTGCCGGCAGGACTGTACCCCAGCGAGAAAACACTATAAGTATAACTCTCGCCGAGTGCGCTATCACAAGTCAGTACCTATTCTAATGACATCAGATGCTGCTAGGACCTCAAACTTAAAGTTGCATAGTCCGATGGTTTTGAGTTTCTGTCATTTTCTGAGATAAATATATTAGGTTGATCGTTATAGTCTACCTTACTTTAGCTTGAAGTAACTTTTATTTTCAATGGTTAACCTTTCAGATATTTGAAGTTCAAACATGTAAAATTAATTTTGGCAAGCTTGCCAAAACTCTGACACCACAGGCTTCTGCTGTAACACATTGTATCAAATTGCCTCAGAATTCCTTCTATGTGGTGACACATGCTTAATAAGTGCACCAGTATCCAAGTTATGTATGTAGAATCAAATCTAGATAACTATTTTGGTTTTGAAAATTTGATGATTTCATCGGACTATGCAGCTTTAATTATTATAATCGTACTGGTATAGCATTAGCAATATATTGTAGTGGTCTGCACTGACCTCTCAGGCAAGGAACCACATAGACAGGTAGGCGTGGGTAGTGTGTTGATATCAGGGAGCCTAGCTGGTGTAATGGTTAGCACACTGACGCGGAATGCAAACAGATGTGGGTTTGAGTCCCACTCTAGGCACAATATTCCCCATTTTCATCACCCCCCACGACACTATTATGTATCCGGCCCTCCACCCGTCCCCCCACCCACCACTCCCCTCTCACACACACCCGACTCATTATTCCCAGCTGTGCCCCCACCCACCCACCCACCCACATATATAACGATCGGGGAAATGTGTCATTTGCAATGTCACGTGTTCTCCTTAAAGTTGCATAGTCCGATGGTTTTGAGTTTTTGTCATTTTTTTATGGTAAATATATATTATTAGGCTGATTGTTATAATTCATCTTAAGGCCCTGTCACACTACAACGCTTCTCCCGGCGACCCGTCAGCGTTGAAAATAAAATTTTAAGCATCGAGAAACGTTACAGATTTAGGGGAAATATGGGGAAATTGGACGTTGGCGCAGCGTGTGAGTAGCATGATAGTAGCGCGCCGCCAACGTGTGTCGACGTGTTGGGGAAAAAAAAAAAAAAGTTTGGCGCGACGTCTTCATATAACCTTAAATGTTGCTAGGGCATAAAACAAAAATGCCCCAGTTTGCCACAACGGGTGGGAACAACCCTCCCGCGTGCGCGGCGTCTGCCTAGCGTTCCCATAACGTTATTCCGGCGCGTCCAATGCATCGCGATGCGCGCCTAACGTCCTTACCCATATATTTGCGCGCGCTGCTGGTCATTGGTTTTTTTTTTACACGCTTAAAACCTTGGCCAACCAATAGCGCGCGCCGGCGTTTTGCGCCGACCATCAACGTCAAGGATAGTGTACCAACGTGTAGTGAAATGTACCGACGCCCCCGTAACGCGCCATCAGCGCGTCCCGACGTTTCACTTATTATCGGCCAAAATCACTACACGTTGACGGGTCGCTGGTTAGAAACGTCATAGTGTGACAGCCCCATTACTTTAGGTTGAAGTAACTTTTATTTTAAATGGCTAAGTTTTGAAATATTTGAAGTGCAAACATGCTACATTAATTTTGGGCAAGCATGCCAACACTCACCACCATAGGCTTCTGCAATAACAGGTTCTATTAAATAGCATTGGTATTCCCTTCTATGTGGCAACACATCATTAATAAGTGCATCAGTGTCTTAAGTTAGATATGTAGAATCAAATCTAGGTCGGTGTTTTTGTTTTCAAAATTCGATACTTTCATCGGACTATGTGGCTTTAAGAGTAACTCGGTCTATGCGAATTATGGGGAGGTTGGTGACTTAGTTGTGGAGAATGGAACTGGCAGGGCCTATGGGTTAATTACTTTAGCTTTAACTGTAGAATATATTCACTATTCGTGTTTTATAGTGTGGCTATTCACTAATGAAATTAATGACAACCAAATACATACATACTCACCACTTTTAACACGGCATATCGGCATATGTTTGTAGCAACATCATGGTTCCAGTCGTCATGTTCCTGTGCACGCTTACCAATGGGCTCATAGCATATTGTACTGCCACCTAGTGTGTCTTTGCTGAATCAACTACGGCTGATGACGACAATGACTAGCGAAGAAAGACTAAGACACCACTCACTAGCTATTTCCCATAAAATTAAAGCAGTTGACTTTAAATATTAGCTTTTACACAAATAGCGGACACCCCAGGTAATTAGGGTAAAAGAATATGGGAATGAACGTACACAACCGTTTTCTAAGTCCATTAATTGAAGATATATTTTAACACTTAAAACTGATTCACGACTCGGTATCTGTCCTGATATGACCTTAGTTGTTGCCAGCTTTGAAAATATTCAAAAAGTGAAAACAATGCGACATTAATTTGGCAAGCACATAAAAATGATGATACGATAGGCTTCAGTAGTAACAATAGTAAATTGGCTTAGTATATCCTTCTATGCAGCAACGAATACCAAGGTGGTTATATAGATTTGCTTTGGTTTTGAAAATTTAAAACTTTCAAATAATCTTAGTCAGAAATAAAATACAGGAATATGCATTACCTTTGATTGAACAGAATCGGGGAAACATGGGCCACATATCACAAACAGAAGCACATCCAAATACTATTAAAGTCTGTGAATATAAAATAACATTGACTGCATATCTATTGATGGCGTGTATAAATTATATATACACGTAAGCCTACCTTAATCACTGAAACGTAAATGTATTACAATAGCACTCCTTAGATCAGGTGTCCTATTATTACCTTATATGTTGCCAGGACGTAAAACCCCAACATCCAAACTTTAGAGCTGACGTATATAGGTATATCTTTATGCATGTATGTATTTAAGTACGCATGCATGTATTATGTATGTATACATGCATGTATGTTGTATGTATGTATTTAAGTATGCATGCATGTATTATGTATGCATGCATGTATGTTGTATGTATGTATGCACATACATATATATATATATATATATATATGTATCTGACCCCACCATATCACTTGACATCAAGATCAGAAGCCTGCTCCGGTGAGGTGATATGTGAGTATTTAAATATCTGTGGACTGTGTATAGAAAATAATTAGCACAGTTAAACACATTAATAACGATTCACCACGAAACTAAGGTAGATAGATGCCAGTTGTAGATTATGTGAGATTCATTAACATTTGACTGCTAATCTAGCATTCATATCAGTTGACCGTACCTTTAAAGTTGCATAGTCCGATGGTTTTGAATTTCTGTATATTTTCTGAGATAAATATATTAGATCGATCGCTAGTATCTACTTTACATTAGTTCAAAGTTACTTTTATTTTAAATGGTAAACCTTTTAGATATTTTGAGTGCAAACATGGAAAATTAGTGTTGGCAAGCTTGCCGAAACTCTGACACTATAGACTTCTGCAGTAACATATTCTGTTAAATTGACTCAGTATTCCCTTCTATGCAGAAACAAATGCTTAATAAGTACATCAGTATCTAAGGTAGATATGTCAAATCAAATCTAGATAATTGTTTTCATTTTGAAAATTTGATATTTCATCGGACTATGCAGCTTTAATGTGGCTGGCCCTACTTTATGTAAAGCTTGCCAAGGTAGGTAGGAAAGGCATCATCCCTTGAAAAATGTTAATCTGTTCTTAAGACTTGCCTGATTACGGTTACAATTTCTGGTAAAATAAATTCAAGCATCTGTCCAAACCAGGTTATAAACATGCTATATTATATGGCTTTATTTTACATTATCTCAGTTAAATTAATTGAAAGGGGGTTGCGCCTTATCGGCAGTAAAAGCCTTATTCGCGGTGATATATCACCTTAAAATTGCTCCTGCTGGCAATGGCACACTAGTAGTAGTAGTAAGTATGCGCTGTCATAATCGCTGTATATGCGATATATATATATATATATATATATATATATATATATATACATATATATTATATATAAAGCCTTTTACTGCCGATAAGGTGTAACCTATATATATATATATACCTGGAATATATATATGTGTATATATATACATATACATATATGTGTGTGTATATATACATAAAGCCTTTCACTGCCGATAATCGCAGCCCCCTTTCAATTATATATATATATATATATAGTATAGTTATACGAATCTTACCTAGTACAGATGATGGATAACTCTTGTTTTCCCGAGGTACAAGCCTCGGATGGTCGTGGCCTAGGGAGAAGGAAGCAACATCCGTATCAGCAATCTTCACCTAATTAATCAGGATAAAAATGAGCTTTATGATGGAAATCTGATGTTTTCGTTTGGCACAAGCGAACGTAATGGTCATGGCAGGGTGTGGCGGGCGGGCCCTAGCCCACGACCATCCGAGGCTTGTACCTCAGGAAAACAAGAGTTATCCATCATCTGTACCAGGTAAGATTCGTATAACTATACTATTTTACCTTGGTACTAAGCCTCTGGCTGCTCGTGGTCGAGGGAGACCTTTACGTAGCCTCATTTTTATCCTTCCCAATCTGATGAACATGTTAAAGTATCAGTAGTAGAATATAAATGTTTACATCTCACCAGGTCTTGTTAGTTGGTGAGTAGGCGGTGGCCACCCTGCTTGTCTTTTCTAGTCGTTTGTTGTAGTGTTTGGCAAACGACTTGGCCGTCTTTCAGCCGGCGTGAGTTAGGATTCTCCTGACTGAGATCCCCAACTTTCTTGCCTTGGAAGCCATCGCACCTCATGTTGAGTGCGAGGCATAGCGTCCTGTATCTATGCCTGCGGACTTTAGTACTTTTATTGTCCACCTCGCGAGCGTGTCTCGGGAGATAGCTTTGTGTGGCTTGATGAAGCTCGCCAAAAGCTGTTTGGAATTACGTATTCCCTTGGTCTTGGATATATAAGCCCTAATGGCCGACACTACACACAATTTCTTATCCTTTGGAAAACTAGTTACATGTATAGAGGGGAGAGGGTCTCCCGTTCTGTTTGATTTTAGTAGGGTATCCAAATCAAACGTAGCTTCGTCTTTGTCGATGTCTAGGCCTCGCAAAGAGAGGGCCACAATTGTTTGCCCTCTGTGTCCGGTAACTAATAGTAAGAGTACCGCTACCTTATACCCTAGCTGTTGGACAGAAAGTAGTTTGTTTTCTGGCCAATCTTGAAAACCACCAAAACATCCCAAAATCTGTTATTTTTTGGTTTAGGTGGGTTTCGTTCATAAATAGATCTCATAATCCAATGGATGACTTCATGTTTACCAATTGTCTGTAAATCAATTCTAGGTAAAATGACCGATAATGCGCACCGTGCTGCATTAATTGCTCCATAGCCTAATCCTTCATCTTCGAAGAAGCATAAAAAACGTCCCACTTGTGCGATGGAAGGCTCCATCGGTTTGACTTTATGCAGTAAGCAGTGTAGACCCCATTTCTTTAAATAGCTGGAGTAAAGTTTTACAGTGCCCGGTCTCCGGGCATGGGATATTAGCCTGGCCTGGGTGATTTTATCCAAGCCATACTTTTGTGAGTAAGTGCTTAGAAAAGGAAAGCCAACATTGGTGTTGTAGATACATCCCCTTGGGTTGTCACTTTGCCCTGGTGTTGTAGATTTTCCGGGCCTCTTGGGAATTTTAAAGAGTCTTTTGCTTCCCACTCTACTGCTGCTCGCCACGGCTGAGTGTTCCAGTCTGGTACTATCAACACTGCATGTGTTTGATTTTGCCTGATTTTTCTGGCTACTCTGCTGATCAGGCTGAATGGGGGAAAGATATAATAAAATGAATTATTCCAGACAAAAGAGAAAGCATCGACTCGCCATGAGTGAGGCTCTGGATGCCAAGATACATATTTATCAAGCCTTTTGTTTTTACAAGAGGCAAAAAGATCTATGTCTGGTTTACCCCATTTTTGGCAAATCGTGTTAAATATTTTTGTGCTAAGTGACCATTCCAAGTGATCATGGAAATGCCGACTCTTATTATCAGCTAAAGTGTTTTGAGTGCCTGGTATGTGTGCCACCGTTATCCAAACTTTTTGTTTTTCGGCCCAGTTCCAAATGAGTTTGGCAATTGTATTGCAGGCTGAGGACTTTGTCCCTCCCATGTTTCTGATATAGGCCATTGCGGTAGTGTTATCGTTTAACACCTGGACATTAAGTTTAGGTATTTTTACTAGGCTTGTGAGTCCTAAGTAAACTGCCCGTAATTCTGAAGCATTTATATGATCATCTATTTCATCTTCTAGCCAGCGGCCGCCCATAGCTTCATTAGCTCTGTGTGCGTCCCATCCTTCTAACGATGCATCTGTAGTGACTATTGTGTTTGGTTCATCCATACGGATAGGGTTGCTAGAATGGTTAATATGTGTTAACCACCATTGAATGTTATTGTGGCCTTCTTTTGATATGGTCATTAGCGACTCAAAATTACCTCTAGCTTTTGCTTGTGCGATGTTTTTATCTATTTCAAGAGATTTGATATGGGCCTTGGTGTAAATGATTGCCGGGGAATAGGCTACCCTCAGGCCGATTAAAACTACTACCTGTCTTATTTTTGGCCTTTTAATTGTTAATAAGTTTAACGCTGTGGTGTTAAATTTGTCAACCTTATCTGGTGTTAGGGTGATAGTCATAAGTTCTGTGTTTATAAAGAATCCCAGAAATTTTAATTTTGTGGTAGGTATAAGAATTGACTTTTTATCGTGTATGTAAAACCCTAGACGGGTTAATATATCGCAAAGGTCTGTAATTGCTAGGTTGCATTCATCTTGTGTACGTGCTACAATGAACGAGTCGTCAATGTAAGGGAAGGTGACATGGCCTTTCTTGGCCATCTCAGCAAAAACTGGTTTTAACAGTTTTGTAAAGAATCTGGTTGCACAAGCTAAGTCGTTAGGCAGGCAGGTAAATTGATATAAATTGTCTTTCCAGAAGAACCGAAGGTATTTCCGGTGAGCTTCATAGATAGGGACTGTGTAATATGCGTAATTCACAGAACGGAGACAAAGTTGGTATAATGGGTTTTTGAATCTTCAGAATTTCACAGTTACAGTTTAGTTGAAGTCAATGTACAGGAACCAGCACCGCGGGAATCGAGCCCTCAGCCCTATCAATTGTCTTTTATGTTATTGGTGTGGGTGGGTGGGCAAGAAAGTCGGATCGAAGTTAGGCGGACGGCAGCTGCGATGGTTCTGGGCGTTTTGCACGGGTGAGGCAGATAACATACAGATCTCGCCGGCAGAGTTCAGGTCAATGGCGCCACCTATCGAGTTAGTCAGGAACTAAAGTATATTCCTCCAGGTGGCAGCATCATTTCGTCCAGTCTCCGCCGAAAATTACTCATGTTAATTATAACATGTACAATTCACAGAACGGAGACAAAGTTGGTATAATGGGTTTTTTAATCTTCAGAATTTCACAGTTACAGTTTAGTTGAAGTCAATGTACAGGAACCAGCACCGCGGGAATCGAGCCCTCAGCCAATTAAAGGGAGGGCTCGAGGCCTGGCAGCAACCAAGTCTCAAGGCACGTAGGTGTGGACAGCGGAGGAGGTCCATGCACCAAGGCCCATAATTTCTCCGAGGGACGCACCTGCCGCCGCCATGGCCTGGGCACCACCCCTACGCAAGCTGTGGAGGGTATAAGAGTCTGCATCAGGGACTCCAGAGGCCGAGAGCGCCATGCGGAGGGCCGCTAGCAGGGTGTGTGCCTGGAGGGGCATTCCTCCACGCAGGATGAAGGCTGGGCCTGTAGAAGGTGGCCGCTGGGACCGTACGTAGCGGTCCCAGGCAGCCACTGGGCAAGAGGCGGAACCGGTTACCGGTGGTATGGAGATGGCATACCTTTGATCATCTCTCCATCTGGTCTTGGTGGAGTTGACTGTAACTGTCAGCCCGTCGCGTGTTCTTATGACATCGCTCATCTTAAGGGCGTGGCCCGGGTCATTAGGTGAGATATTCTGGAGTAGATTACCCTGCCTGAGAAGGGTGTAGTACCCCATGAGAATAGCGGCGATGAGTACTGCTGCGTTGGGGCCGGCTGATAACAGGTAGGTAACAACTTTTTCGACATTGGATGGAGACAATGGTGCGGCTTGGGTGGGTGTGTGGCGTGACAGGCGTTGCACCCCTTTTTTCATTAGGACCATTGGATATGTGTCAAAGCCCGTGGGGGAACCTCCAAAGAGTAGGACCCAAGTTCTTGCGCCACTGATATAATTCATGACTGCTCCTGGCGTTAAGAGTGTGTCTTTAAGGTGTAGAGTGTAGGCTAGTATGTCATACTGCGATGGCGCTAGCGGGTTGAAGTCGTGTAGGGCGGCAAAGCGGAGATACTTCTTGGCTTGTACAGCCTTGTTCCTCCAGGTGCCAGACGCTAGCCCGGCGAAGTAGACCTCGAGTATCCTGGCGTGGAGCTCGTCGGAGTAACCTGGGACCAGAGAGCCAATTAAATACGAGGGTTCCAGGCCAATCACAGATTTGCAGTAAAGATATTATCGAATTTGACTTTAATTTCAACTAGGTTAAGGTCTTTCGTCATTTGTGTAGATTTTTGATGTGCCGAAGGTTGAAGCGCCCGCCTGCTGAGAGCATCTGCAAGAACCAACTCCTTGCCAGACTTATGAATGATTTCAACATTACAGTTGTGAGTGGCTGCATAGAGCCATATCTCGCGGGCACATGCAGTAAGGACCCGGTCTCTCCCTGCACCTGATGCCAGGACCTGCTGGCTGGCTGAATTGTCCGTATTTATAATAATCGTATAGTCCTCAGGTCTCTTGGGTGCAAGAGTCCTAAGTGCCACTATCAGGTTAATGGCCTCCAGGTGGGCGATGTTGGTGTGTCTTCTTGTGATAGGCTCTGGGTAGGTCTCAGAGTAGTATTTAGAAATCGAGAAGGCTCCTCCGGCATGCATAGAGGAGTCACACTCAATGACCCAAGGTGGCTTGTCATCGGCCTTGAGGAGCACGATTCCATTTGAGTCCGTGGCATACCGAAGGAACCATGTGACATCACTCCGGAGTTCGTCAGTGATTTCTTTCCTCCCATAGAATGGTGCATCACGTAGGCATGCAAAAATCCGAGACATAAATCGCCTCGCAGGCGCTACACATTTGGCGACATGTTGTAGCCTGCCAACAAGTCTCTGAAGTTCTTTTCTGGTTGCTTTTTGTTTGTCCATCCAAGCTGAGCACTCTTGAAGTATGTCATCAAGCTTCTCCTGAGGGATTGTAACTGTCATTTTTTGTGCAGATATGTTGAAACCGAGCCATTCTATTTCTTTATCGGGTGGGTGGCATTTTTCAGGGGATAAAACTAGTCCAAGTCTTGATGTTATCTCGAGGAGGTCGTTATATGCTGAGTGTGCACTGCTGCTGTCTGGTGCCACCCCGACAAAGTCGTCTAAATAGCAGTGTGTGAAGTGGCCCTTCTTCCTCATCAGGTATACAACGGCATTCGTAGTTCTGGCACATGCCATAGCTGAAGTTCGGCAGCCAAAAGGTGGGGCGACATCAGTGTAGTATTTTCCTTCGAAAGTGAGGCCAAGGAGTGGGGTGGAGAGGGGGCAGGTCCTGAGCTGCCTGTAGGCTCGTGCAAGGTCGGCGCACCAAAGAAGACAGTCAGGACCGAGCCTAGCCACCTCATCGGCAGCATTCATTACATTGGGTAGGGAATAGGAGCTGGGGCGGCCTTGGTAGTATCCTCACCGTATTCCACAGTTGACACTAGCCCCCTTTGGCCAGCTAAGGTCGACGATGACGCGCCTGTCGGGAGTGTTCTTCTTCGGGCGCGTCATCATCGGGCTCGTCTGAGACCAGGGTGTGAAGGGTGGCTCCTTGAAGGGGCCGAGTAGTGCCCCATGGCTGAGTTCAGTCTCTACGTATTTCTTGATGTAGGTGGTATGTGCAGGATCTTCACGATGGTTGCTGTTTGTACTGGTAGGAGGGGCATCGGCGGTATAATCGACAGGCCAGCCAAATTCTAGGAACTCGACTACCTGCCGATCATGATAGTCTGCCAGGGTGCTCTTCCAGGCACAAATATTAAGTCCTGATCGTATTGGGACCCGGGCCTTCATGTAGTTTGGTAACGCCGTACGCCTGACGTTGTTATATATTTGAATATATTCAGTATGGCCCACCCACATGTCGTGTCGTGGGTGAGGCCAAATGCGGTCGAGTGTGGCACTATACTCGACTGGGGTAGGCGGAGGGTGTGTCTCGGTGACGGGTGTCACTTGTTGCTCGATGTCAAGCATGTCTGCATCTGTCACACCGATGTCGGTGCAGCTGTCGTATCCTCCTGTAAGGACGGCCGTAGTTGTTAATGCAGTAGATCTGGGCTCCACGTGTCTGTTGTCGGTATTTTTCGTGGAGCCATTTCTCAAAAACCCTGCGTGGGTTGTTGGTTTGTTGAACCACTGGTTTGGCCCGATTTCTTGTCTGTGAATCTCTGCTTATTTATGCAGTCTTTCTCGCGGTGCATGTTTGCGCGGTGGTGTTTATTGGCACACCAAGCGCAAACATGCATCTTCTTGTCAGGGTGCTCCCCATGGTTAGAGTTGAACCCGCAGTCGATCCCCCAGTTCCATTGGTGGCAGGGCTTTCCATCGGTGTCGCGGTTGAAGTCATTCCTTGTGACATTGTATGGGTTCCCACTGGAACTAGGCTGGTTGTTGGCAGTGTTCCCGGCCATGCGTGACTGATTGAAATTGTATTTTGTTGATCGGTGTTGATTGCGGGCCGGTAGGCGAAAGCCAACAGCATAGGCGTCCCGCTGTAGATCTTTAATGGCGTATTGGTCATTCCAGCCATCGGGGAGTTGTCCGTCATCAATCATGGCGAAGACCTGTTCTGACCAGGAGCGGCAAGTTTGCCACTCCCAATCACATGCCATGATCGTCAGCTGGTGGAGGTGTTCAAGCAGGGGGTCTTTCCAGGAGACGGGCACTTCAACCACCTTCATCATTTTACACAGGGAGCCCATGTACTCTGCGAACGTGGCTTCACCCACTGCGACTTTCTCCCTCTTAATCCCGCGAGTTACAAATAAATGTGGCAGTAATGCGGATTTACCTTTTTTCTTTCCAATGGCGGAGCCAGCGGCAGCTAAGAGTTCATTGATGGCATCGGTGTGTTCGTTGCTTGATGCGTCCCTGTTGAGCCTAGCTGACTGAGTGCGTGCCACTTCGGCTTCTTGGCAGCAGTCATCATACTGTGTGTCATCATATATTTGGTGTTTTTCGGCATGTGTGGGGATGCGTGGTTTCCTCCTTGGTGCTGGTATGGGTTTGAAGGTTGGTATCTCCTGTTGGTGCGGTGGTTGGCGCCGGCTCACCATCGGCGCACAAGCGCCGGCACAGTCACTGTCGCTGTCAGTATCCGATGTCTCGAGATGGGTGACCGTGTGTTTTTTCTTGTGCCTGCCAGTCTCCAGTGCCTCCATTCTGGCGACCATCTTTGCTTCGAAGTTGTGCATCTGTTCTGCCATCGCAACTTGCATGGCTTTGATGAGCTCATCGTTGTTGCTTATTGGCTGTGAGGTGGCCGATGCATTTTCAGGCATAGACGGTTTTTCTTTCATGGTTGACTGATAAGTATCGTCCGTGTCGTCCTCACTGAATATTTTGCTCTCATTTATGAGCTTTGGACGTCCCCGATTTTTGGGTGCCTTGTTCTGCTTGTTGTTGCCTGTCTTTTTAGTCGTCTTCCTAGCTGTAGGCATGTTGACAGGAAAGCTAGTCGATATCAGGGAGCAGGTGTGTTGGTTCCTGTAATGGTTTGTCGTCGTTGTGACTGTGGTTCTGTAGGTTTTGTTGGCTCCTAAGATAGGTAGCACAATTTATAAAAGCCGGTAATTGAGTAGAATGACGTAGGATAAATGGCGTGAGATAAAATGTCAGATAAATGGCATCAAGTGGTGTCAAGTGCTTAACCCGGCAGAGAATAATGTATATAATGTAATAAATAATGTATAATAATTATAGTACTCCGGTATAAGGAGTTTTGGGAAGAATAAATGAATGACAAAATATATCATGTGTTCTAAAACGCCGGTAATTGAGTCCAATGGTGTAGTATAATGGCGTCATGTAAAATGTCTGATAAAATTGGGGCCAATGAAGACTACCCGGCACAGAGAAATTAATGAGTAAGGGAAAGTAAAGATGATACTGGCGTAAAAAGTTTTTTGACACGTATATATGCTGTCAATCCCAATGGAGCCTTGCTTCGACGTGACAGCAGTACCGGCAGTACATCAAATGTCAATCACACCACAGAACCTTCTAGCAGCAGAAAACAGAATAATTTAGGTAATATTTGTCTTGCCGTTAGATTCCGCCTCGCATCAATCCTTTTGTCCAGTCTTTTTCAGTGGTAATAAAATCAGTGTAAATCAATGTATGACATATTGTCCAGCATAATGTGTCCGAGAAATTTCTTTAATTTCATGTAAAATGTCAGATAAAATTGGGGCCAATGAAAACTACACTGGCATAGAAATTAATGAGTAAAGGAACGTAAAAATGATAGTGGTGTAAAAATGTTTTTAACACATATATGAAGCTGCGATGGTTATAGGACGAGATGGTTCTAGTAGTGGACGTGGTTCTATGAAGAAAGCTGTCAACCCCTAATGCAGCCTTGCTTCGACGTGACACCGTCACCGGCAGTACATCAAATGTCAGTCACTTGCTTCAACGTGACAGTGGCACCGGGAGTACATGTAGATGTTCTTGTTCAATCAATGCCTCTGTATTATTGTAGCTGGCTTGGATAAGTAATCATGGTAGATAGATATCAAGTAAGTTTCAAGTTAAAATGGCAGTCATGTGACTGACTTTTCGCCACTGGTAGCAGGTCAGAAAGTTTCAGAGAAGTTTCAGAGAAGTTTTTTGACACATATATATGCTGGCTGAAGCTGTGATGGTTGTAGGACTAAATGGTTCTACAGATAAGAAGCTATGCTACATAGGGCTAGGATAGCTGTCAATCCCAATGGAGCCTTGCTTCAAAGTGACACCGGCACCGGCAGTACAGCAAATGTCAATCACACACCACAGAAACTTCTAGCAACAGGTTTGTAGTGTAGTTAAGAATGCCTCTATTATCGCCCAGCATACAAAGTGTTTACGTGCACGAGTCGGCTGAACCGGTGTAGGTGTTCTTGTTCAAAGCCTCTGTGTTAATATTGAGAACCTAAAGACAAATATTACTTAGCTGTCTCTATCATAGTGGACCGCTAGAATTTCATAGTTCGTAGAAACCGAGGCATACAGGTAGTGAGGTAGACTGTAGCAAAGTCGGGTCGAAGTTAGGCGGCCGGCAGCTGCGACGGTTCTGCTACATTAGGACTCCAATACACTGTCACTCCCAATGCAGCCCTTCTTCAATGCCACACCGGCCACCGGCAGCAAGGACATATCAGTTTCACAACTACCAAACTTTCCAGCAGCACACGTTGTAACGGAATTGTCTGAACTGCGTAGTCGGTATAGACTATAGTAATAATGTCCGACACCCACCACACAGAGACAGACACAATTGACTCAACTGCCTAGTCGGTATAGTAATATTGTCCGATAGCCACCACACAGCAGCAGAAGCACTGCAATGTCAGAATTTGCATCACAACACACATATATTACTTATCTGTATTGCGGTTACTTCAAGTAGCTATCGGCCAAATTCTTGCCGCCGGCCGTGTAAAGTTGCCAGCGCATGAGTGTCACCGGTGAAAGCAAGTAGCTGGTGCAGTCGGGTCGATGTTAGACGGACGGCAGCTGCGAAGGTCTTGGTAAACACGGTATGCGATGTGCACCGGCAGGAAAGCGAAGTACCGCTAGAATTTCATAGTTCGTAGAAACCGAGGCATACAGGTAGTGAGGTAGACTGTAGCAAAGTCGGATCGAAGTTAGGCGGACGGCAGCTGCGATGGTTCTGGGCGTTTTGCATGGGTGAGGCAGATAACATACAGATCTCGCCGGCAGAGTTCAGGTCAATGGCGCCACCTATCGAGTTAGTCAGGAACTAAAGTATATTCCTCCAGGTGGCAGCATCATTTCGTCCAGTCTCCGCCGAGAATTACTCATGTTAATTATAACATGTACCTTTAAGGTCTACACTCGCCAGCCAAGCCCCAGGGAGTACTAGATCCTGGGCTGTTTCTAAGGAAAACATTTTGAAGTGTTTGTATTCGACTAAGTTATTAAGTATTGTTAAATCGAGGATCATTCTGACATCTTCATTAGGTTTGGGTCTAGAGAATATCTTAGAAATGTATTCGCCTGGTGTGTGTTGGACCGTTGTAATGATACCTTTCTGTTCGAATTTTGTTACTTCCCTGTCTAAGGCTAGCTGTTCGTTTAAAGCTAGGCGGTAGGGGAAAGGTACTTTTGCTTGGATAGGGGTTTCTGTGAAGGGAATATAAACCCCTCAAACTATTTGGAGGACAGAGTCGTCCGTAGTTAGTTGGTTCCAATCGCTAATATGGTTGGCAATATTACCGGCTTGATAAATGCTTACACTGGGTGTGGGCTTTACTTGCTCGCTGGCTTGGGGAACTGCCTCTGTGGGGGAGTGTCCCTCCTGAAGGGGCGATTCCCATCGTTCCACCCGTATTGGTTCCTTTGGCCGCGTCCTCTCGGTTGGTATTGGCTGCGGTTCCCGAATCGGTTGGATTGGAAGCTGGTCCTGCGTCCCCGAAAATCCGACCTGGATTTCTTGAATTTGGAGATGTTGGTGTCCTTTTTCCCATCCAGGTGTTTGGACTGCTTTGCCGCTGTTTCCACCTGTTTGAACAGGTATTGGAGTTGTCCCCCAAACATCTTACTGTTGTCCAGTGGTTTCCCTTTCACTGGTTTTGGAGCGAGGAAGAGTGTGTACTCTTTCCCGTCATTGTCCACTACTTTCTTTGATCGCGCGACCTCCTTGCCTGCGTCGGTAGTGACCGACTTGAAGACATTATTGAACCTGCGGTAGGAGAGAAAGTTGCTGGTCGCTGTGAGGGCCGCGATCGCCGCATTCATGTCTGGGGTGACAGTGGTGAACTTGTTGCCCACCATCATGCGGTTAGCTACTGGCATGATGGCTGACAGGGCTATGAGCACTCCTTTGTGCACTGTGTGCAGGCAGGTCTCAAACTTCCTGCGATCTTCGCTCATCTTCACGTCATCGTCCATTTCTTTGATGGTCACCTGTGGAATCCCTTTTATGCTGGTATATTGTTCGGCCAGTTTTGTGAGGGTTTCCGTGGGTTTAAAGGCGTCAAAATGACCCTTTAAGTTTTTGCGCATCAAGGAACAGGTGTTTATGCGCTTCTTTTTGTCTGCCCTGATCTTTTTGGCTACTTTCTCGATGATGTCCACGAAAGTGCCTGGGTGAGGATCGTCCGACTCCGAGTCCGTTGTTGTGGAATCATTGGAGGAGTCTGAATAGGAGGATTTAGCCTTCTTCTTCTTTTTGGACTTGGATTTCTTCTTAGTCCGTTTGACCTTTCGTGTCTTGTTGCGTGCCTGGTAGGACGAAAACTTTTTGTGGCGTCGCTTCTTCCCGATGACGATCTCTGAGTCTGTCATTTGGGGTTCCGATAGGTCCTCCCAGTCAGACTGGTCGGGCGGCGAGCCCCGTTTGGTGGGCGTTTTAGGCAGTGGTGTTGGGAGCAGCTGTTGCAGCTGCTCACGAATGAGCTTAACCATCTGCTCATTGGCATCTGGTTGGGAAGTCCCTGCCTCCGGGGAACACTCACGTGACGCGGCTGATAGGCGGCCAGGGGTCGTGTCTCCCTCGCTTAGGGTGTGTGGCACACCCTTGCTACCCCGCTTCGCTGCCATCTCGAGTCGTCTGAAAACGACCAAAAAGGTGTTTAGTGCGAACTCAAGGGATGTCTGAACCAGTGGAACAGTCAGCAGGGGCCTATGGCCCAATATGTGGTAATAAAACTGTATTTACACCAGTTTTACCCCAGGCGTGAGTAAGCTAAGGTATCTCGAAAGTGTAACGGTCGACAGAGCGAATCGAAACCCATCGGGGGGTCGGGACCAGTGTAGCTCCCACCCACACTCTCTGTATCATACACTTCTCCCACCCGTGGCTACAACGCCAACAAGTTGGAGAAAATATTATGACACTCGGAGGTATGCCTCAGAAAAAACTAACATGACGACGAAATGGCTCCAGCCAACATGTCTCTCCGTTGGGCAACGGGCGGCAAAAATAAAACCTATATAAGCGACGAAATGACCCATGTCAACATGTCTCTCCGTTCGGCAACGGGTGGCAAAAACAAAATGGATGCCTCAATCTACGGCACCAGATAAACACAACGCTAGTAATAATTACTTATCGTAAGTGAGCCTTGTATTGAAAAGCTTATAAGCGTGTGCTATAAACATTCATAAACAAGTATGCCAGTTTATGTTCCGGTACTTAGAGGTAGAACTGAGTAATCCGTGGTAAAAACTGCTGAGCTGCTCGTAACGTTCCTCCAGTTATGAGCGGAATATGCTAATTGTTGTACCCAGATGTTGCTTCCTTCTCCCTCGACCACGAGCAGCCAGAGGCTTAGTACCGAGGTAAAATATATATATATATACCTGAAATATAAATATGTATATATATATACATATATATGTGTGTATAATTATATACACACACATATATATATATATATACACACATATATATGTATATATATACATATTTATATTCCAGGTACATGCACACGACACTTAGCCTTATATTAGACATTCGTGAATATGTTGCTCCTTTACTAAGAATATGTTGCTCCTTTACTAAGAATCCATCACATCCATGTAATACATTCATTGATATCAGCAATTACATGCAATCTCATATCATACGACCCGCTACTAAACACCCCAGAAATGCTTCACTTATTACAGAACATCTTTACGGCCAACATCACCTGTTATCCACCCCCAAAATGCTTCACTTATTACAGAACATCTTTACGGCCAACATCACCTGTTATCCCTTTCTACAATTCGACGACTCATACGAGAAACTGAGATCTGGGTTTGTGTGGTGTGCGTTGTATGTTGTTAAGGCTCTTTGCCATCTAGGTCCTACCACTACACATGCGCAGTTAACGCTTACTTGAGTTCACACGTACTTGTCCCCACTACGCCTACAGCAGCATCGTGTCCAGAGGTCGTCGCCTCTATACGTCACAGCCCCACCCCTACCCCACCGCCCCACCCCAGAGTGACGGTGACGTCATTAAACAGATATACTGTCCGTAGACTCCACGCAAATTGCACAGCTGTCCCCACCAGCTCACCAACCGCTCACCTGGAGATTCTGCGCGCCCACTTGTTGCTATAGCAACACACCTGAATGCTCGAACGCTGACCCGCATGCGCAACACAGCAATGTTGATCGAGAGAGAGCGGGAGGGTCAGCTCCTAAATTGCACTTCACTGTGAGGAGTTAAGCATCCGAAGCAGGTTTGGGGGGAAATTGTGATCTTGCGGTCTTGTAAATAGCTTTATGGAATTCGAATAACAGGAAGCGTTGTCTAGGTCTTGAAAGTAGGTTCGTGGAATTAAATTATAAAACTGGCTTAACACTGTTAACAGGAAGCTTGCACTAATAGTAATAGACTGGCAAGCATGCGCTAAACTGTTCGTGGTTGGTGGAAGTAATTATGGCAGATGCCTATGAGTATGAATGTGAGCGTGAACCCTCAAAATCTATCACAGAAAATGAAATAAGTGCGAAATGTCAATGGTCGATGGGAGAGCATTAGACACGCCCAGTCTACGATAAACCCACATCTAATGCCCAGCAAAGACCCTATAATACTCAGACGTCTCACTCAGCCTGTACTGTGTAATCAAAATGATCAAACCCACCACTTGGTGCGCTGGGTGTTCTCTTGGTTAAACAGGTGCTTTTTTATATGTATAAATGCATTTATGAATATGAAAGATGTGTGATGATGGTGATGATGATGATGCTGATATGTATTTGTTCATAGCAATTTCATATTGATGTGTATTCATACTTACCTATCTCATGTATAATATAATTGTATGTGTTTACATGTGAAACACCAGCCAGCAGCTGGGCTGATCAAACCCACCACAAGGTGGCACTGCAAAATTTACATTACCATGGGAGAGATGGGGAGTGAGCCATCTTAGTATTATAGGGTATTTGTGCCCAGTCAGCTTATATGTCAGTTCTGATAGAATAACATCTTGTCATTATCATGGATGTGCAAGAGACTTCTTTTTTTCTTAAACAAAGTTATGGGGGAAGCAGTCAATTACTTTACTCATTGAATAATTCCAGTGGAGTGGATTCTCGGACGGACGCATTGGCACAACTTTTGAAATAGGGTTATTTATCAAATGAAAAAAATAATGTAATTGGGCATTTGTACTAACACGCCCAATGCATGGCGTCGCTGCTAATAATGTATTTTAATGGGATGCATTTAATAAGATGGTAGCATATCTTAACTGGGATTATTACTATTTGTTCACTTATGGAAAATAGTTGGAGTCAGAACAAAGATTATAATATATATCTTGGATGAGAAGTGTACCCAACTGTCATCCCAGTAATTTACTGAATGTAGTACATGTATATCTCATATTCACACATGAAAGCATCGTATAGTAACTCAATAGACATTAGCCTTTTAATACAAATTGCTTTGCAATGTTCACCAAGAATCCCTAACCAAGGAACGGACGCGGTGGCCGAATCGGTAGACGCAATTCTCCCGTGCGGAATATCGGGAGTTCGATTCCCGGTCGAGTCAAACCAATGACGTACAAATCTGATACATGTCGCTTCCTAGCTTGGCGCTCTGCATTATTAGGATAAGGCAAGGACTGGTTAGCGCAGTGTGAGGATAACGTGACTGAGTTGAATATCGGGTCATGGTACTGGTGGTCTGATTTCCCAGTGGGGCAGCACTATAAAGTTGCCATGAGTGCACAGTCACATGTAAGTACCCATCCTGATATGACCTTAAATGTTCTCAGGACGTAAAATTCGAACAACCAACCAATCCTAACTAGGACGTAGACTATAATAACCCTCATTGCGACACACAGTATGGCCAACAAGCTGCAAGGGACTGTATAATATGCTTTGTCGACGAACATTTACTCTGCCTGCTTAGTAATGCCATAGCGCTATTATTTTCTTGTTATCATTTCTCTTCTTTTTTTCCAAATAAATAGTGTATTCATGTATATATTTAGTTTCTCCTCCGATGCAACGACCTTACATTCACAAACACATACACACATTATTTACCCATAACAAATCTTACATTTGCAATTTCCATGAATAGGTGAAGAATTAAATAATAGGGCCCGAATGTAGTGTTAAATAGATAGGTAGCAGATATGATAGGTGTTGTTTTTGTGTGTATTTTTGTTATATTCGCTGACCTAAATTTGAAGTTTAAATTTCTACATTAAGCAGGGAGAACTTCAACCGGAAACAACAGGCATTTCTCGTAGAACATGTACAGTGAGTGAACTGCTACCTACTACCATCAATGGGAAGGTTAGCGGTGGGATACATTGTATAAAACATGTTCTACAGAGTATGCTGCATAGATTGATTCAACCCACAAGATGCATTCTTTCACTATCGCCAGAGGACGAGTTGGTGATGGAAATTATCTATTGGTCTTCTTCAATCTACTCTTCTTCTAGCTTAGGTACTGACAAGTATTCATTTTTAAGTTATTAGTTTGACTCGGCGGGAGTTCGAACCCACGACCGGCCTGACAGAAAGCGGGCGCTAAAATGGTTGACTGTTGGAGAAGAATACGACTGCAGTGATCACCGTTCTGAGAAAGGGTTGGAATCGGTTCCCAAAGTTAAGTGATAAATGAGGGCGGGTGGGGGGGGGGGGGGGGGGGACAATGAAACATGCAAGTCTAGCCTCGAGGATGCGAGTGTCTTTATTACATTGCTGCTGACGCGCCTGTCGCTCATATGATATTCTGTCAACATATTTACGATGAATAGCACCACGTGTTTCAATCAGTTTGAACACCCTTAATTTTGAATGTGTTCTGTCGCTTCCAAGCCAGGCACTCGTCATTATTAGGATAGGCCAATGACTGGTTAGCTCAGTATCAGGATAATGTGACTGAGTGGGATATCAGGTCATGGTGCTGGCGACTTGGTCTCCCAGTAGGGCAGCACTATAAAGTAGCCATGAGTGAGCACTGTCACAAGTCGGTACCGGTCCTGATATGACCTCATATGCTGCCAGGACGTAAACCTCCAACAACCAACCATGTGTAAAATTCTCCGATTATAAGGCAAGATACAAGAATGGGTTATGGAGGCTACAGGGAGACAGTGGGCAGAGTTAACACAGGCAGATAAGGATATCTCCAGCCAGCAAAGAGGCCAGTAGGTGGGGGTAGGTGGGGCAGTCTCTCCCACCTCTATCTAGGGCTGTCAATCATGTAGGTGTGGAACCATACAGCCAATGGGAGGACAGCCAATCAGAAGCAGGATCCCCTATACTTTCCAAGCAGATATCGTTGTACTTTAAAAAAAAAAAAATTTTTATTGAGGCTGTATTTATACTGTCCATAGCATATAAGCCCGGGTACCCAGGCTTGTTTTCAATGCTGGCCAGTTGTAGTGTTGGTGTTATCTTACCACACAGTAGCTGCTGATAAGTAATTTGATTGCCTGCATTTCAGAAGCAGATAGATGGTTGGTATGGTTATTAGCCTATGTTAGTTTTTTTTTAAATTTTCTTGGCATATATGTATTTTTCTATTTTGTTCTACTCTTATTACTAGACTAGCCTACTCCTATTTACATATCATAGGCTTGTACGTAGCTGTGTGGTGTGTTATCTGGCTACTTTTGACATGGTTACCTTCCATTGGGTGTCCCGCTTTGCAGTGCAGCTTAGTGTGGGGGGGGGGGGGGTTCCTAGCCTTATTTTGCACAGATATTTTTGGTAAGTTTTTAGGTCAGGAATTTGTCATTCCTTTACTGTTTGGGCATTCCACACCTTGGCAGCCATTTCCAGCGTGCTTCTCTCATGAGCTTTTATTTTACTTCTGGTCTGCTTTAGTAGTGGTGCATTATTTGCTCTAGTAGCTCTTTGTGGTTTTGTTAGGAGTTTATTGTTTTGACTATAGCTATATGCTAATGTTTTCAAGTGGATTATTCTCCTATTTTCTAGTAATTTCACTTCAGTTCTTTTGTGTATGTCATAGGTGGGGTGCAGCTTGTCTACTCTTAGACAGATTTTTTACTACTATATATTATCAAACTGATGATAATTAAAGTTGCATGGTCCGATGAAATATAATTTTGTCAAAATTAAAACAACTACGTACATTCGATCCTATATATCCAACTTAGATACTGGTGTATGATTTGGGACAGCATATACAGAATAACCAGTGAATTCATAAGCTCACCCCTTTGACACTCACTTTGAAACACCCATTATGCAAGGAGGCCATTAACCAACTAGGCCAATCTCGTGACCTCATTAGCCTCCCCCCCCCCAACCAAGTAGGCCTACTGTGCAGGGCCATAGAGGGAAAGGGGAAATGAGGTGGATGTGTGTGTGCATGTGTCTGTGTGTTTCCTGACCTGACTTTACAGAGACACAGAGACAGACATACACACACAGACAGCCACACACACACAGACATACACACATAGATAGACACACAGACAGACATGCACAGACAGCATACACAGACACAGAAACACACAGACATGCACACACCCGACATACACAGACACACATACACCTGACCTGACTTTGCAGAGAGAGAGACACACACACAGACAGAGACACATAGACAGACGCACACAGATAGAGGCAGACACACACATACATACACACAGACATACACAGAAACATAGACAGACACATACACACAGATATACACACACAGACATAGACACAGACCGACACACACACACAGACAGACAGACAACAGACACACATTATATTTTGTTTAAAACTGTAGCGCCATGGGCCTATGGCACTAATCCGTTCCCAGAATGTTCCAAACCAAAACAGAAATACCTACCTACAGTCCTGTCAGGTTCCAGGATTAGTAGGTCATCTCACATCACAAGGTCACCATGAGATGACCATCTGGGTCATAGCCACAGGACTTTTGGCAAGCTTGTCGAAATTATTTTTGGTTCTTTCAGCTCAAATTACTTCAAAACTAATCATCTTTAATCAAAATCACTACGGACTAATGATTAGTAGCTCGTAACGATCAATTTGATATATTTATCTAAAAAATACGACAAAAATTCTAATGACATCGGACCATGCAACTTTAAAGGATTGATGGAATTCCGTCTGCTACCCTGGTAGCAGACAGGATTCTGTTGGACCAACAGTGAGCCGATGAACATTTAAATGTTGGGCCAATTTGCATATATACAATACATATAATACAATATTATATGTATTACACATATCTGACAACACAAGATGCTGTGTTGTCAGATATGTGTGTTGTGTTCTGTGGGACTGTCACTAGCAGTCATGTGTGAGGTGATAACTATCTATTTTCCTTTCCTTATTTATATTTCTTGATTATGTCTATGGTTGCACCATATTTTGACTGTGGGAATATAATCTTCATGGGAGGTAGTAAGGCGTGACTACATAAACTGCAGGGGCTCCTAAATAGAGCACTAAAAATATATTTTAAAAACTCTTCCCAACGCAAGAGCTGCACAATCTTTACTAAAACTAAATTCCAAAGATTTGAATCAAATTGGACTCGTGCTGCCCAGCGGTGAAAACAAGTATTAACACACTTATCCATTATGAGCATGGTAAATAAATTCATCACACAAAAAAAAGAGAAATCGATATTTTGGCACAATTGGCTCGTGCAAATGGGCCAACGTTGGCTAATACTGTTGGGCCAACATTGGCACATACTGTTGGACCAACAGTGAGCCGATGAACATTTAAATGTTGGCCCAATTTGCATGCATATATTGGGTCGAGGTAAGCATATTAACTAAGTTATGCATAAAAGTGATACATATATTAATAAATTATCAATAAAACATTAGATTACAATAGCACATTGGACATGCAACTAGACGGGATGGCCGAATGAGTTAGAGCGTCCATCTCCCATGCTGGTAGATCGTGGGGTCGTGGGTTCGAACCCTGGTCGAGTCAAACCAATCACATTAAAAATGATAGTTGTCGCCTCCTAGCCAGGCGCTCGGTATTATTAGTATAGGACAAGGACTGGTGTGCTCAGTGTCAGGATAATGTGACTGAGTGGGATATCAGATCATGGTGCCAGTGGCCTGCACTATAAAGTCGCCATGAGCGCGCACCGTCACAAGTTGGTCCTGATATGACCTTAGATGTTGCTAGGACGTAAAACAACAACAAACAAACATTGGACATGCTCACATGTAAATAGAGATAATTGCAATGAAGTGAGTAATAACACTAACAGTAACACCTACCTTTAATTCAGCTACATGTATACAAGCCCCCATGAATTCTGCATCGAAACTCGGTCGACATTGTAAGTAAGGCCAGCACACTCATATAACTACCTATTACCTTAACTTACTCCGTGCTACTGGCATACACCGATCTGCCCAATAATGCTTTCCTATCGCCGGTCGATCAGTACTTTCAGTAGGGTATACAATCCCAAGTGTTGACCAGCGGGGCAATTTAGCTCGCTAAAGGTCACGTGAGGTCATTCACTGACCACCACAATGACCACTCTCAACCTCATAATGAACCAATGTTGGTGGACCTATGTACATAGCACACCACCACGGTATGGCGGTAAGCCTTTGATAATAAGTCCATATATATATTATATGTATTATATACAAATAGTGTACAGATGGATATACATACATGGGGAGGAATGGAGCGGGGAGAGGAAGATATATATATATATATATATATATACATAGGGAGAGAGAGAGGGGAGATAGAGAAGAGAGGAGAGAGACAGAGAGAGAGAGAGGGAAAGAGAGCACTTTTTAAAAGAATTAGTCAAATACACAAGAAACATGTGCGCCTAATTTTTTTTCATTTCTAATTTACCAGGTTAGTGTTCTCGCAAACGAATGGTAAATAGAAATCTGTTTCTCCTCTTCCGCCCCAATCCATCCCCACCTCCAAAACAAAACCAAGTAAATCGCATACATAGATTTGCAGTGGTATACCCAGGTGAAATGTCATAGGCCTATATACAGGCAGGCGTTGGTTGAGTAATTGCATCGTAGAACCTAGATAAACCAAATGGTTATGCCGTTCACTGTGGAATGGTACAAATCTGGGTTCGAATCCACTCTAGGCATGATCTTTCTCTTTGTTTGGAAGAAAAAAACACGACACACTGAATAAAAGTACCAAAGACTAGTTAGTTTTAAGGTATACAAACCATGATTAGTCATATTCCATCACGATAATTCTGAATAGGTCAAATTGTGTTAGTCATGTTACTGATCCTTTAACGAATGTGGTCATAGTAAATATTCCTTTCCTCGAACCTGCATTGGCGCTAAACAATTGAAAGTTCCACGCTCAGATCAACTTTCCAAATACTCCTTGTTTATACATGTAGATATTATCATGTCAAAAGCCATGTTACTTGGTATAGACATGGCATATCTGTAATATATTCTACCTCTATCTAAGGAACAGTCATCTAGTAACTTTCATTGGGTAGTTAATGAGAGAAATTCCAATGACTTAACAAATTGATATCTCTTACTACATAGCCTCGTGATCCGCATGACTAAGATCGGACGAGAAGTAGTGGAATGGGGAAGACCAATTGTCCGTGATTAAGAATTCCTCTGCATAATCAACTGATGTACCAACAACAAAAACACAAAACAAAAACAGTAATACCTCTCTAAATCGGCCGACCATGGGACCGACTTTAAATGGTGCATTTAGGGGGGGGGGGGGGGGGGGGGCGGTTTAGATAATTTTGTTTATCGTTAAAATGGTATTGTACAGGCAATCATTTGGGAACGAAATAAAGGGATCGATATAGGGGAGTGGTCAATCTGTGGAAGTGGTCGGTTAGAGGGGCTTTAGTGTGTTGTTCAATATACAAATGTGTAAGGTGAAATCTGACAAAAAGGTAGAAAAGACAAAATAAATAAATAAAATTTAAAAAAGAGTTGGAAATATAGTGGTGAGTAGGCCATCCTCTCCTACATAACACTCTTTCTAATAACATAGGGTGTGTGATTAACATATCCGCTCAGGAATGGCGTGTGTGTTTTGAGGGGGGATGGTGCCACCTGAACTCGAATTCAGGTATGTATTAATAGAGGCAAAATGTGTATGTGTGGTAACATAGTGTGGGTGGGTAGGTGCAGCTGCACTCAATGCAATGAGGCCACCAGCACAGCCTCCAGATAATTTACATGAACCCACATAGCTCCATGGAAGGGTGAAGGTGAAGTGTCAGGAAGTTGAAAAAGAAAATCATAAGTGAATTAACATTAATCAAAAGAGAGCTAAATGCACTGCTAGATTAATGACAACAAATAAAATTAATTAAAAAAGAAAAAGATAGATAAATAAATAAATAGAAAATAAATATATAAATATACGGGTATAAATCATCGCTATGAGGTTTTCCTATTACTATTACCATTCTTCTTATATTATATTTAAGGTTCAATTACGGACGAATGTTGATTAACTGCGGCATACTGGCTTACGGTGGCACCGCCACCGGCAGTTCTTGTCACTTATCTCTCTTGGCGTATTGATCATCCTGCTGCAAAAAACTGTTATATGTATGATAAGGCTATATTTACTTGTCAAGAGAAAATAAATACTCTCAATCCACTTAGCTCTTTATATTAGTTCCTTCATCTCAGCTAGATCAGGTTTATACACTGATAATTCAAGCAGTTTTACAGACAAAAGGTAAACTTTAAACTTAAAATCAAACCTAATGACCACTAACACAGCAAGGTGAACACATTCAGAGAAATTAGCTATTGGTAACCAAACAATTATACGATTGTAGAACGAACAAACTCACAGAGCTTTGGGGGATGTGGGAGAATGCTTACAAACAGAGAAAGAATGCATGCAGTAGTTAGCTACACAACAACTGAAAGTGATAAAAAGAAGGGGAGTCACAGCAGTGAAAACAAGTCATTAGACCTGACCGTTATGGGCAGCATAAATACACCCATCACAAAATTTTTTTTTTTTAAATGTGACGGTAATAACTTCTTTACCTGTGTATTACTACACCTAACATACAAGACAAGCTTGCTGCGCCGTCTAACATAAGTCACACGGTGATTTAGTCAAATTAGTTGTATAAATTGCAATGATTAATTATTTAAAGGGTCATCCAAAGTTTACACAGTGATTCAAAATATGACAGGTCTCAGTAATGTACAACTTTAATGGTTTTATACATTTTTGAACCACTATGTTATATGATACACTGTTAATGGGTAAGGGTCTGAAAAGGTACTATTTATACTACTGTGGAAAATTTGAAAATTTAGGATCACCTCGAAGGTATCTACATAAGGCATCATAAGTAAAATTTACTAGATGTTTGTGTTTTACACGTAAGGTCATATACCGGACACGGTGGCCGATTCGATAGAGCGCAGGCTTCCCATGTGGGAGATCCAGGTTCGATTCCTGAACGAGTCAAACCAATCACACATAAAATTGATACTTTTCGCTTCCTAGTATCAAATTTATAAGTCATGGGTTTGACTCAGCCAGGATTTAAATCCCCGATTTTCCGCATGGGAAGCCATCACGCTTACTAATTCAGTCACGGTGTCTGGTCCAAAATACACTAAATACATCCTTAGATTTACATTTACACCAGTCGCTAGTTTACTCACGTGCTGAATTGCACGTCTTGCCCTTTCATAAGTTTCGCACATGGCCCTGACCTGCTTAATTTGGTCCATCACTCATAACCCAGCACAGTTGCTGAATGTACACGATATTAAGGCCAAATATATCAAAAGAAATTCTTGACCGTCCCCGCCCGGTGTGGTGGTTTCAGCGGGTTCCCGTGCTCAGAGGTGTCCCTCGCTTCTGCGCTGCTTCTGCGCATGCGCGGATTTCGCATCAACTCGGGTCACCTGAGCCACTTATTGGCGCATGCGCATATCCTACAAACTCGGGTCGAATAATCGAATACGCTTCTCCGCGCTCGGGTGGACAATCTATATATTTTTTTTTAATAACCGATAAAAATACAGCAAAATAGGATTTAAAGTATTTTATGATGGCCCAGTTTACTTATATTTCCATTTAATTAATCTAAGTTATTCTTTTTATGCACATGGCACGTGTATTTGTCGACTCCACTCGCCGTGTTCTATTTGAATTTCTGACGACTGGGATGACCCGAGTCGCCCGGGTCGTGTTAATCGATTACGGCCCGTTGATGCGAAATCCGCGCATGCGCAGAAGCAGCGCAGAAGCGAGGGACACCTCTGAGCACGGGAACCCGCTGAAACCACCACACCGGGCTTGAAAAAAACAACGTTAAAATGCGTCGGGCTAGCAGCAATTCAACATTCGTAACCACACAATCTGTGCTACACAGGTTAGGAGGCACATGAACATGTTTTTCAAATACCCTGAATGTATAAAATTCCGGTTTTATCAGCAAAGGGCTTTTAAATGCTACATAAAAATACCTCAGTTGTTATAATAGCCTTATTGCTATATTAGAACCCAAGATATGCCTTAAAGGTATCAAAATCAGACGCTCAGTAGTATTTGGGTTACAAAGCTTGAGAAAATTACACACTTTTATATTTTGGACAAAAGTGTGTAATTGGCTAAGTTATATCAACACAATCGTATCAAGAAACATATCATAGTTATGTACTACGTTTACGTCAGAAAAAATCTAAACTAGGCCCGATCCTGATTTGTGTGATAAAGAAAAGGACGATCGCCAACTTTTGTTTGTTATTTGGCCTAAGTAGTGCACTGGTTTAACTCCCAACTGCAACTAGTGCATTTTGCTGCATAGTGTAGATAAAAATGATATTGAAAAGATATCAAAGCCACATTATTGAGACATTGTTTATTGAGTATACCAATAAAATGATCCGATAGGCGTCATCATTCAATATCTATTATACAAACTCACTCTAACGAGAAAGAAACAAAAATACAAATATAAAAACTACCCTATGACTTCGCCATTTCTTGTATGGCATCCTTAACATGAGAAGCTATCCGTTTCCGTTTGTGCCTTTTCCGTCCAGATTTATCAATTTTCCCGCAGAGGCCATTCTTTACTGCGGTCTTTTTCTTCTTGCTCTTTTTCACAGAGAGCGGGTTGGGTCCCGGCTTCTTCCTCTTCTTCTTTTTCGGGGAGGCCTGGCCTTCCTCCTCTCCCAGCGTGACCCTCTTCAACTCCTTGACCCGCGCCACTGGATTTAGCCGCTCGGCGATCTCCACCTCGGCCTGGTGCTGGTCTTTCATTGACGGGGACTCCAGGGTCATGGCATGGAAGGAGATGAAGAGGAGCGGCACTCCTACTGTCTTCCGAATCTGCTTACTCAGCTCAGCATCCTGCAACACCCAACCGCAGACACCGGGTATTTACACATCTACATCAAAATTGACACAAACCTTTTTTTTTTCAACTTTTTTTCTTGTAAGACATCATTTTGTTTGCTTAACTGTGATCAATAAAATCTTATTTGAATGTGTTCTGTGTTAAAAATGAATTTCTGGATGTGTGTTCGATTTCCATATTACACAGGACATTTTAATGTAGTCCTTAATTTGCATAACATCAAAATATAAAAAGTGAAATAGCTTCCCCCCCCTTTTTTTACACTCTTAAAATTTGACATATATCCACAACATGTAAACCTTCATAGCAATATAACATGGTCTGCTATTATTTGGAATGTTTTCGCTTTTGGCTTCCATGTCAAAAAAATGGTATCCAGTTTCAGAGATGATCCATGTACATTGGTGGTGTAATAAAGTATCTATAACTTGTTATAAATGTGGTGATGTCCATAACCTGACCTCTTACCTGAGTGCCTATTATGAACTTTCGTGTGACGCCTTTGCGTGACTTCCTGGCCATGCGATGCAGACACTTGGCTGCAGGCACCAGTTCCTTATGGCCGCAGACCGCCACCCTATATTGCTGAAGCACCCTTAGTGGGCCATACAGTGTTGCACCTGGGGAAGGTAGGTGGAAAGGATTTACATGGATGAATACAACATTATTAGCATCCTAATTCGGGAGAATAATTAATATCCTAACAAGGATGGTTTTTCTTTGTTTGTTTGTTGGGAGATTAGTTGATTAAGCAGGGGAAATTTCAATCGTGGATGATTAGTATTCCTCATTCCAATGAAGAACATATGGGTCTAGAAGTATGGTGAGATGGGGGTGGAGGGATTATCTTTTCTAGAGGTAACTTCATCAGAACTTCAGGGCTTTGATTAGAATTTAATTAATTAACCTACCCATAATCTAGGAAGTTTTAATATCAATACATTTTCTTTATGACAAACATGAACAAACAAACTGACGCACACAATAAAACAAATATATTATGAAAGAGAACAACAAAAACACTCACCAAATGCCTCACATTCGGCCAATGCGCATTTCGTAGTGAATAGCTTAACCTCTGCATCTAGATATTTTGGTATCTGTTCACTTATGTTGACCTTGTCAGTTAGGGCCGTTTTGCAGAAGGTTCCATCTACAAGTACGTTGTAGGGAGGTGTAAATGAAAAGTTGTTGCGGTAGAAATTTAGGATCCGACGCACGTGTTTTTGACGCTTTAACTTCATTTCTTTGTTTCAGTTGTGGATTTCCGGACACTGTCACAAATATAAAAATAACAGATCCAATGAAAAAAAGGGATTATGATATGCTTATAAAAAGTTATGTAGGGCCTATTTATTACCATAAATTGGTGGATATAACTTTTTAATAATTAAAAATTTTAAACCCTAATAGAAATTAAATACTAGCTGTGTGAACTCATAGAAATCCATAGCCATAATCATTTTGATCTAACACTTTTATTTTGCCTGCCATATATGATTATAGGTATGTGTGAATTTCATTAGAATGCATTTGATCTCAATGGAACATATATCAATGAAAAGAGATTGAATGGAATTTATAAATAGTACCCATGTAAATATAAAGAAAGTTATGTCGATTTGAACTTAGGAAAACCTGTTCCATTTTGGATCCTTTTATAGATGTATTTCAATGTTTACTAACATTGTGTATGCGCACGCAGCTTGGCTGCAGAACTAAGGTACACTGCCATTGAATTTGCCGGTGCATGCAGTGCAAAATGCTTATTTTATTCAAAATTAATACACCTAAACACGGTTTGGCGGCCATCTTGACCT
Source organism: Branchipolynoe longqiensis (assembly GCA_030323885.1). NCBI lineage: Eukaryota > Metazoa > Annelida > Polychaeta > Phyllodocida > Polynoidae > Branchipolynoe > Branchipolynoe longqiensis. Next base: position 126,154,791 of record CM059187.1, read on the forward strand.
AATTCCTATTTGCAGGTACACAAACGCACATGGCAGTATCATCAGTGTGGCAGTGAGCAATATTCAGAGAGAAAAAGTTAAATATCTCTAAAAGTACAACACCTAGAAACAAACTGATTGGAATACACCTAGAAAACATGTTTACCAAAAAGATTATATTAAATTCATATGGTTAGGGTTCTGGATTTCTATTAATTTTGAATAAAACTGACGTTTTGCACTGCGCGTACCGGCATACTCAACGCATTGTCAATGGCAGTGAGCAATCTTCAGAGAGAAAAAGTTAAATATCTCTAAAAGTACAACACCTAGAAACAAACTGATTGGAATACACATAGAAAACATGTTTACCAAAAAGATCATATTAAATTGATAAGGTTAGGGTTCTGGATTTCTATTAATTGTTAATAAAACTAACAGTTTGCACTGCGCAATCTCGCAATCTCGGCAATGCATTGTCAATGGCAGTGAGCAATCTTCATACAGAAAACGTTAAATATCTCTAAAACTACACTACCTAGAAACAAACTAATTGGAATACATATAGAAAACATGTTTAACAAAAGATTATATTAAATTGATATGGCTAGGGTTTTCGATTTCTCTTAATTTTGAATAAAACTAATGCTTTGAACTGTGCGTTCCGGCAAACTCAAAGCTATCAGGGCTTTGTTTACCTATATCCGGAAGTGGCCTCGTTCTCGCGAAATTAGGACATGCCCATATATGGCCAAACCGTGTTATCGTGTATAGAAATGCAGAACCCTAACCATATAAATTTAATATAATATATTCGTTAAATATGTTTTCTATATATGTGTACCAAGCGGTTTGTCTCTAGGTGGTGTGGTTTTAGAGATATTTCACTTTTTCTGTATGAAGATTGCTCACGTCATTGACAATGCATTGAGTTTGCCGGTACGCGTACTGCAACATGGCGATTTTATTCAAAATTAATAGAAATGCAGAACCCTAGCCGTATAAATTTAATATAAGCTATTCGTTAAATATGTTTTCTATATGTGTACCAAGCAGTTTGTGTCTAGGTGGTGTGGTTTTAGAGATATTTCACTTTTTCTGTATGAAGATTGCCGACAGCCATTGACAATGCATTGAGTTTGCCAGGATGCGCAGTGCAAAACATCTATTTTATTCAAAATTAATAGAAATGCAGAAACCTAACCTTATAAATTTAATATAATCTATTCGTTGAATATGTTTTCTATATGTGTACCAAGCAGTTTGTCTCTAGGTGGTGTGGTTTTAGAGATATTTAACGTTTTCTATATGAATATAATTCAAGATTGCTCACGGCCATTGACAATGCATTGAGTTTGCCGGTACGTGCAGTGCAAAACATTTAGTTTATTCAAAACTAATAGAAATGCAGAACCTTAACCGTATAAATTTAATATAATCTATTCGTTGAATATGTTTTCTATAAGTGTACGAAGCGGTTTGTCTCTAGGTGGTGTGGTTTTAGAGATATTTCACTTTTTATGTATGAAGATTGCCCACGGCCATTGACAATGCATTGAGTTTGCCGGTATGCGCAGTGCAAAATGTTTATTTTATTCAAAATTAATAGAAATGCAGAACACTAACCGTATAAATTTAATATAATCTATTTGTTGAATATGTTTTCTATATGTGTACCAAGCGGTTTGTGTCTAGGTGGTGTGGTTTTAGAGATATTTCACCTTTTCTCTATGAAGAGTGCTCATAGCCATTGAGTTTGCAGTGTGACGTCCTGCAGCCAAAAGGCGCGCGCACTGACCTAGATACCCGTGCTGACGTCACATGAAATAGGTCTATTGACCAATTTCATATGACGTCAGCACATGTATTTAGGTCAGTGCGTGCGCTGCTTGGCTGCAGGACAAATTCCGGTCACACTGCAAACTTAATGACCGTGAGCAATCTTCATACAGAAAAGGTGAAATATCTCTAAAATCACACCATCTAGAAACAAACAGCCTGGTAAACATATAAAAAACACATTCAATGAATAGATTATATTAAATTTATATGGTTAGGGTTGTGCATTTCTATTAATTTTGAATCAAATAGGCGTTTTTCACTGTGCGTACCGGCAAACTCAATGCATTGTCAATGGCAGTGAGCAATCTTCATACAGAAAAAGTTAAATATCTCTAAAACCACACCACCTAGAAACAAAGTGATTGGAATACACATAGAAAAAATGTTTACCAAAAAGATTATATTAAATTGATACGGTTAGGGTTCTGGATTTCTATTAATTTTGAATAAAACTTACGTTTTGCACTGTGCGTACTGCAAACTCAATGCATTGTCAATGGCAGTGAGCAATCTTCATACAGAAAAAAATAAATATCTCTAAAACCACACCACCTAGAAACAAAATGATTGGAATACACATAGAAAACATGTTTACCAAAAAGATTATATTACATTTATACGGTTAGGGTTCTGGATTTCTATTAATTTTGAATAAAACTGACCTTTTGCATTGCGCGTACGGCAAACTCAATGCATTGTCAATGGCAGTGAGCAATCTTCATACAGAAAAAGTTAAATATCTCTAAAACCACACCACCTAGAAACAAACTGCTTGGAAAACCTATAGAAAACATATTCAACGAATAGATTATATTAATTTATATGGTTAGGGTTCTGGATTTCTATTCATTTTGAATAAAACTGACGTTTTGCACTGCGAGTACGGCAAACTCAATGCATTGTCAATGGCAGTGAGCAATCTTCATACAGAAAAAGTTAAATATCTCTAAAACCACACCACCTAGAAACAAACTGCTTGGAAAACCTATAGAAAACATATTCAACGAATAAATGATATTAATTTATATGGTTAGGGTTCTGGATTTCTATTAATTTTGAATAAAATAAAACGTTTTGCACTGCGTGTACTGGCAAACTCAGTGGCAGTGTGCATTCGTTCTGCAGCCAAGCTGAGCAGGCATACACAATGTTTACAAACATTGAAATAGGTCTATAGTAAAACTGCTAAAAGGTGTGACCCAAAATCGAGCAAGCAGGAGAGAGTTTTGAGTGAACTCAGAGGCTGGGCCGGGGGAGAGCGATTTTGTTGACTCTACTGATACTGTGTATCCTAAAAAATGCATCTGATCAATACCCAATCTTCAGGAAAATTGGCCAATAGATAGAAAATAGGTATACAAAATTGATTATCGTCAAATTTTAATGATTTGTAAAGCCTAAGGTTTTAAATAAAGAAAACAAAGAATACAGAGCAATTTTCATTAAACTTTTAGTTAAATAACATATTAAAAAACCGTGAGAACCCAGATGAAGAACATTTTTTATCTACATTGTGCAAAAGACAGCTTGTTAATAGTTCTAAAAGTCTCGCCACATCAAAGGAGAGAACAATGCCCAGACGGGATGGCCGAATGAGTTAGAGCGTCTGTCTCCCGTGTTGGTAGATCATGGGATCATGGGTTTGAATCCTGGTCGAGTCAAACCAATGACTTAAAAATTGATACTTGTTGCTTCCTAGCCAGGCGCTCGGCATTATTAGGATAAGGCAAGGAGCAGTGGAATGAGGAAGACCAGTCGTCTGCGACTGAAATTTCCCCTGTTTAAACAACTAATGTACAAACAACAAAAATTATACCACAACAGAGTGGTTTAAATGTCGTCCGGGCCGGTAATCGAGATTTCGGCCGGAACTTTGCTGTAATGATTGACGAAGTCCCCTATTATCGCGCCATAGACGTTATAGGCAACGCAGTTTATGAGTATGGTGTGTTATAAAACATTAATTTAATGAACGCATATATAACCTAAAATGTATAAATTATTCAAACCAAAATAAAACTCACAGGTGACAGTAAAGCACTGCAATTTATATGAATACACTACTTCTTGAAAGACACCATTCAGACATGGAGGCTGCCATCTTGAATATATGTAAGACCTCGCTTCAACGCGATTTTGTGTTGTTATGATGTACTTCATTATAGTCTAAATAATCATTACCACTTAATTAATTAATTATTTGATTATAAATATTTCCCAAATATAGATCAGTAACTAAAATAATTGTATTCAGTCTCACGGAGACGAGATCTCTTTCTCCGCCAAAATGGCCGCCACGGGTGTAATTCAGGTTGACTCGCCGGTAGAATGTGTCCAAATAGACCCTCTGGTAAGCAAATTGTCTGGTTTAAAGTAGAACATACATGTTCAGATGGTACCAATGGTCTATATCTTGTTGTGGTCAACATTTCAAGTGTGTGCTATTTGTAACATTCTCGCTATATGGACTGGATTGTGGTTTCCTGATCGGCACGTGAACAAGTCGGCTGAGATTGTGACTGAGTCACTGACAGTGACACGAGTGACAGCGGTGGAGTTAATATTGACAGCTGTTTATTACATGCTATATTGACGATAGTGTTACTCTAAAATAATGATGTTATCTGAAATGCCTACTATATGTTTTTACAATGTGGTTTTACATAATTAGTGAAATAATAGCTAAAACAGATGTAAACAATTACAAGGAAATAATATTTTATGCCGTACGTTATTTGTACTAATGTTATAATAATATGAATAACTCAATAAGCAATGCTTATGCTGCATTCATACAAAGACCCTATAACACTAAGACGGCTCGCTCAGCCTGTACTGTGTAATCAAGAGAACAGCCAGCGCACCATGACCAGGTGGTGGCTTTGATCATTTTGATAGCGTTATAATGGGTTGTGTGAATGGTGTGTGTGCTTGAGTGTGTCCGTGTCCGTGTGCTGGAAGAAGGATGCTGGAAGAATATGTGTATGGTGGCGGAGGTGGAGGGCAAGGTAGCGGTGGTGGTGGGAGTTTTATAGGAGTAGGCTCAGCAGCAACGCACAACCACCTCCCTTCCACCACCCCCACACTTACATCAGGGAGGGGGTCGTGAGGTGTGGTGTGAGAGCACCGACTGAGGAGGGGGAGAGGGAATGTGGGGGAGGAAGAGGGAGTGTGGGGAGGGGGAGGAAGCGGAGAGAGGGAGGGAAGTGTGGTGTGAGAGCGCTGGGTATGGTGGATGAGGAGGGAGATGGGAAGGGGAGGGGATGGAGGGTGAAGGCCGGGAGGGGGGAATGAGGGAGGGCGGGGAAGGAGGGGACCAGGCAGCAGGCGCAAAATCCAAATGACAGGCAATCTCTGTTTTTATATTTTTAACTTGCCCTCTCGCCTTCTATGCGTTTACATGTGAAACACCAGCCAGCAGCCGGGCTGATCAAACCCACCACAAGATGGCACTGCGAAATTTACATGACCATGGGAGAGATAGGGAGTGAGCCGTCTTAGTGTTATAGGGTCTTTGGTTCATATGAGTTGCTGAATATGGTGTTTCCCACTTCACAACCGGTGAATTGCGTTCAATATAGGGTATGCACTGACGTCACGCTAAACGGAAGTGTGGCCATTGTGGCGATAGTAACCACAATAATAAACCCACTGTCACACTGCAAACTCAATGGCTATGAGCAATCTTCATACAGAAAAAGTTAAATATCTCTAAAACCACACCACCTAGAAATAAACTGATGGGAATACACATAGAAAACATGTTTAAGAAAAAGATTATATTAAATTGATATGGTTAGGGTTCTGAATTTCTATTAATTTTGAATAAAACTTACGTTTTGCACTGTGCATACCAGCAAACTCAATGCATTGTCAATGGCAGTGAGCAATCTTCATACAGAAAAAGTTAAATATCTCTAAAACCACACCACCTAGAAACAAACTGATTGGAATACACATAGAAAACATGTTTAACAAAAAGATTATAGTAAATTGATACGGTTAGGGTTCTGGATTTCTATTCATTTTGAATAAAACTGACGTTTTGCATGGCACGTACCTGCAAACTCAATGCATTGTCAATGGCAGTGAGCAATCTTCATACAGAAAAAGTTAAATATCTCTAAAACCACAACACCTAGAAACAAACTGATTGGAATACACATAGAAAACATGTTTAAGAAAAAGATTATATTAAATTGATATGGTTAGGGTTCTGAATTTCTATAAATTTTGAATAAAACTTACGTTTTGCACTGTGCATACCAGCAAACTCAATGCATTGTCAATGGCAGTGAGCAATCTTCATACAGAAAAAGTTAAATATCTCTAAAACCACACCACCTAGAAACAAACTGATTGGAATACACATAGAAAACATGTTTAACAAAAAGATTATAGTAAATTGATACGGTTAGGGTTCTGGATTTCTATTCATTTTGAATAAAACTGACGTTTTGCACGGCACGTACCTGCAAACTCAATGCATTGTCAATGGCAGTGAGCAATCTTCATACAGAAAAAGTTAAATATCTCTAAAACCACAACACCTAGAAACAAACTGATTGGACTGCACATAGAGAACATGTTTACCAACAAGATTATATTAAATTGATATGGTTAGGGTTCTGGATTTCTATTAATTTTGAATAAAACTGATGTTTTGCACTGCACGTCCAGGCAAACTCAATGCATTGTCAATGGCGGTGAGCAATCTTCATACAGAAAAAGTTAAATATCTCTAAAACCTCAGACATGCTTTATTCACTGAATAATTAGTGTACAATATTTGTGTGGCATCCCAACACCACTGGTTACCTGTGTGGCAGAAATTTGTAATGTTATTTCTGAAGACATCAAATCTTTTTTTTTTTAAATTTAAGGATGCATACATGTTAATAAATACTTCCTTTTTGATTTGGGAACTGTTTTGTTTGATAGATCAATGCAATACAAGATGTTAATAAGGATTCAACCACGTCCCATATGTCATGTTACAAATGGCTGACTGTAAAATGGGGTTTTTAGGTACAAAAACACTTCATAACCAAAAGGACCAAAGTTGCACACAGTTTATTTTATTTCCCTTATTTCTTTAATCAAATCTGAACATGAATATGAAAAGTATAAGGAAAAAAATAAGTAGGAAGGTTTTTATGGATGTTTTAAAATCCCATCCCATGCTGACCAGTTTTCAGGAGAGTGAGCCATATATATATACATATATACACTTAACTCGTCAAGAGTTCAACAGCGTGGCACTTATTCTCTTGGGTGCTGGTCGAGTCAAACCAATGACTTTATGTCAAGGGTCACTTGTCACTTCCTAGCCAGGCGCTCAGCATTATTAGTGTAGTCGTTTACACTGACCTCTCAGGCAAGGAGCCAGATAGACAGGTAGGTGGGGGTAGTATGGTGATATCAGGGAGTCTAGGTAGTGTAATGGTTAGCACACTGGCCCGGAATGCAAAGCGAAGTGGGTTCGAGTCCCGCTCTAGGCACAATATTTCCCATTTTCATCACCCCCACGACATTAGAATAGGGCATGGACTGGTTGGTTCAGTGTCAGGACAATGTGACTGCGTGGGATATTAGTCATGGTGTTGGCAGCTTGGTCTCCTACTAGTGGGGCATTAGTGCGCACTGATACAAGTCAGTACCGAATCTGATATGACCATAGATGTTTCCAGGACATCAAACTCCAACAACCAGCCAAATCTATTGTGTTTCTATTTTAGATGGACATGAAAATATTATTTATCTAGCTGTCTTTGTTTCGCTTGGTTTCACTTACAATGGGATTCCTACTATTGTTTTCGACATTTAGTATTTTGCCGTTTTTGTCTGTTTTTTTAATGTCAGGTGGCTCTGAAGATTGTGAAGCACTGCCAGGAGGAAGGGTCCGGAGGTGCAGATCTGGTGCAGGGAGTGCTCCTTGGACTCGTCGAGGGGAACCGTCTTGAGGTTACAAACTGTTTCCCCTTCCCTCGTCATGCAGAGGAGGAGGATTTTGATGAGAGTAAGTAGAATGTTGTGTCTAATGTGCTTTTATTATTAATATTAATAGTAGTAGTATTATCGTGATTTAAAAAAAAATTACCAGCATAGAACATGAACTATTCTAATTCGCCTTAAGTTACTATACAGTGTGTCTGCATATTTGGAACACCGGAATAGTATCAAACATGAATATCAGTAACAATTTTGGAATTAAAAAAAGAAATGTTGGTACATTAGTTGTTTAAGCATGGGAAATTTCAATCGCAGAAGATTGGTTTTCCTCATTCCACTGCTCCTTGCCTTATCCTAATAATGCTGAGTGCCTGGCTAGGAAGCGGTATAATTGTTCCGTTGTATACTCTTCTTTTTTCTTAGCTTCATATCCCAAGTTAATTTGTGGTGCCTACTGGTAGTGTTATTTACAAAAATTACTTTCCCGTTTTTTGTACATTATTATTTGTCGATTAAGCAGGGGAATTTTCAATCGCGGACAATTGGTTTCCCCTCATTCCATTGCTCCTTTGCTCTATTCTAGTAATGTCAAATGTCAGGCTAGATAGCGACTCGTACGAGGGTTCTAAGCCCATTATCTCCCAAAACGACCGGGTGCTGTCGCCGAATCGGTAGAGCACAGGCCTCGCGTGCGGAAGATCGGGAGTTTGCGAGTTCGGTTCCCGGTCGAATCAAACCAATGACTTAAAAATTGATACTTGTCGCTTCCTAGCCTGGTGCTCGGCATTATTAGGACATGGCAAGGGCTGGTTAGCTCAGTGTCAGGATAATGTGACTGACTGGGATATTGGGTCCTGGTACTGGCAGCCTGATTTCCCAGTGGGGCAGCACTATAAAATCGCCATGAGTGCATACTGTCACAAGTCGGTACCCATCCTGATATGACCTTAGATGTTGCTAGGATGTAAAACAACAACAAACAAAACAATCTCCCAAAACGTGAGGCAGACGCTCAACTCATTCCATCACACCCCGTCTGGTAGTTTGTTGCATATGTGAGTGGCTACATGCTTGGTTCCCTTTTACCACATTAGAGAGAAAATAGCATCATTCAATCATCAATGGCTACAAACATTTCATCAGGAACCAAGAACTTATAACTTGTTCACCCTTGTCTCGTTTGTTTTCCAGTGAACTACCAGATGGAGATGATGCGAAACCTGCGTCATGTGAACGTAGACCATTTGCATGTAGGGTGGTATCAGTCAACCGTGTTCGGTATGTACCTTAACAAGGCACTGCTCGACTCCCAGTACAACTATCAGCACTCCATCGAAGAGTCGATTGTCCTCATTTACGGTAAGCCACATTCAAATCATTGCTTTGGATTCATAAGCAGAACGCACAATGGGAGAGTAGTTGACTCTATGTGTGTGTGTGTGTGGGGGGGGGGGGGGTCTCTGTCTCCCCCTCTCCCTCGCTCTCTCTCTCTCTCTGTGTCGGCACTCTCTCTCTGTGTCGGCTCTTTCTCTATGTCGGCTTTCTCTCTATGTCGGCTGTCTGTGTATGTATCTCTCTATATCTCTCGGTAGTTGTTGACGAATATAGTCTAGATATATCTGGCTAACGGATGTAGCTTATTAGATGAATTTGAGTGAGCGCAAGTTTGAATCACTATGAAGACATAATTTTAATAAATTACTTAATAAATTACTTAATGTCTATGGACTATGTTTTGAACTACTTAGATAAAATGAATCGTCACTAAGCTTTGCTTTTCTAAATAGCCTTGGAAAGAAGTTGTCAATAGCATTGAATTACAATTGTTCAAGAGTGTGCTAACTCTCTAATGTAATATCTCATTTATATTGCATATTCCTTCAATGTAATGAGGATCCTTACCATTTTTACTTGGTAGACCCCCTTAGGACAGCCAAGGGTCATCTGTCATTGAAGGCAATGCGTCTCACCCCTAAAATGATGAAGATGTATGAAACTGGCGACTTTGCACCTGACATGTAAGTATAACACAAATAAAGTGTCAAGACATTTTACTGATACCAAAAGTAAGTAATTGAATACAGAAAAAAATGTTTCCACCCCAATGTTACTTGGACCCTAACCGGACCATGAACATTAATTTCAGAACAAATATTGGGAAATATTAATGTAATATAGGCTAATATTAGTGTATCATTAAGAAATTTGTTGTAATTCACTCCCATGCCATCCGGATATTGGGAGACCTTAAGTTTGTTAAAATACTGAAATGGTTATTAAAATACAGTAATATCTCACATAGCGCTCTAAAAATACAAAGCTCAATGAAACAATGCTATGAGGGGTCATTATAGCATAGCGTAAATAGTTTCTTTGTTGGGGCTTTATGTCTTAGTAATATCCAAGGTCATATCAGGATGGGTACCGACTTGTCACAGCGCACTCTCATGGCAACCTTATAATGTTGCTCCAGTAGGAGACCAATATTGCAATGTTCTGATGGAATTGTTAATAAAATGGATGGCTAGATGAAGTGAATAAAAAAAACACCAAGCGGGGTAGTGCTAAGAGGGGTAAACCTGTATATCACAATGACAATTTATATCTTAATTTGGACTTTTGTTTGTCTTGACAGCATCAAGAACTCTGGAATGAGCTTCGAACAAATGTTCGAGGAGATCCCCGTTCATGTCAAGAACTCGCACCTTGTAAATGGCATGTTGTGTGAACTTGATGAAATTGCACCCAACCAGAACACCTTCAACTTCCTCGATCTGGCGACTGGGTAAATATTGATCCCATTTAGCGAAAGCATATAACAAAATTGTGCCTGGCCAGAACACACTCAACTTTTTCGATCGGTCACGGTATATTGATCCCCTTTAAGGAAATCACGCATAAAATTGGCTATGACCAGGAACACACTCTGCTTCCTCGATCCCTCAATGGGGTAAATATTGAGCCCGTTTAACAAAGAATACCAACAAAAAATGTGCCTGGCCAAAGAATACTCCACTTCTCGATCGGGTTATGATAAATATGGTCCCCTTGAACGAACGCATACAAAATAATTGTGCGTGACAGAACACACTCAATTTCCTCAGTCTTATGATGGGTTAAATATTGGTCCCCTTTAACAAAGGCACCCTCCTCTCCCATGTGTAGTCATTTATGCCTTGATGACTTTTACCTGAAATTTAATTTTCCTTGACCACATTTTTTATAATTGTGAGCTTTTTTAATTTCATGTGTCTGTTAACAAATATTTGATTGTATGCTTTTATACTCTATATAAAAGTGACGGTTAAAAATAGACAATACAATTTTAACTCTATATAAAAGTGACGGTTAAAAAAAGACAATACAATTTTAAAACTTGTTGTCGTGAATCTGGCCTTTGCTGCTGACATGGTGTAAAACAACCACCAATCAATCCATAAAATATTTCCTGATTGTCTGTGCAACTATGTTTTGGTGACTGTTTGTTTGATGGTGTAGAAAGTATCTTCTATTCAAACTAATGTGTGTAGTAGTAGCAGTAGTGATAGTAATGATAATAATAACAAATTAACACAAAAATTACAATAAAAGTACTAATGTCATACGTAATCGGACCTTGCTCTTGTCTGACCACTCTGCCCTTCGGTGTTCACAGGACCGTGTTGGAGAAGAACTTGCGCTTGGTGATGGAATGTGTGGACGAACTCTCCCAGGACTCGAACAAGTACTTCAACTACATGCGGCAGGCACAGAAGCAGAACTCGGCCAAGGAGCAGTATCTAGACAAGCGGGTATGCGGCTGACTACCTTTGTTGACAGTGAATGGGTTCTTAGACCATCTAGCTGTCTGTATTTTACCAGTGCTGCTGTGATAATGTTGTTATGTATTATTAAGCCGTGTAAATCCTCACAATTTCTCGGATTTAGATTTTTTTATTGGGGGAGGTAATCGACAGTTTGTCCCGTTTTAAGACATAATTAGATAATACTATGTATTTTCTCTTATCTATTGCATAATGTTACAAAATATACCAGAAATAATTTTAATCGTTATTGTTGGCTAGAGTTTTATTAACACAGATGTGAGTATTTTAAACAACGTATGGTTAGTATATATCTAATAATAAGTATAATTTTCCACCAATTTATAAGAATTTAAATGGTCATACAGAATATCAGTTGGTTTTGTATAGCATCGAACGACCTATTCTCTGGGTGTCTTTAGTATGCGATCATTGTCTTTCGGTCGCTTGTGTTCAAGCTGAGTCTGTTGGTGTCATTCAGCCTTGGCTGTTGAAGTGTTGTAGGCCATGGAATACTTAGACTTGGGAAAGTACTGTAAACCTCACATATCCACCTTAGTCACTGATGCACTTAAGCATTTATTGCTGCATAGAAGGGACTACAAAGTCAATTTCATAGAATATGTTACTGCTGAAACCTATCGTGCTTGGTAAAATTAATTTGGCATGATTTCATTATAAATATCTCCACCAAGTTAGCCATTTAAAATAAAAGTTACTATAATCTAAAGTGAGCTCGATTATAACGACATGGTCTGTATGGGGCCTGGAAAGTCTCCCAAACGTTTGGAACTTCATTTGGCCCATTTCAAGGCCTTAAAAAGCCTTGAATTCAACCTATTTTGGGTCATTAAACTGTCCCCACTGATCTAAATTAGTCCGAAATCGCCATTCAGAATGGTGATTTCGGACTAAATCCAAATGAAAATAGGATTCCTATTTTTAAAAACAGCGCGAAGTTGAAATAGCCTTGAATTCATAATTTCACATATGTACAGACCCTGTAACGGTCAATCTGATGTATTTATCTCACAAAATGGCAAAAACTCAAAACGTACTAACACTAGCGCATGGGGTAGGTATATATACCAAAATGGCCCAAACGTGGCACCAAAAAATACCTAACATACACACCCTGTAATGGTCAATCAATCAATCAATAGTTCCGTCCTCTAGTCGAGGGTTGGATGCAATGGTTCTCCACTTGTCCCGATGGTGTGCTGTTCTGATAGACTGAATAATTCAAGCCTGTCCACTGTGAAATATTTGTAAACTATGATGTTCTTGGTCTCCCTCTCCCTCTGCTGCCATTCACCTTCCCTTCCAACAATGTACGGTATATTGAACTCTGACGAATGATGTGGCCAAAATAAATAAGTTTCTTTGTCTGTATAGTGGCAAACAAGCTTTTATTTTTAATTTTCCTGAGAACTTCTTTGTTGGTGATCTTCTTTGTCCATGATATTTTCATCATCCTTCGATAAGTCCACATCTCAAATGCTGCTAAACGTTTCTACATTTTCTTAGAGATTGTCCTTAGGATATATTTATCTCAGAAAATGGCAGAAACTCAAAACGTACTAACACTAGCACATGGGGTAGGTATATACCAAAAAGGCACGCATGTGGCACCAAAGAAAGACCCACTAACTGCTAAGATGACATGGCAACTACCAAATTGAGACTATTGCTGTTCAGCGATGAAAAAAAGACCCAATATGACTTACGCGTTATGGACATGGTAAATAAGCCATCACGGGGGAACAACACCATTGGGCTATGTAAGTTTAACATCTATCCAATCTAAAAGCTTTGTGTTCCGCTGGCTTACAGAAACAAGACAACGAGGCACGCGCTGCTCGGGGCGAGGCGGCTCTGCCTGACGAGGACATCAACAAGCGGTTCAAGCCGCTCCAGCCGCCCTCTCGCCTCGACAGTCTCCTCACTGCCGGCCAAATATCATGCTACTCGGATCACATCAATGGATTTGTGTCGCAGAGCTTTGCCAAACTCTTCCTGTCCGATAGTCTGCAACACAAGCCCGAGGACGTGCTTTAGAGATTGTGTGACTAGGAGGGAAATAGTATAGCTATTAGCTATAATTAAATAAATTTGAAAAAAGACTGACAGAATTTTACCCACTTGGCGAGAGTTAGGAATTGTTTAGGATTTATGGACAGATCATGGCAGCAGAAGTTAGGACCCTTGTCTATGGGTTACATTCGTAATTGGAAATACAAGCGAAAATACCACCACAAGTCATGATGATTTAGGAGGACACAATAAAAGCACAACGAAGCGAATTATCTCGAACTTGTTTTCCTGTTTGTTGAGAAAAATATGTTTTGATTGAATTATTTGTTTTGCTAATATTCATTTATTATTGCCCTTGGCTAGGTTTGATTATCTAATTCGAACCTTAGTGGTTTAGCACACGTAGTAGAGGCGGTTTAGTGAAAGTTGTCTGGTTCAATGGCTTTTGGATTATTTCTTTTTTTCAGATAAATAGCTCTGGTTGACCATTAATACCTACTATTCATTAGTTCTGAGTACCTGATGAAAAATTGCTAATTTTAGTTGAAAGAACCCAAAATAATTTCGGCAAGCTTAGCCAAAAAAACATATCGCAGCTGACTTATTAATCCTAAAACTATATGGTTGTGGGAAATTCTTGGAATGGATGGGTGGCAAGTCTGAACTAGGTTTTAAAAAAAAATAAAAACAATTATTCCCCAAGTCTCTGTGGCTAAGAGCAAGATTACCATCGAGCAATGACCACGTCATGTAGAATTTGATGTCCATATGGGATGGTTTCGAGCCTCTGGCATCTGAAGTGGGATATTGGATCAATTTGCATACCCAATTTGATTAATTATATGTATCGAATTAACTAAATAACACTGAATATCCAACATCACATATCAATCGGTATATGACATCGTCCCAATGTCAGGATTTAAAAGTATGAGACTACAACTTTAATCATAAATAATTGTTAACGTACCGAATTTAATTAATTGTATCTAAATAGCATTGAATAATCATTTTAGCTTGTTTTAGTTTTTGCCTTTTTTATGCGTATTTTTCATTAGAATGCACTATTTTGCATCACTTCCCATAATTTTACGAGGGATGCGCTCCACACCCCCCCCCCCTCCCCCCTGCAGAAGGGGCCAATCTTCTCTCTTGTACCCTTCCCATTTGGCCATGCTATTTCTCCCTATTTACAATTTGTGTGTTAGGAAAGTCTCTCTCCTTCCACTCTCCCTACTCTACTTGGCACCTTTGCGTCCTTAGGGAGATCTCCCTAAGCTACTTGGTACCTCTGCATCCTCCTTGGGGAGATCTCTAGTTGGCACCTCTGCATCCTCCTTGGTGAGATCTCCCTACTCTAATTGGTACCTCTGCATCCTCCACCTTGGCACAGCCAGCAGGTTAACGACGGAAGTGATGTATCTGGACCCATGTGACATACACTGCACCTGGGCCGCGTTGAGGGTCCATCTCGGAGGCGCCGCGGAGACGTCTCGGCGATGCTTTTTGGCCTAATACCGTTCAGGGTACGTCTCGGAGACGCCTCTCTTTTTAGACTGGAGATGAAAAGCGCCTCGAAAATGGCCGCCGCATTCAGTGCTTTCAACCAATTACAGCGCAGCTTGTCCATTGCAAATGGCCGCCGCCTATGAGGGCGGCCATTTTCGAGGTGACCAACTGCTGTTGTCGTTCAGACTGGTGTGACGTCATGCCCGTCACCGAGGCGCCTCTGAGACGGAGCCTGAACGCGGCCCAGACTGCCTGCTAATGAGGTGGTCTCTGTCCTTGAATTAAAGTTACATAGTCTGATGAAACATATATCTTTCGAAACGAAAATACTTATCTACATTTGATTCATGATACCCAACTTAGATATTGGTGCATTAGCTAGTACTAGTTTGGGACAGGATATACAGAATAATCAGTGAATTTACTACCTCATCCTTACTTTGAGGAAGACATTAGTCAGGGAGGCCACAAACAAATTAGGTCAATCTCGTGACCTCATTTGTCTTGCCCCCATTCCAGATATTAGTCAGGTTCTAAGACATATACACATTACTAGGTCAACTCACATCACATGACCATCGTGGGATACTAATCTGTGTCATAGCGATAGGACTTTTGGAAAGCTTGTCGAAAGTATTTTTGGTTCTTTCAGCTCAAATTGCTTCAAAACTAACCATTTTTCATCAAAATGACTCCGGACTAATGATTAGTAGGTCATAACGATGAATTTGATATATTTATCTTAAAAACTAAGACAAAAATCGGACTATGCAACTTTAACATGGGTAGTCACTCTAGAGTCAACATTTCATTAGAGGGAACCATGAGTCCCTATGAGAGACAATATACATTTGGTAATTGATCTTGCCATCAGCCGTGGTAGTCTTCAGGGTTCCTGAAAAGTCCTAAATTCAATTCAGATGGGGGGGGGGGGGGGGGGGGGGCTAGAAATGCCATGGTTTTTCTCCAAAAATAAATATTCTTAATATATTATTTTATATTATTTATAATCCCCTATATTCCCTTCCCAGTGTTTCCCCTGGACAATGCGCACGTTAGTGGCTAACCCTGCTAGTTTCATAGCTATCAGGATGGAGATTTCCAGAGTGTGGGGAAATGGACATAAGCCCTAAATATGACCATAGGTTTATGTCTATTTAATTAATTTTAACCCATCAAAATTGATTTTACTGTCCATAAAATTCAGCCGAATATAGCAAAAATAATTCTATCATTCAATGTCAAACTTTGCTCATATCAGATATCCAGATAGTACTAATTAGTAGGAGCGTACTGGTATTGCAAAGTCTGATGGTCCTACATAAATATGTTACGTTGATAGTTGTAAACTACCTTACTGTAGTTGGAAGTAATTATCTTAAATAGTTAAATTTGAAGTGAAAACATACATATTTAATTTTGGCATGCATGTCAAAATTCTGACGCTATAAGCTTTGTAGAAGACACATGCACTGTTATCTCATTTGAGGTATGTCTATCGAATCATAAATTTATTACAGTGCGCATTAATTTGTATTAATAATGATATCGAGAATATTGCAAATAAACCTACATAATCAGTCACACGTGTAGATCTAGTTCATGTACAGCAATATGAAATTTTGACTATTTCATTGTTTGTAATTTCTTATTGATTTAGACATCAATATTATGACATAATAATTAGAGACAGTAACAACCAATTACATTGTTTCAGCAGATATCATTTATTATATTTCGAAATAAAGAATGATAAATAATTAGCTTCACACAAGCTCTACTAGGCTATAAAGAAAATAAACACATCATCATATCGTCATAAAAATAATAAATTACCACCTACAAATGTAACATAACACGTTGGGATCCTAATATATTAGACACTGCTTTTCCATTATATAGAACTATCTAATTTTACTTAACTTATCTATACGCTTATTACCTACTATAAATACTAATCGTTGTCAGGAAATATTGCACATTATGGCCTGCCAAAGGATTGTGTGGATACATGTAAACGTATTTCCACTCGTCCAGTGGTTTATAAATTAGCATAATTTAAGACACGTGAATATTGACACACCTCAGCAACCAAACCATTCACATCTCGCTCTCTGCTCTCCTATATATAAAAGTACAAACCTAAGGCTATATTCACAGTAAATCCAACATTGTTAAACCAAGTGTACACTGCCATGCATGAATGTGGCTACAATGCAATGTGGCAAAGGATTCTGGGGCGAACCAATATGGAATATTGAGGTCAATACCCAAGACCTTTCAAGTTTATATACACATGTGTGTACATATACATTTATATCTATATACAGCATTCCTATTAGGATTGACACCTGTGTAAATCTTCACATACTGTTATAATCACACAAATGTACTTTATGTACATTTTGTACATTCAGTCAATTGTTTGCAAACAACGATGTATCAATCAATGCTCATAGGAATGTGGTAAGTATGACGTCGCTTTCAATATGGTTATTATATTACAATTACTTGCAATATAACTCTAAGGTAATACTAATACCATCCAAATCACTACATCTTGATCCGTAACTCATGTGAGTGAACATTTGTCAGACAATGAGCCCTGCACTCCATAAATTATACTAATGCACAAACGAATTCAAATGGTCAATGACAATTCTGTTTTGAGCACCACATAGACACATTGGCCACTAAAATCCCATTACGGAATCAAAGAACATAATGGTGATTTTGAGAGCTAGAATTGCAAATTAAATTAAAATAGCACCTTTGAGGTATGATATCTAAAGGCTAGAATCCACTACATATGCATGGTTATCGATAGACATTCACACATAGCTTTAAATATAATGTTCAATATAGCATACTACAGTTGTTGATCTCCATGCTAAATTGGTCCATGGGAATGATTTGCAATTAATGCATATTTTAAAATTGGCTACATGCATTGACGCGGATTTTAGGTACACAACTTGGGGACGTAGCTCAGTGGTAGAGCGCTTGCTTCGCATGTAAGAGGCCCCGGGTTCAAATCCCGGCGTCTCCAAAATGCTTTTTTTATTGATGCCGAGTCAATAAATTCATTCAAGAACAGATTAGAAAAGGCATGGGCTGATGATCCAGGGAAATTTGACCCCTTATTCACCACATGATACTAATTATTCCTTGTGTTGCTTACTTACTTGCACTCAAGCAAAAATGAGAGACAAATAATTGTTCACACTTCCTGTCTACCATTCGCTATTTCGCTATATGCATATACAGTCTGCAAGACTGAAGGATACCGACAAGATGCATATATATATATATATATATATATTATATATATTTTTGGATATATATATGTGATGTATCTTATTGTACTATAGCAAAGACTTTATATATCTATATATATATATATACACATATGTGTATACAAAGTTCTACACATAAATTATAACGACATGTATGTATATATATATATATATATATATACATATATATATATATATATATATATATATATATAATATGCATATGTAGATAGACAGGTTTATTACATATCCAAAGAAGAAAGAAAATAAATTTGGAAAATGGAGGGGGGGGGGAGGAGTTCGCTAATGCCGGTCTGAAAGCATGGCGGGTGGATTGGTTTGAGGTTAGTTCGTCTTGCTTGGCTGACTTCCGTTGCACAGTTTGCATTCCGACACAAGGACAAATTTAAAAGCGGGCAGCTGTCCCGTGCCACTGAATAACTGTCGTGCATGGCCAGGTGCAGACGACATTCGAGTAACGGCCGACTGCGGGGCGGCCCGAGTAGGCAGCACGGCCCGCCAGGTGGCACCAGGACGTGCGTTCATGTGAGACGCCGGTAGGATTCCGATACACGCCGACTCGCACGTCGCATTTAACGGTCATTCTCTAGTCCACACATCTGCTTCTTGTGGTTTCCACAGATAGCAACAGAGAGTTTGCCGGAGAAATTTGGGAAAGGTATTTGTTTAGTATCAGTGCAGAAATTCTTAAAGTAAAATTTCTGGCTGGAATATTCAATAGGCGTACTATTTTTTTAATATTTTTGGTACATTAGTTGATTAAAGCTGCATAGTATGATGAAATATCAAATTTTCAAAACTAAACCAATTATCTAGATTTGATTTTAAATATCTAACTTAGATACTGATGAACTTATTAAGCATTTGTTTCTGCATAGAAGGCAATACTGAGTCAATTTAACAGAACCTGTTACTGCAGAAGTCTATGGTGTCAGAGTTTTGGGAAGCTTGCCAAAACTAATTTTCCATGTTTGCACTCAAAATGTCTCAAATGTTTACCATTTAAAATAAAAGTAACTTTGAACTAATGTAACATAGATACTAGTGATCGATCTAATATATTTATCTCAGAAAAAAATATAGAAATTCAAAACCATCGGACTATCCAACTTTAAGCAGGGGAAATTTCAGTCGCAGACGACTGGTCTTCATCATTCCACTGCTCCTTGCCCTATCCTAATAATGCAGAGTGCCTGGCTAGGAAGCGACAAGTATCAATGTCTAAGTCATTGGTTTGACGTGACCAGGATTCGAACCCACAATCTACCAACACGGGAGACGGACACTCTAACTCATTCGGCCATCCCGTCTGGTTACTATCGCCACCAGAAACACAATTATTATTACCACGCGCAATAAGCAAGCAACAAACATGCAATATTGTGCTGCACCAAATAATATACTTTAAAAGAAGAGGTGATGATTAGCTCAGTGGTGATTTCACGAATAAGGTCGTGAACTTTACAAAGTGGGCAATAATCTAGAGGGAATTAAATTGGTTGTGCAGTATATCACCAATGTGGTCAATACAAGTAGCCTAATAGAAGTGTGCATTTGGGAAAACTGGTCATTTATATTGGCCGACAGTGATCATGGCCAAATCGCTAAAAAAAAAGTTGTCCTTGTGTTAGAAATGCTAACACTAACAGTACAGTCACTGCCACCACTCTTAACTAGCTCATAGACACCACTCAACTACACAGACACATTTATCTCTCGCGGGATTCACTACTGTTTTTAAATTGCTAAACTCGGCTAAACCCAGCCGTGCACATCCTCGTAAGGATGGGTGGTCGACTTAGTGAGTTCCCACCACTTCCCCGGCAATAGCAGCAACAAACCCGTACCGGGGACCGTTAGAGCGTACAGCTGGGGGAGCCCATTCAGAACCGTTCCGCACCACTGATTTATCCAAGGGGTGACGGCAGGCAACGCCCACCTGGCAGCGCCCTAACCCAAACGGCCGTCACTACCTGGCGACAGGCACAATCAACCATCCGAGGCGCACCTGGTTCCAGCAGGGGTGTGGCAGAATGCACACCCACCCCTCAACTCCCACTGTACTTTGAAATTCAGAAGGTGCATTTTTAAAATTTTTAAATTTTGCCAGGTAAGGTACTAAGGATATGGTTGCTAAACTTAAAATGTTAACGCAATGATATCCGTGTTCTTGAATTAAACACATACATCTTGTACTATCTCTCTCTCTCTCTCCCCTCTCTCTCTCTCTCTCTCTCTCTCTCTATATATATATATATATATATATATATATATATATATATATGCGACTGACACTGGTCGACATCCGGTGGAGGCGAAGAGGGACAGTGTTGGTCTTACAAAGTATAACAAATAATAAAAATAATTAACCCTTACGTATCTTTATACTAGCATAATTCGTATTTTTCGGGTATATATATTACCCTAAAATACCATTCTGGCCGAAATGAAATCATATCTACCAGGTTTGGGCTGAGGATGCCATTATTTCGATAATGAAATCAGTTGTCTCCCCCCCCCCCCCCGCATAAACCAACACATCTCTTATACAATGCATTATAATGCAAGAAATTGATATTGTCGGTTACTGCACTTGAACTTCACATATATACAAACATATATATATAGTGTATATATATATTGTGTGTATATATATATATATATATATATATACACACACACACACACACGCTCATTGATGTGTATGAAGAGTCTCTTCCCTTTCTACAGATAGGAATTTAGATTGATGACAAACCCTAAATAGCACAGTTCCATTCTTTCATTTCAAGAATACAAGTCGAATATAATTATACATATAATGTGCATGTATTGTGTTCTCTAATAAATGCACTTTCAGCAAGTAAATGCATTCCCAGCAAATACATATATAGAATATTAATAAATATCCCATTAAATAACATTATTCGTTAGTCATGGTCACCACTCAACCATCCATACTCATTTCAATCACAATAACCTTCTCAATATGCACAAACCCATTTCACTCTAATAATGTACCAATCTATTCAGGAGTTACCCAATCACTGATACATTTCTATGAATGACTTACTCATTAACCAAATAACTTTGTGTAGCCCTCACTCATTCACCAATACAATTCGATGTAGGAGTCACTCATTCACCAATACATTCTATGTATGCCTCATTCAATTAGTTAATATGTATAGAAGTCACCCATTCATTGATACATTTCTATGTAGGATCCATTCAATCACTGATACACTTTATGTAGCAGTCACTCATTTACCAATATACTCTATGAATGAGTTACTCATTCGTTGATACAATTTGATGTGGTAGTTACTCATACGCCAATACACTTTATATGAATCACTCAATCACCAATACACTTTATGTAGGGGTCAGCCATTCATTGATACAGTCCTATGTAGGAGCTAGTCAACCACTGATACACTTAGTGTAGCATTCATTCATTCATTCATTCACCAGTACACTTTATGTAAGACTAAGAGTCATCCATTCATATTGATACAGTTCTATGTAGGAGCTACTCATTCACTGGTACACTTTGTGTAGCACTCATACCTCAATACAATGTGTGTAGGAGTCATTCATTCAGTGATACACTCTATGTAGGAGCTACTCATTCACTGATACACTTTGTGTAACACTCATACCCCAATACAATGTTTGTAGGAGTAATTCATTCAGTGATACACTCTATGTAGGAGCGACTCATTCACTGATACACTTTGTGTAGCACTCATACCCCAATACAATGTTTGTAGGAGTCATTCATTCAGTGATACACTCTATGTAGGAGCTACTCATTCACTGATACACTTTGTGTAACACTCATACCCCAATACAATGTTTGTAGGAGTAATTCATTCAGTGATACACTCTATGTAGGAGCGACTCATTCACTGATACACTTTGTGTAGCACTCATACCCCAATACAATGTGTGTAAGAGTCATTGTGATACACTTTATATAGGAACTACTCATTCACTGATAGTGATACACTTTGTGTAGCACTCATACCCCAATACAATGTGTGTAGGAGTCATCCATTCAGTGATACACTCTATGTAGGAATGAAATCATTTACTGATACAATTCTATTAGTCACCCATTCACCAATACAATTCCATACAAGAGTCACTCATTTGACAATACATTCTATGGAGGACACACTCATTCATCAATACAATATGTATGCATAACCCATTCACCAGTACAATTCAGCACAGGACTCATTCCTTTGCCATACCCCATCTGTAGGAGTCACTCACATATACACTCACTTAAACTAATCACAATAAATACTAGTCTACCTGTACAGTTACAGATCATTGGGCCCATTTACCGACACTGCTAACGCTCAAAGACCCCCATCCCCCATCAACGCGAGGCATTCTACCCCCTTACTAGTAATACTACCTACTACCCGCTAGTTCGTGCCTGTTGATATGAAGCTCCCGACCATGTCTCTGACTCACCACCTGGCGTCAGCTAGGCTACGCAATTAATTCCACCCAGCACAAAAAAACACCAAAACCACAATCAATACTATGTACAGAGCATATAGGATGAGCTCATTGACTAGATTCATCATCCGTTTGAGTTTCAGCAAGTATATCCACCTGAGATACTCAAAGTAATAAATAGTTAAATACATAGGCTAATAATCTACTACAGTCTGCCACAGGCTACGCGATCCATGACGGGCATCCATTGATCCAACCCAGCGTCCCCCATATTGTGGGCGCCGCCATTTTGGATTTAGAATGACAACAATGCATGGATAGACAATGTGTAGCAGACATCTATGATCTACGACTACAGTTGAGATTCGTGTTCCTCCGTGCTTCGCACATTTTGCGATTCAAGTGATAGCATATTGGTTTGA
Organism: Branchipolynoe longqiensis; assembly: GCA_030323885.1. Taxonomy (NCBI): domain Eukaryota; kingdom Metazoa; phylum Annelida; class Polychaeta; order Phyllodocida; family Polynoidae; genus Branchipolynoe; species Branchipolynoe longqiensis. The sequence goes on from CM059187.1 coordinate 126,178,122, forward strand.
CAAAGATGAGATCTACGCTACATTTGATGATGGGAATGCTGATAAGACCATTAATTTAACAAATAAATAGCATAGGCTAGACGTGTAGCATATAATGATGTATACATTGAAATGATTGACACGTGGCCATACCATTTTGTCAGTATGTATCAAATTATGTAATGCATGCACCATTTTGTGGCGGACATTTAAAAATGTCATTTCAAATATTACATATATATAATAGCATACTCGCTCACATGATGATAACAGGCACGCTGAAAGTTATTTGGGTATGGTAGCTTCTCGGATTGTTTCGTGGCAAGTCAGCCAGGCATGATGCTGCTGTCGGTGTCAGCTGAGTTTGACTCCTACTGTCACTGTCACTGTCACAACCCTGTGAAATGCCGGTCGTGTCCGTGTGTCAGTGCAGTCCCTCCTTGACAAACTCCTTGATCTTACCTGGCAGTGGCAACTCATCAACATTGTTCGCATCGCCCTTCATCCGAGCTAGGATGGTGGCCCGACACCTGTCCTGGAGGTCTGAGAAGCCCCTCATCATCAACCCGAGGCTCATCTCCGTCTTGGCAGCCGTCGAGCACACCGTCGGGTACAGCTCTTCGGTGACCTTATTCAACCCGCTGAAAGCCACGCCCAAACACAGGCCATCCTTGTAGCAGGTCAGCGTGCCCTGGGTGCCGTCGAACAGCAGCCCGATGACGGTCGCCTCGTTTTCCCGGAAGGGCTTGGTGTACTGGCGCCACTTGCCGTCGTGCCACAGCAGGCCTTTGTGCGACAGCCCCCAGCTCTGGTCGTCCTCCCCGAGCAGGTTCACGAATGCGTCCACGTGAAGGCGGGCCCGCTTCGTCGACACGCCAAACATCATGCTCGTCCCGAACACCCGCTGGCTGATTTTCACCTCCCAGTAGTTCCTGCCCGAATTGAGTCCCTTCGAGCCCCTGACGCCGGCTGTCCCGTTCGACCAGTTCGGGTGGAAGTGTGCCGAGTGTCCCCTGGATCCATGCAGACGGACCTCGTGCGACTTATCATGGCGGTTCCATGACCAGTGATCCGGGCAGCCATCTTTGAGAGGGCATTTGACCGGCTGCTGCCGGGGCTGCGGCTGCGGCTGTGGCTGCTGCTGCTGCTGCTGCTGGGGAGATGGCATGCGCAGCTGTTGAAGCACTGGCAGTACATCAACGCGAAACAAGTCGACGCCGTGGTGGTGGCTACCGTAGGCCGCCACGCCTGGCGTCGTGTCCATTTTGATCTCGTCCCGACCGTCGTCAATCATGACGACGTCGGGCGTTCGGCTGAACTTGGTCGGCATCCCTCTGATGCCCCTGTCAACCACGGGCGACAGGAGCGATGGGAAGCACACCCACTGCACGGCCGCCCCCTTCGTGGGACCCGTGTCGTGGTGGTAGGAGTTTGAGAAATCCAGCTTGCCTGCGTGTGTGAACCTGCGGTAATGACGGTGCTGATTGTAGTGGTGTTTGGGATCGGCTGCTGCTGTTGTTGGCCTTCTGCTGTTGGCTCCTGGCGACTGCTCCAGGCAGCGGAGGTGGTGGTGTTGGTGTTGGTGGTTCGATAGCGTGCTTGACTCACCGCTCTCAGGCTTATCCAGTGGCTGCTGCTGGTTCTGCTGCTGCTGGTGCTTCCTGTGTCGCGGTGCTGGTACCGTTATAGTGGTGGTGATCAGGTATTGCGGCTGCTGCTGCTGCTGGCGGGGCCGGCCTCGCGTTGGTGGCATTCAGATATGTGGGTCCTGCCTTGTCCTCCCGTAACCCGCGGCGACATGCACCTGCTGTCAGCCTTCTCCAGGCGCTCGGCCTTCTCCTGAGTCCCTCTCCTTGGCCTTTCTCTCCCTCTCTCCCTCTCTTCCGTGCGCTCTCTCCCTCTCCTTCTCTGTCCTATTCGATGTCGAGGAGTTGGATCCTAATTGTGTGTGTGTGTGTAGAGTGAATTTGCAGCCACGCTTACTTTCGGTTGAAAGGTCACTGTGACGTGTGAGAGTAGACTACAGTAGGGTAATGAAGATGGCCAAGTCCACTATGTGTCCAGTTAACGGGTGTGTGTGTGCAGGAGGTAGTGTAGTGATAGACCTGTTTGTGTAATGAATGAATATAACGTGTGGTATATCACCTGTGCATGTCCACTATCGCACTCGATACAGTCCTCATGCTGCCTTCTCCGTTGCCGAACCTCACTGACCTGAGCATTTAAAGGACCCGGTTCCTCTTATATAGCCAGTCACGCTCTACTGACAGCGGGCCCTGGCCACACCTTTGTTGTCTTCCAGGCGCAGTGATGTGAAACACCCATCGGTCTGGGGCCCCCCAGACAAAGCCGCACAAAGCCCCGCACCCCCGTGCGCCCACACCGGCTCTCCCTCAACCAATTACACGTCGCGGCTTTGTGTGCGCTGGCCCCCGCTCCATATCGGCGACCGGGGCTGTGCCGCGCCACGTGCCGGCCTGAGTTACCACTGTGCACCCGGCCCCGGCCCGTGTGAATAGCCGGCGGACAGATGGTCGGGGTGGGGGCCGTGGAGGAGGGAGGGTGGGGGGTGGGGTGCTGTGGTGTTTAGAGGCTGTGGGAGGAGTGGGGTGGGGTAGGGTCGCATGAGTGGGGATAGGGTGAGGGTGATGGGGTGCTGTGTCGTTTGAGGCTGTTGTGTGAGTGTGTATGGACAGGGTGGGGGTTGGGGTGGAGAGGACTGGGGGCGTGGGGGTGCTGTGGTGTTGGAGACTGGGAGAAAAGAGCGGGCTGGGACGGATGGGGAGTGTGTTTGTGAGTGGAAGGGGGGGGGGGGCGGAGTAAGCCAGAGCGCACCCTGCACAGAAGGCCTCCTCACCCACACCCTTGCGTCAATCTGACACACATGCTTGTTCCACACGGGAAAAGGTTCCACGCAACCCAGACACAAAACAGAAGAGATTATTTACCCCATTCCACATAATTTTCTCATGAAATTTAGCTATGCTAACAGTTGGTGTTGTATAATGTAATTTAGGTTTACAATCACAGATAGGCTGGTTGGTTGTTGGAGCTTTACGGCCATCTAAGGTCATATCAGGATGGGTACCGACTTGTGACTGTGCGCACTCATTGCGACGTTATCGTGCTGCCCCACTGGGAAATCAGGCCGACTCGACTGAGAACCGAACTCCCGACCTTCCGCACGCGAGGCCCGCGCTCTACCGATTAGGCCACCGCACCCGGTCACAATCATGGATATGTTGCATGCATGTTCCTCTTCTTATGTTATTTACGTTGATGTTATCGTTTATCTTTCTTTTGCTTTCTCTCGTTTGCTCCTTTCTCTTGTTTTTCTTTCTCTAATTTTTTTCTCAGAAAAGCGAATTAATAATCAATTCTGCTCCCATTTTTACTTATTTTTAGTGAAAATATGGCCTTTGCTGTGGAGATAGCGGAAAGAATAACCATCACTCTCACTCACTCACTCACTCACTCACTCACTCACTCACTCACTCACTCACTCACTCACTCACCCACTCACTCACTCACCCACTCACTCACTCACTCACTCACCCACTCACTCACCCACTCACTCACTTACTCACCCACTTACTCACTGGCACACTCTTCAACGGTCATTATCTTCGTGAGATGTGTGGACTGGTTTGAATGGGATTTTGTTGTTTCATTTTAAAGGAACGTTTATTTCATATGTGGGAACAAGCATGGGTCTATTTCTTACATCAGAAAGTGCACGGGTCCACCCAGATGCATTCAATATATTTCCCCCGGCTATACAACAGCGACACACATACTGCCATTTCAGTGTATTTTCCAAATTAACTAAATCCTGATTTAATGAATATATTGTATTTCTCGCTATATTTGTGCGCTGAAAATGGCAGAATAGAATTTCTAGGAACGAAAATGGTGGTTGTGGTCTACCGTCACCCATGAGTGATTTGGTCGCGTGCCCGGCACGTTCTCAGCCGTCAGGTGGGCATTGTGGGCGATCACTGGCGCGTGACCCCCCTCCCTCCCCCCTCCCATACCCCCCCCCTACCCACCACCATCACCCATAACGTCACAGGTTCCACTTAGTCAACAATTCACCGCCAGTTCATGCTTGGACGCGTTGACCTACACGAGGTCAGTTTAGACGCCTTAATTATTATAGATATTCTGCTGTCCATATTTAACTAATCTTGTGATCGAACTACTTTATTCAGTATTCGACTCACATAATGCAGCATATATGAATTAGTTGAGGGGAAACTCGCCAAAATTTCGCATCGCAAATTATATATGACATCCCACCCAACTCGGCATTATCCCCCCCATCCACCCCCCCCCCCCCACACACACACGACTATGAACTTATCAGCTGGGGTCGGGGTGAGAAGGCTCCGGTGGCACCGGAGTAGACGACGGGGCATTTAAATTTCCTGGATTTCAAATATCTAGGTCACCGACAGCAGCGGCAGCAGCACCACGCATGCGCAATGCGGCCGTGAGAGAAGTAGAAGAGTTTGTGTTTGAGGACGCTGGCGTATCAGCTGTGCCTGTTGCGTACCGTTTGTGCGGTTTTACTATACAAATAAACTGTTGGCTTTAGTAACCAAGTACACAACGGTATTAAAACGCTGGTGTTTTACGATAGTAAGAGGACACACATTTCACAATTTGTTTAATTTAGAGGTATTGTAACGTGAGGACACTATATTTTGTTTGTTTTTTGTTTGTTTCTAAACACCCCCCCCCCCCAAACAAAAAACCACTAGATTATTTCAAAGTAAAATGCACATACGAAAGGTGGACCAACATTAGCATATGGGTTAGCATAGGAGAGTAACAGTAAACACAGAATAGATTAAACTCTCGATATATATATATAACATATATAATGGTGTTGTATTGTTGCGGATAACATAGTCGTCAAACCCTTAACACACCGCGAATAGTTTCTCAGTAGGGAGGGAAAAGAGAGAGAGAGATAGCGGGTAGGGAGAGGGGAGAGAGATGGGGGGGGGGCGGCTGATCGCAGTCAGAGAGCGTGTATATAAACAGATGAGAGGGACAACTCCCGCGAAAATCGGTAACACAGGCTACAGTGGCGTTCCTGGCGGTTAGTGTTGAACAAGCTTTGAGTTTGACGGTACGTGCAGTGCAAAACATTTGTTTTTATTCAAAATTAATAGAAATGCAGAAGCCTAACCTTATCAATTTAATATAATTCTTTTGGTAAACATGTTTTCTATATGTGTTCCAAGCGGTTTGTGTCTAGGTCATGTGGTTTTAGAGATATTTCACTTTTTCTGTATGAAGATTGCTCACCGCCATTGACAATGCCTTGAGTTTGCCGTACGTGTAGTGCAAAACGTGTATTTTATTCAAAATTAATAGAAATACAGCACCCTAGCCATATGAATTTAATATAGTCTCATCGTTAAATATGTTTTCTATATGTGTTCCAAACAGTTTGTTTCTATGTGGTGTAGTTTTAGAGATATTTCACTTTTTCTGTACGGAGATTGCTCACGGCCATTGACAATGCCTTGAGTTTGACAGCTGTGTCATATACTGTTCAACAACCACCACTTGGAGCACCACAGTCGGCAGCTGTTACACGGTCTAGTATGGGAGTTGTCCCTCTCATCTGTTTATATACACGCTCTCTGTCGCAGTGTCCAGACAAAGCGGAGACATATGTGGGGAAGTTTTCTGGTTCATACGAAATGGACAGTCAGCTAAGGTAGAAGAAATACTTGTTGCACATGTGCTATATCAGTATATGATGCAAATATATGATGTAATATTAATAATTGTGTTGTCACAGATCTGTGGGTTACCATGTAGACTCTAATTACGTATCCCCACCGGACGCGGTAGCCGAATCGGTAGAGCACAGGCCTCCCGCGGGGAAGGTTGGGAGTTCAATTCCCGGTCGAGTCAAACCAATGACTTACAAAATTGATACTTGTTGCTTCCTAGCCAGGTGCTCAGCATTATTAGGATTGGGCAATGACTGGTTGGCTCGGTGTCAGGATAATGTGACTGAGTGGGATACTGGCGGCCTGCTAGTGCTAGTGGGGCAGCACTATAAAGTCACCATGAATGTGCACTGTCACAAGTCGGTGCCCATCCTGATATGACCTTAGATGTCATCAGGACGTAAAACTATAAAAAAAAACACCCAACCAATTGCGTCATCCCTAAAATATCCCAAAGCACTGTTGGTATTGGTTGGTTGTTTGAGTTTTACGTCCTGACAACACCTAAGGTCATATCAGGACGGACTGTTGGTATTAAATTTATATGATACTTGATAGAGGAAACACAATGCAACATTGGGATAGGCAAGCGTTAGTATAAGGAATTCATCTGTCAAAGCCATTCAGTGTGCATATATCATGTAGATAATGCACTGTGGCAGGTGTGGGTGTGTGGAGGATATGAAGGCAACAGCTTGTCGGACATCACCCGGTCCGCGTTAACATGGACATGCGCATTACATTGTCTGGCTACACAGCTTCATTATGTATTATGTATGTCCTCCTAATCATGAATTCCCACCAGATGACTGCAGTGGGGTAGCCCCAACAGGTGTGAGGCCTGAGGTACTGGAGGCATTGTATGTGTGTGCACGTGTGTGTGTGTGTGTGGAGTAGGTGTTGGGGGTGATGGTACTATCTGTCTCCCCCCTCCCCCCTTCCATACCCCTCCCCCCACAATTCAGGTGACCAGCGGACAGTCATAAGCTATATATGCCATACCCAGGGTGACATCTGGGGTCATTGAAGCGCAACGGTCAACCATGACTGTCCCACATGCAATAAATATATGCACAGCAGTGGAGGGTTGTATTTGCAGCTAACAATACACCGATGCGATGGCACTTCAGTCATAGCGTTATCATCCTTTATTCGAACATCTGTACATTGACAACTCATAAGTATCTGTCGCATATAATTGGAGTTGCATATTGCATATGCATCTAGACATATATAGATGACATGTGCTTTGTTTAGAGCGTCGGAATATATATATATATATATATATATATATATATATATATGTAAATATGCTTAAGAGGTTCGAACTCCGGCTCAGTCAAACTAAAGATGTACAAAATTAATAGTAATACTTACCTGATGCTCAACAGTACTAGGATATGGCAAATACCGGTTTGCTCAGAATCAGGATATAGTGACTGAGTGGGATATCGGGTCATGGTGCCAGTAGCACAGTCTTTCCGGGGTGGGGTTAGAGGCTGGGTTTGGTGGTTTAGTAGTTGGGGGCAGCACTGTAAAATCATTGTTAATGTGCCTTGTCACAATCTTCCCCGGCTCTGGATACAATTATTTTGCTTACATCAGCATAAAATCCCACTGCTTACCAGGTGCCAATTACTAGTTGACTGGTTTCCCCAGGCAATGCCTTAATGTTACCTGGGGTGAAATATCCACACAACAAGGATGAATAACAAAGAAGTACACAAATGCTTTCTTGTTGTTGCATACATGGGCATGGTAGTAGCGTAACGAATGACATGTCGGCTTTCATATAATTCTGACCAATACCACGCCGCCTTACATTATTGTGACATGCTTAGTTGGGTGTGCAGATGTCGTGGTCTCCTGAATTAAAATTGAAAGCATGAGATGAGAATAGTGTCAGTATCTCTCCAGAAGCTATGAAAGAGTAACAATGGTCTATTCAAAAGCGTCTTCAATTAGCAGTCTCTATAAACTAGGGTAATAGCTGCAACTTTTCAAGTCCATGTCACTTTCTTTTACTTTGTATGGCTGCGTATGACACCCATTCCGCTTCTTCTTTTCTTTCAAATCAACCCCCCCCCCCCCAAAAAAAAACAAGTTCTGCTGTGGCTGCCATGATGTTACTACACTCTTGCCCACTGGTAATGAGAAAGTGTGGCAGTCGTGGCCCCGGCCCCCTATTAATGCTTGTTTAACGACAGTTCTAATGACTCGAGTAATCACTCTAATGGAAACTGCCAGCACTGGGCAGTGTTGGTTGTCATACCATCTATTTTGTATGCGGGTAGTGGAGGTCGATAAAAGGCCTGAAACTGACACCAGAAATGTAATAAAGCACGACGATTTGTCCAGTGTGTTCACACTTAATGCGACGCTCACATTTCCTTTATTTCCTTTCATTGTTTCTTTATTCATTATTTATTAATCTAAATATTTATTAATCTAAATATTTATTAATCTAAATATTTATTAATCTAAATATTTATTAATCTAAATATTTATTAATCTAAATATTTATTAATCTAAATATATATTAATCTAAATATTTATTAATCTAAATATTTATTAATCTAAATATTTATTAATCTAAGTATGTATTAATCTAAATATGTATTAATCTAAATATTTATTAATCTAAATATGTATTGATCTAAATATTTATTAATCTAAATATTTATTAATCTTAATATGCATTAATCTAAACATGTATTTATCTAAATATGTATTAATCTAAATATGTATTAATCTAAATATGTATTCATTCAGTTATTTACACATTCATTAATCCACGCATTTATATATTTATTCAGTTATTTAAATATGTGTTCATCCATTGAGTTATTTACCTGTTTATGTATCTGTTTATTATCTATCTATTGATTTGTCTATTTATTTATTTATCTATTTATTTATATATGTATGTATCTATTTATTTATTTCTCTATTTATTTCTCTATTTACCTATCTGTTTATCTATATATATATGTATATATTGACCTGTCTATCTACCTGCCTATCTAGCTGTCTATTTACATGTCTGTTTACCTGTCTGTTGACCTGCATGCTTACCTATGTGCTTACCTATCTGCTTACCTGCCTGTTCACCTGTTTGTTAACCTGTTTGTTGACCTGTTTGTTAGTGTTAACCTGTTTGTTTGTCTGTTCATTTGTGTGTATGTATGTATGTTTGTCTGTCTGTCTCTCTATTTTTCTGCATGTATGTCTGTCTATTTCTTTGTCTAATTATTTGTTTATTCATTTGTCTATTTATCTATCTATTTATTCATCTATTTAGTTGGCTATTTATTTATCTGTTTATTTGTCTATTTATTTGTCTGTTTATTTGTCTATTTACAGATAATCAGGGTTTAGGGCACATGGTAATTATTCCACCATTACGGATTTGAGCATTGCTGCCAATGAAGGATTTAAATCAAACAGATTAAGACAAAGAATGTCTCAACTACGGATAAAGCTCCTAAACTGAAATGGTGTGTTCTATTTAGTCGGATACATTCTAGGGATGATGGGGGCTTGATCTACCAGTCTCCCAGGTCTAACCCCCACATCGGCGATGCAGGGAGTAGTAACCTGGGAGGGTGATGGGGTGCCGTGGTGTGCCAACAACCGTATTTACTACACAAATCGCCGTTAACTTTAAGCAGAAACATAACCATAAAAAAAACACCACAAGGACATCTTAGCTGGAACTAATAGTCAAACTCCGTTATTGATGCATGTAGCATACATGTATTTACAGAGAGAAAAATACCTGTGTATAATTGTGTATATGTATGTATATTCCGTGTGGTTTATCATTTGTGGGTAACTTCCTCTTTTCTTGGCTTTTTTCTCTCCAAAACGCGCAGAGTGCGGTGACCTCGCTTTGACTTGTCCCGTGCACACGGCCTCATTTGCATGCACCTGCATGACAATTGGGTTGCTGGGAGGCGGAGGGCGGATAGGGAGGTGGGGTAGGTTGGGGTGGGATGTGGAGGCTGGTGCCTGATCCAGCCGGCACGTGACCCTCCACACACCCACTCACACACACACTGACACAGATACACACGCTGATACTGACACACTGTCACACCCACACATATACACACACTCACTGACACACCCACACACATACACACACTCACACTGACACACCCACACACATACACACACTCACACTGACACACCCACACATATGCACACTCACACACCCACAAACCCACCCACCCACACTCACACACCCACACCCACTCACACACCCACACTCACACACCCATACCCACAAACTCACACACACGCACTCACACATACACTCACCCACTCACTCATTACCCCAATCCCCCACACACTCACGCCCACAAACTCACACACACACACACTCACACATACACTCACCCACTCACTCACTCCCACACTCCCCCACACACTCACCCTCTCCCGAAGCACCCACTTCCCTCCCACCTTCACCATTTGTTTGTTTGTTTAAAGACCTCCATCACAAAAGTTTAACAATGGCTATTGGGGGTTCCCACCTCCACCAAGAAACCCTAAAGCTGCATAGTCCGATCAGTACATCAAATTTTCAAACCCAAAACACTTATCTGGATTAAATTTAATGTATCTAAATTTAGATACTAGTGCACATATTATGAAAGGAATACTGAGGCAAGTTAAAGCTGCATAGTCCGATGAAGCATCGAATTTTCAAAACCAAAACAAGTTTCTCAATTTGATTCTACATATCTAACTTAAATACTAAAGCTCTTTGTCACAATGCACAATACATTTGTCACCACATAGAAGGGAATACTGAGGCAATTTAATAAAACCTATTACTGCAGAAACCTATGGTGTCAGAGTTTTGGCAAGCGTGCCAAAACTAATTTTGCTTGTTTGCACTTCAAATATCTCAAAAGGTAGCTATTTAAAATAAAAGTTACTTCAAATGAAAGGAGGGTAGATTATAATGATCACCCTAATATGGTTATCTCAGAAAATGACAGAAACTCAAAACCCATCGGACTATGCAACTTTAATATAACCTGTTACTGGTGTAGCATATGATATCATAGTTTTGACCTATTTGCCAAAATTAAGTTAGCATATTTTCACCTTAAATATACCCCAAATTACCCATTTAAAAGAAACGCTTCTTCAAAATAATGTCAAGTAGATGAACCTAATATAATCCTTTAAAAAATCTCAGAAACTCACAACCATCAGTCTATGCCCATTTAAACACCTACTCTGGTTCCGTTGGACAAAGCCTCTTTTGCTGGAGTGTACGCCCGTTGGTACACTTCTTCACCCATCGACTTACAGTGCTTCTAAGGGGGTAGATGAGAGGAGAATGGGGGAGGGGGGCGGGGGGTTGTAGCAAGCACCGTCAGCTCCAGGTACATCACACACGGAGAGGCGAGTCATCCTCTCCAGGCACCAAGGTTGTCTGGTTCCAAATGCTGGATGGACCCTTTAGTTAAAGTTGCATGGTCCGATGAAACATATTTTTTTCAAAACCAAAACACATACTTGAGTCAGCCTCACGAACATGGGCCAATTGGTGGTTTATTTAAGATGTCGGCATCACAATTCTTAAATATTATAATTATCCTAGAAACAAATAAGGTTGTTGTATTTTCTCTACCTTTACATTCAGGATAAATTTAAGGACTTTGCAACACCTCTGTCAATGCTAAACTGTAAGTATGCCGATTGACGCTGACATCCAATGCTCGACGCCGACAACTTTAACAGATGTCGGCATCGCAATTCTTAAAGTGTAGTACATTTCTTTGTTTTATATTAAATTATCCTAGAAACAAATAAGGTTGTTGTGTTTTTCTCTACCTTTACATTCAGGATAAATTTAAGGACTTTCCAATACCTCTGTCCATGCTAAACTATAATTATACTGTTCGGCGCCGACATCCAATGATCGATGCTGACAACTTCCCCCAATTGGCCTCTTTTCGTGATCCTGACTCACTTACATTTGATTCTATATATCCAACTTAGGTGCTGGTGCATTAACTAAGGCTTTGGGGCAGCATGTACAGAATAATCAGTGAATTTATTACCCTGATCCCTTTGGGCACTTACTTTGAGACAGCCTTTAGGTAGGGAGACCACTAACCAATTAGGTCAATCTTGTGACCTTATTAGTCCTATCATCATTCCCAGTACCATATATGGCATCAGTCAAGTTCCACACTACCTACACATTAATAGGTCATTCCTCATCACATGACCATCGCGAGATGTGAATGTGAGCCAAAACAACAAGACTTTTGACAAGCTTGCCAAAATGATTTTGGGTTCTTTCAACTCAAATTGCTCAAAAACTAGCCATTTTCCATCAAAATGACTCCGGAATAATGAATAGTAGGTTATAATAGTCAACTTGTTATATTTATCTAAAAAATGATGGAATAATTTGAAAGCCATCGGACTATGCAACTTTAACGGGCATAAAGGCCGCGGATACAGCGCGTACACGACACGCACGCGCACGCACGCACGCACGCGCACGCACGCATATATATACACATTCATGTGCACACACAATTAAATACGCGCTGAATACATCCATATAGATACTTTCTTTTTTGTAGCATTTTTCTATTCACCCGAATGCAATCTTTCTTCAGCACCAAGGCAAAGTTCGGGTCTTCCGGCTAGATTGATTAATTCGTGGTGGGTTTTTCGTGTTTTTGGTAAACATTTTTTTTATTCATCCAGATGCAATCTTTCTTCAGCACCAAGTCACTGGTCTTCCGGCCAGATTGATTGATTATTGGTGCGTTTTTGTTGTAAACATTTTTTCTAGTTTCCCGATGCAATCTTTCTTCAGCACCAAAGCACTGGTCTTCCGGCCAGAAGATTGATTGGTGGTGGTTTTCTTTTATTATAATTTGTTTTCATTCTTCCGGATACGATCTTTCTTCAGCACCGAGGCATTGGTCTTCCGGCCAGTTTAATTGGTTGGTGGTAATTTTACGCCGAATCAGCAGAAAAGGTAATAGTGACGGCAGCAAAAGCCATATTCACGGTCATGTTAGTTATTAACACTATTCAAATACAAGAAACAAAGATAAGATAAGTTAATTAAGTATGAAATAAGGTCACGTCATGTAGCTAACTACTAACTGTTAAGGTCGGAAGACCAGCGCCTCAGTTCTGAAAAAATATGTTATTCAACTGGAACAACAAATTTGATTTGAACCAAAAAACCTAAACATAAAACGACAACACTCAACACAACATAGGGTATATCAATCAATCAATAGTTCCGTCCTCTAGTCGAGGGTTGGATGCAATGGTTCTCCACTTGTCCCGATGTTGTGCTGTTCTGATAGACTGTGAATAATTCAAGCCTGTCCACTGTGAAATATTTGTAAACCATGATGTTCTTGATCTCCCTCTCCCTCTCCCTCTGCTGCCATTCACCTTCCCTTCCAACAATGTACGGTATATTGAACTCTGACGAATGATGTGGCCAAAATAAATAAGTTTCTTTGTCTGTATAGTGTCAAACAAGCTTTTCTTATTTTTAATTTTTCTGAGAACTTCTTTGTTGGTGATCTTCTTTGTCCATGATATTTTCATCATCCTTCGATAAGTCCACATCTCAAATGCTGATAAATGTTTGTACATTTTCTTAGAGATTGTCCATGTCTCTGCCCCATACATTAGAGTAGACCACACATAACACTGAAGAATACGCTTCCTTGTTTGTATTAATATCTTACTTGATGTTAACACTCTATACATTTTGGAGAATGTTGTTCGGGCTATTGTTATCCTTCTTTTAATTTCTTCCTCACATCTCCCATCATTTGTAATGAGGTATAGGGTATATATGGAACTATAAATGTATAGGGTATATATGGAACAATAAATGGAGGAGCAGGCAAGTGTAAATCAATGCATCTGTTAAACATAAAAAGACTTTTAATAGAATTAAGAAAGTCACAATTAGCCCAACAACTCAGATACCCTGCAAAAAAACTCAACCAAAGCACTAAAATGTAGGGATAGCACCCTACCCTGGCCATAACAAAGCAGGTACTGGCACCGTTCCAGAGTAGGAAATGACAATGCAAGCAGAATATCGTGCAATCACGCTCGCCACACTCCAAAACAAACAACACAAATGAACACACCAACAACAAGCACCTACACTCTTCACGGGAAGCATATGTGTATATAGATTTTGTCTCTTCTGAGAAGCAATTCAAATTAAACACAGCTATTGAGTATTAATAAATTGTTATGGCTAGCATATATTGTCTACTCCACAGTGATGTCACATCATAATGAAATAATAGAAGGAATGGAGAGCATTGTGACGTAATAAAAGTAATGGAGGAATACCCTATTCTAAATGTTAGAGTCAACAAAACCAAAAATAATGGATGAATAGCCACAAAGTCAACTCTCCTCAATAAAGTAGGCCTAAAGTAGCGAGGTAATTAACCACATTCTTGTACACAAATCAATCCAAGTTGTCATATTCACAAATTAGAGGAGGTCATTTCAATATCCATGAAATCTTTTTAGAATATTTAATCGATGGTGGATTAACGGGTGTTTTATTATTATATGGCAGGCAATTAAGCTAATCAAATTACATTTTCAGTAAAAAAAGCAAACTGGGATGAAATGACAAACATCCTTCTCCATTTAAATTGTTCAATTTATGAATAGAACACTATTGGTTGCAATTCCAGAACCTACAGATGTATCATCAGCCCTTGATGTTGTAGCTTGTCAGTGTAAGCTATCCGCCAAAAGTAGCCATAGATACCCTAATTAGCTGTCCTCTGTATAATGTAACACACACAGTGCGATATCTACAAACTAGTACACAGATCTACTTCCATAAAACACGACAGGCTAGATTTACAAATGATCAAAAAGCACTCCGATATTGGCATAGGCTGTTGGAGGTGTGTAATCACCGGACAAACTCTCTGAAGCCTATTCAGAGAAACCCCCTTTAATAATGCCACCACATTGGCCGTCAATCATTAGTTATTGGCATAGAAAGAACTGCACAAATATAACCGAAGCCACCAATCTAACTTACAAAGGAGGACAAGGCTCAAAGTCGACACAATGTTCCAACCAAATGGCAACATCTTAAGTTAAACGGCGTGATGCATTTATTTGTATATGTTATCATTCAATGGCATCTGATAAGAGCGCAGATGGTTCCCTTTGAAGATAACAGAAAACAAGGTTGGGCGGTTGTTGGAGTTTTATGTTCTTGTAACATCTAAGGTCAAATCAGGATGGGTACCAACTTGTGACAGACACTGTGACTGTGCATTCATGGTGACTTTATAGTGTGCCTCACTGGGAAATCAGGCCGCCGGCACCATGCCCCAATATCCCACTCAGTCACATTATCCTGACACTGAACTAACCAGTCCTTGCCATATCCTATTAATTCCAAACGCCAAGCTAGGAAATCACAAGTATTCACACTTGTGATTTCTATATAACTTGATAAGTCATTGGTTTGACTCGACCGGGAACCAAACTCCCAATCTCCCGTACATAATAAGGACCGAGCTCTACCGATTCGGCCACCATGCCCAGTAACAGAAAACAAAGCTATCGAGAGTACTACATCGATCTATGTCAGCATCCATCCATGGTAACTGGACGGGATGGCCAAATGAGTTAGAGCGTCCGTCTCCGGTGTTGGTAGACCATGGGATCGTGAGTTCGAAGCCTGGTCGAGTCAAACCAATGACTTAAAAATTGATACTTGTCGCTTCCTAGCCAGGCACTCGGCATTATTAGGATAGGGCAAGGACTGTTTGGCTCAGTGTCAGGATAATGTGACTGAGTGGGATATCAGGTCACGGTGCTGCTGGCCTGGTCTCCCAGTGGGGCAGCACTATAAAGTCGCCATTATTGCGCACTGTCATAAGTCGGTACTCGTCCTGATATGACCTTAGATGTTGCTAGGGCGTAAAACAACAACAAACAATCCATCCATGGTTGGTCTTGAAGGTAAGTACAATGGAAATGCCCGTGTGCATCAATCGCGTGCATCCAACACATACATGTAAGTAAAGACGTAGCAGTGTGTATAATGAGCACCAGCTGGTCCTTTCACTAACCACAATAAGAACCACCAATTTAGCCACTACTTTAGGCAATTAGATTCAGACATGGAAGGTACTGCCACGAGCACGCCCTCTGCTCGCAACTAGAAAAGACAGGACAATGTGGATGGGCAGTTGACATGCTATGGATGTCTGCACCATGACTTTGTGTCTACCGGGCGCAGTAGCCGAATCGGTAGAGCGCATGCTTCGTGTGCGGGAGATCAGGAGTTTGGTTCCTGGTCGAGTCAAACCAATGACTTATCAAATTGATACTTGTTGCTTCCTAGCCCGCCGCTCGGCATTAATAGGATAGGGCAATGGCTGGTTAGCTCAGTGTCAGGATAATGTGACTGAGTGGGATGTCGGATCATGGTGCTGGCGGGCTGATTACCCAGTGGGGAAGCACCATAAAGTCGCCATGAGTGCACATTGTCAGTGCCTGTCCTGGTATGACTTTAGATGTTGCCAGGACATAAAACTCCAACAATTAACCAACAAACCAACATGTGTCTAAAGGACCTGTCACACTAAACCGGATTGACGATACGGACAGACACGGACAAAAATATTCTAATCTGGTGTGATTCGGACTTGAAATGTATCAAATATGTAATGGACGCTAACAGATGGGTAACAGATGGTAACGGATAGGTAACAGATGGTAACAGATGGTAATGGTTGCTAAAGTATCTACGATCAACAGACAATTCAGTATACAAAAAGAACTAGAAAGAACGGCAATGGACGTGTAATGGATATGTAACAGACGGGAACGGACGGGAACGGACGGGGAACGGACTGGAACGGACGGATAATAACCGCATACGTCAGTCCAGCCCAATCTGTTACAAGTTGTATGCATGCTCAAAACTTGTAATGGATCGGGCCGGATATCAACGGATATGCAACGGACACAAACCGGACTTTGCGTTTCAATCAGTTTCCTCAATCCGGTAAAGTGTGACAGGACCTTTACCCATCTGTACTATTGTAGTGGTCTGCATTGACCTCGCAGGCAAGTAACCACATAGACAGGTAGGTGTAGGTACTGTGGTGATATCAGGGAGCCTAGGTGGTGTAATGGTTAGCACACTGACCCGGAATGCAAAGAGATGTGGGTTCCAGTCCCGGTCTAGGCGCAATATTTCCCATTTTCATCCACCCACGACACTATCATCCCATATAGTCACTTCACGACACAAATCTATTTGATAGGTTTCATAACCTGTGGATCGATTATGTGTTACCGCTGCTCGATTACTTTATGGGAGGGTCCAGTAGGTAGGGCAACCAATTCCCATGAGGGAGGCCATGGGTCAATCCCCGGCCGAGCCGAGCCAAAGACCTACAACACTGATACATTGTCTTGTGCTCTCTGCTTTCGTAGATGTGTGGGGTAAGGAGTGGTTGGCTCAGGGATAATATGACTGAGTGGGATATTAGGTCATGGTGCTGGCTGCATATTATCCTTGTGGGACAGTAATATAAGGTCACCATCAGTACGCGTTGTCATAAGTTGGTGCTGTAGTACTCTGCAAGGCCCTTTCGTGAACAACATAGACATGTAGGAATGGATAAGGTGATTGAACCAGGGAGTTCAGGCAGAGTAATATTTCTTTGAAACAAGTTTTTGTTGACACATCTGACATTTTAATATTTAGAACAAGAATTACTTCGGACTAATCAATGGTGATGTAAACATCAGCCTGTAAAGTGACTGAAATTGTATGTTTCTTAGCTCAAAATGCTTAATTATGGAGAGTTGTATCTTAAACATATTCATTATATTATTATATTGCATCCTTCCGTCCATGTGTATGCCAAATTGTTATGTATTTCTATTTATTTTGAATAAAAAGCCAGTTTTGCCCTACGCGTATCGGCAAACTCAATGGCCGTACGCCTTTGCTTTGCTCCCGGCCCCGTTTTCAGCGCATGCGCAGTTGGAACCGTGATGTAGTCTATTATAATTGTATTGCTGTTCTTTTTGTGTGGTCATAGAAGCTGTAACTATTGAGTTGTTGTTGTTTTTCGTCCTATCAAGAACTAAGCTCATATCAGGACTGATACTGACTTGTGACAGTGTGCACTCATGGCGACTTTATAGTGCTGCCCCACTGGGAAATCCGGCCACCGGCACCATGACCCGATATCCCACTCAGTCACATTATACTGACACTGAGTTAACCAGTCCTTGCCATATCCTATTAATGCCAAGCGCCTGGCTAGGAAGCGACAAGTATCAATTTCTGTCTATGACTGTAAGACCATAGCCTGTGTGCAGAAAATGAATTATTCAGCTGAATCAAAGCATTTAACAAAACAAAAAGAAACCTAGCTCTTGAGATATTTCAAATACAATTTTACATGCATCGGAGAGGAACACACTGTTAACATGCTATGGCTTCTACAAATATGAACATGAATCATACACGATGTATCATGTATTGCATATGTGACATCATGCTAGTTAAAGCTGCATAGTCCGATGAAAACATCAAATTTTCAAAACCAAAACAAATCTAAATTTGATCTTACATATCTAACTTAGATATTGGTGCACTTACTAAGCATTTCTTGCCACACAGAAAGGAATACAAAGTCAATTTAATAGAACATGTTACTACAGAAGCCTATAGTGTCAGAGTTTTAGTGTGCTTGCCAAAATTAATGTTGCATGTTTGCATTTAAAATATTGCAAAGGTTAGCCATTTAAAATAAAAGTTACTTCAAACTAAAGTAAGGTAGATTATAAGGATCAACCTGATATATTTATCTCAGAAAATGACAAAAACTCAAAATCACTGGACTAGGCAATTTTAATATTGTCTCAAATAGTCCTGTCCCCAATCGAATTCCAACCTCTCCCACGTGGTGATAATAGACACTCAAAATAAACAAAGGTCGCAAATAACCAATCAAAATATACAATGGTCGAGCCTGTTACA
Source organism: Branchipolynoe longqiensis (assembly GCA_030323885.1). Lineage (NCBI taxonomy): Eukaryota > Metazoa > Annelida > Polychaeta > Phyllodocida > Polynoidae > Branchipolynoe > Branchipolynoe longqiensis. The sequence goes on from CM059187.1 coordinate 126,196,929, forward strand.
TACTCGGCCACACCCACGCATCTATAGTCATTCCTAAAAAAAGAAAGAACCCAACTTGACTGGGCAGTTCAAATAAATGTTAGGGTGTTGTCTCATGTATTGTTTCCTTCTTCCCCTTTCACCATTCCCTTCAGAACCTCAAACACATTCATGCATAGTTCTTATTCTTTCTTCTGTCACCACTTAATAATGAATTAAAATGACAATTTCAAAACAATATTACCAACATCAATACCTCATTGAAATAATAGCTTTAATTAATTATTAAGCCCCCCCTAACCAACAATTTTAATAAATGCCTCAAGTAGTCGTTGAAAAGATTATCATAATATCTTATCAGGCCAGGTTTACATAATCACAGTTTTCTCAGACACTCTTTATAATTCCTCACTTATGTGACATAACAGAAATAAAGTCACGTATTCACAAGTATTATGATCAGATATAATGTACATAGCTTGAAACAACATATTCTCAAGGAAGTATTTAGGTCCAAACCTAGGTCTGATATGTTCTGTGATCAAACCAAACCTATTAGGATCATTCTGCCCTATTGATGTAGGCTAGGATATATTATAGACATTGAAAGTAGTGCAAACCCTAAGAGCATTAAAAGTAGCATTAAAGCCTTTTGAGGTTGCCTTATAGTCTATGTGATTCCACCCATCCTTTCCCTATATGACGTCACAGAACTACTACTAATAGCCATAGGGAACTCGAAATAATAGTACTGTGGGGACAAATCCTGACCTATTGGGCTTAAGCTCAAATAACCCTTTCCACGTGTGTTATTTTGATTAAAATACAACAAATAGTCACGTGAGGAATACATGGTCAAATCACATGACCAGCCTCTAAGGGGACCAGACGGGATGGCCGAATGAGTTAGAGCGTCCGTCTCCCGTGCTGGTAGATCGTGGGGTCGTGGGTTCGAGTCCTGGTCGAGTCAAACCAATGACTTTAAAATTGATACTTGTCGCTTCCTAGCCTGGCTCTCGGCATTATTAGGATAGGGCAAGGACTGGTGTGCTCAGTGTCAGGATAATGTGACTGAGTAGGATACCAGGTCATGGTGCTGGCGGCCTGGTTTCCCAGTGGGACAGCACTATAAAGTCGCCATGAGTGCGCACTGTCACAAGTCGGTACCTGTCCTGATATGACCTTAGATGTTGCTAGGACGTAAAACAACAACAAACAAACAGCCTCTAAGATGAATTAGTTTAATATGCTTGCTTGAATGATATATGCCATATAGGATTGACTTCCAACATATATATCACAGAATGTTATTAGGAAATTGGTGAGAGCGTTATTATCCCCAAAACAATTGGGTAATATTAAAAGGACCCAGCTGAATATTCCTGTTGTGGCACGTAGTTACACCAACCGACCAGTTTACTTTGATTGAACCAGTGTATTTGTCACTAAACCAGTTTATTTCTCATTGAAAGTTTCCAAGCTTGCAAATAACAACAATGCAAATTTAAGCGGACTGAAATTACCAGTCGGTCTAAATAATTACACTACTATTCCCTACTTTGCATTTTGTGATCTACATAAGAGGGGGTTCCGTTACTAGCTTGGTTTCCTAGTGGTAGAGATCCTAAATCTTGCATAAACTCTGCAGCAATCTACTGGAGAGAATCATTGGGTGCTTGGTAGATACGACAGAGGGGATTCCCCACCAGTAGCATCCCGTTAATGATTGATACTGTTGGGGCAATATTAGAGTCAGCGTACCCACGGCGCATGCCTGAGTGGTAAGGTTGGTTGGGTGTTGGTGTTTTATGTCCTGGCAACATGTAAGATCATATCAGGACATGTACCGACTTGTGACAGTGCACGCTCATAGTGACTTTATAGTGTTTCCCCACTGGGAAATCAGGCTGCCACCACCATTACCCGATATCCCATCATCATCATCATCATGCTGTCAGTCACGATGCGACAAAGACTGCTTTCATTACTTGACTGCAGCTCTCCATTTAGCTCTCTGCTGTGAGAGTTGCATCCATGAGTCAGTCTTAATGTCGCTCAGCTTCATGTTTCTTTTGATGGTATCCTTGAACCGGAGACAAGAGCACCCTCTCTTTCTGTAACCAGAAGACAGTTGAGAATAGAGGATCTGCTTTGGTAGCCTGTCTGATGACATCCTCATGAGGTGTCCAGTCCACTGATATCCCACTCAGTCAGATTATCCTGATACTGAGCTAACCATCCCTTGCCCTATCCTATTAATGCTGAGCGTGAAGGGTCAAAGGAAGAGTGGGTAGTTAATGTCAGGTTGGCTCAAGCCATACCTTTTCCTCGTTGTACATTGCCAAATTTAAATAGATATAATACTCAACGACGATATCTGCATTGAGCCTGCGTTAGATATGTGTAGTTGAACATTTATACGAGTCTTATGTTTCTATCATAGGGAGGGTGTATGTACCCTCGTGCCAAATCCGGAAAACTGCGCATAGTTTTATTATGTGCGCATCTAAATGGGGAAATGCATTATTGCAATCGATTGTGAATAGTAACTATGCACATCCCCATTTCATGATCACTTAATATGTTATATACTTATAATTTAAGCCATTGGGTTCTCGTAAAAGAAAATTGCATATGGATGTAATATCCTGAAATAGAAGTAATTCAATATGTGCTAAGTGCATAGTCATGTGTAGTGTATATATACTCTCTATACTCTCTAACCGACCACCTCCACAGATCGATCACTACCCTATATCGATCGCTTTATTTGGGTTCCAGACGATTGCCCATACAATACCATTGTAACGATAATAAAAAAACTCCCTAAACCGACAAAATCCCTCAATGGACCATGTAATGTCGGTCCCGTGGTTGGTCGATTTAGAGAGGCTTTACTGGTCACGTATATGTGATGTATAACGCATTATACGAGTATAAATTCTTAGGGAACATATATACTTTGCTACTTCCTCCATCAGCGCATTGATGGAGTGCACCCCCCCCCATATATGTAACATATATATTATATCCCAATATAGATGTAGTGCAGGGCACCAGCATATATCATTATCTCACTTGATATATATCTGTAGGAATTAATTTACATGATGAAATTAGGGGATTGCATTAAATAGATCACGTCTTCAATACCCACCCACATACCCAGATAACCGGGATGGCGTAGTATGAGCCGATTTGTACATATTGGATACACATGGATAGACAATGCTAATGCTAATTTTTTTATTGAGGCTGTATTTATACTGTCCATAGCATATAAGCCCGGGTACCCAGGCTTGTTTTCAATGGTGGCCAGTTGTAGTGTTGGTGTTATCTTACCACACAGTAGCTGCTGATAAGTAATTTGATTGCCTGCATTTCAGTAGCAGATAGATAGTTGGTTGGTATAGTTAGTAGCCTATGTTAGTTTTTTTTAAATTTTCTTGGCATATATGTATTTATTTTGTTCTACTCTTATTACTAGACTAGCCTACTCCTATTTACATATCATGGGCTTGTACGGAGCTATGTGGTGTGTTATCTGGCTACTTTTGACATGGTTACCTTCCATTGAGCGTCCCACTGGTGGGACGTGACATATCACATGCCCCTTTGCAGTGCAGCTTCATGGGGGTTTCCTAGCTTTATTTTGCACAGATATTTTTTGTAAGTTTTTAGGTCAGGAATTTGTTGTTCCTTTACCGTTTGGGCATTCCACACCTTGGCAGCCAGTTCCAGCGTGCTTCTCTCATGATCTTTTATTTGACTTCTGGTCTGCTTTAGTACTGGCGCATTATTTGCTCTTGTAGCCCTTTGTGGTTTTGTTAGGAGTTTATTGTTTAGACTATAGCTATACGCTAATGTTTTCAAGTGAATTATTCTCCTATTCTCTACTAATTTCACTTTGGTTCTTTTGTGTATGTCATAGGTGGGGTGCACCTTGTCTACTCTTAGACAGATTTTTAGGGCTCTGTTCTGCAGTATTTGCAGTTTTTTTTAGTAGTTCTTTTCTCGCACCCAGTTTACATCTCCATAGTCAAAATAGGGGAGCACCATGCCCTTGAAGATTTTTATTGATATTTCTTGTGTCATGTAGTCTCTTAGCTTTGCAAATAGCCACAGTTTATGGTTTACTTTCTGGATAATTTTATTTATACATAGGTTGTAGTTTAGTTGGGTTTCCAACTCAAGGCCTAGGTATTTGTAATGGTCTACATTTTCTAATGTTTGGTTTCCTAACTTACAGTGTAGTTTTCTTTCTGGCATTTGTTTATGCGAGAAGAGTACTGTTTTTGATTTGCTTGTGTTGATGGTTATTTTGTTGGACTCACACCACTCATCTAGTTTTAGTAGGAGTTTATTTAGTTTAGTTAATAGGTGAGGGGAGTGACATAATGCTCGGTTGGTTTTGTATATTTACTTTTTAATCTCAAATATATTTATTCTACAAATGTAAGTTGCTAAGGATCTAAAGATAGCCCCTTCCCCAATACCCTTCCTAACTCATCTCCCGAATACTTCCCAGCTCTTTCCCTGTGACGTAATTCCTGCACCCATCCCCCTATTACCACTTACCACTCAACGTAGACCAGACGGGATGGCCGAATGAGTTTAGCGTCCGTCACTCGGTCACATTATCTTGACACTGAGCACACCAGTCCTTGCCCTGTCCTAATAATGCCGAGCGCCTGGCTAGGAAGCGACAAGTATAAATTTTTAAGTCATTGGTTTGACTCGACCAGGGTTCGAACCCATGACCCCACGATCTACCAGCACGGGAGACGGACGCTCTAACTCATTCGGCCATTCGTTTATGGAGGTTTTACGTGCTGGCAACAGCCAATGTTATGTCAGGACTCACCGACACATACTGATGACGATCTTATACTTATAGTGCTGCCCCTCTGAGATAAATACCACTGGCACCATTACCCAATATCCCACTCAGCCACAATATCCTGAGACTGAGCCAACCAGCTGGTTGGTTGTTTGAGTTGCATGTCCTGGCAACATCTAAGGTCATATCAGGACGGCTACCGTCTTGTGACAGTGCAAACTCATAGTGACTTTATAGTGCTGGCCCACTGGGATACCATGCTTCCAGCACCATGACCTGATATCACACACAGTCACATTATCGTAGCACTGAGCCAGCCAGTCCTTGCCTTATCTCACTAACGTCGGGCACCAGGGCCCGTATGCATGATGCGGTGTTAGCGGGGACTTCTAGGTTAGCGGCGAAAACTCAGTACGCAAGGAGCGGTGTTAGCGCAAACACACTGAGTGTAAGCTAACACCGAGTCATGCATATGGGCCCTGGGCATGGTAGCGGCAAACAAAAAATGTTATAAGTCTTTGGTTTCACTCAGCATTTGACTGATCCCAAGACCTCACGCACGGGGAATGAGCGCTCTACCCGTCCGGCGCCCATGTCAGTTGACGATACTTCCGTGGAGGCAATCACTTTGGGCTCCCAATGCTGCACACTGCGGATCCAGCAGCGAGTTCTTGCGCATGTGCATGCAAGTTGATCTCCTTGCAAAACTCGTAATGTCAGCAGAGATTGGCTTGCACGCAATGTAATAAGGCAACCAAATCTATGTTAAGAAACGTGACTAGAAATAGTATAGTAGTACTATATATAGCATCTGCATGGGGATAAAAGGGGCTGTGTGGCTGGATATAGCAATAAAGATATGAAGTCTATGCATGCTGGTGTTTGTCTCCAAACAGACACAAGGACGCGCGCCCTCCGCACACATCACGCACGATACAATTTTGATGTGAGGCAAGAGGCAGACGGTGCCGGTACCGAGGCCGGGAGCGGAGAGAATGCCCAGACCAGGGTTCTGCTCAGAGTCATGGTGGTGGATAGGGTGGGTGGGTGGGGGGGGGGGGGCCAGAAGGGGCCCCGAAACATTATGGTCTATTCTTTATTTATATTCACATAATCACTTATATAACATATATATATATATATATATATATATATATATATATATATAATCATAGGAGTGCAGGCTCACCGTATGGAGGGTTAGGAGTTCAAATACCAGCTGAGTCAAACAGTAAAAATGTATACTTGTTGCTATCTAGCATGGTGCTCGGTACTACTGGGACAGGGGAAGGACTGGTTAGCTCACTATCACTATCAGGATAATGTGACTGGGTGGGAAATCGTGTCATAGTACCGGCGGTCTGGTATCCCAGTCGGGCATTAGTGTAAAGTCGTAATGTGTTTGCACTGCCACAGTCAGTACCTGTCCTAATATGTCCATAAATGTTGCAAGGATGTAAAACCCCAGCAAGAAACTGTTATGTACAAATATATATATATATATATATATATATATATATATATACAAATGTAGGGCTTACATGTACAGAGTGGTTCTTTGGGTGTGCAGGCAACGTTCGCACCTTTCATATAGGCTACCACACAACATGCTATAGCCTCGTTAAGTCAGTCGGAACACATGGCACTTAATTGAGTTGAGTACGTTTAATGTAAGAGTTGCATTCTTGACATTAATACCACGACTTGTGTAGTAGAAGGCATCGTGTTTGGCCTTAATGAAGCACACATACCCGCTTCAAATATTACTTAGGCCATTTAATACATGATAGCTTGCATTACCAGGTTTGCTGGAATAGTGCACCTATTTATGCCGGGTTGTGGGAGAAGGTAATATCTACTAATGTTGGTTCGTAGAATAACGTGGTTAAGAAAGAATGGAAGTCAGTGGGTTGAATGAGGGCTTGGTGCAGCTCGCGGTTGTGCTATATTGCATTGTTATTTTCTCTTTAACACTTTCTAGTCAACTAATACATAGATGATATACATGTATACACATGTAACATTTATTAAGTAATTTCTATGCAATACAAATGTTTAATAAGTCCAGCAATATCTAAGTTGGACATGTAAGATCAAATCTAGGTCATTGTTTTGGTCTTGATGCTTTCACTGGACTATGCAGCTTTAAATCACTACTACTTTACTTTACTTTAAATCACTACTACTTTACCCTCCCGACGTCGAAGCAGTTCAATACAGACACACACACACATATATATATATATATATATATATATATATATGGTTACGATTACTCAATCAACCTTCGCTCCCCCCACATCTATTTCATCTACATCTTTCTCCCCCTTCTCATATTTGAGGTTAGTTGGTTCTTGGAGTTTTACTCCCTGGCAACATCTAATATTAGGATGGTACCGACGTGTTACAGTGCACACTCATGGTGACTTTATAGTGCTGCCCAACTGGGAGACCAGGCCACCAGCACCATGACCTAATATCCCACTCAGTCGCGTTATCCTGACACTGAGCCAACCAGTCCTTGCCCCATCCTAATAATGCTGAGCACCTGGTTAGGAAGCGATAAGTATCAATTTTTAAGTCATTGGTTTGATTCGACCAGGGTTCGAACCCTCATATTTGAGAGTCTGTCCCTTGAATATATATGTGTGTGTGTCAATACAGGCTTTGGTCAAATTTGCCAACAGGGTGCGCTAGTGTTTGCCCTCGGTGTCAACCACAGCGAGTCGATCCGTTGTTAACCAGTTCTCTGCTCAGTAAACACACCTGTCATGGCCCACCAACACAAAGCCACGTGCCCAGCACCAGCCGACCAGCGCCGCCATCTTTAAAGGTCCACCTAACCACGCGGGCTGCGGGCTCAGGAGTTTCCTAAATAACCGACGCGACCGTTGGTAACCATGGTGAGGCGAGAGGTTCAGGAATCGTGAGGCAAGGACAAAGGGCGGCGGGAGTGACCGCACGCGCCAGGTGGGGCGAGTGGGGGCCGGGGTGACCACATAGGGGTTGGGCGTATGACATAACCTTGTTGGGATCACCTGGCACACCTGTCCAGCAGACCCCAATCTGGGCTCGCCCCATTCACCCCCATCCCACACCATGGAGGCAATGTTACCAGATATCCACTCACAATTTACTCTCCTGACGTCGAAGCAGTTCAATACAGACACATATATACATGTATATATAAATATATATAGTCGATCCCAAGGTCCTAAGGTCGGTCGATTTAGAGAGGTTTTACTGTATTGCCAAGCGCACGGTTAGGTAGCGACAAGTCTGAAATGTTAAATCATTGGTTTGACTCAGTTGGAGTTCGAGCCAGGGGTTCGAATCCCGTGAACTGTCACATGGGAAACGAACATTTATCTCATTCGGTCATCCCATATATATATATATATATATATATATATATATATATATATATATATATATATATATATATATATATGTGTGTGTGTGTGATACAGTATTCCAAATAATGTCCGTATATAATGACAAACAATGTCCGTATATATATATATATATATATATATATATATAAACCACTAGGCAATAAGGTTAGACAAAGCAGAGTTGGGCTGAGTTCTTTATTAGTTCTCTGGCTGGGACTAATATGCCCTACCAAAAAGAAAAATGCAAGTGAAGTGACAGTGGTTTGAGTCATTTGCGCATCAAACATTTGGCACCCCAATCGCGCGCATATAACCGGGTGGGTGCGCGAATCCTGAATACACGCAATAATCGTACAATGAATATGATATCAATATTGGAATTGCTCCGTTCCTTTATATTATTATAATACATTATAAAACACATATATATATATGTGTGTGTGTGTGAATATTTGTGTATATGTGAATATATAATAACCACCCAATTTACCAACCAAAATATATAGTGAATTCTTAGTAGATATGAAATAGTAAATATGTATACATACATCATCATGCTGTCGGTCGCGATGCGACAAAGACTGCTTTCATTACTTGACTGCCGCTCTCCATTTAGCTCTCTGCTGTGAGAGTTGCATCCATGAGTCAGTCTTAATGCCTCTCAGCTTCAGGTTTCTCTTGATGGTACATATATTATATATAATATATATACACATATATATTATATATACATATATGTTATATATAATATATACATAACATATATATTACACGATTAGTTATACGAAGGCATCATCAAAGAAAGTTAGCCTGAAATATAAGTAATTAAATTACTTATAAGAAAATCACGTTTGTTTACTAGAAGCTGCCAATAAGCTAAGTTGGCCGTTGGCCTTCGTCCCCACCTCAGCAACTGGACAAAACATGCATGCGGTCGACACTGCTCCGTTGCCCCGATGGTCGGCGAAGTGTTGACAGAGCGTGCCCATGACCGAGGCATGCGCACGGTCATGCTCCTGAACCCGTGTAGCATTGTGTTCGTGTCACCGAAAGTGAGCTACTTTTGTCTGGCAGGTATATTATCGCCAAAGGTGCGTCGGGACTGGGGCGGGCGTGGTAGATCGACACACAGGTGATGCTTACGTCGCCAAGGTTACGCCTCATCACGTATAAGGAGCTCTAGGGGTATGGCAGAGCTGACACTAATTAATCAGTTGTATGTGTTGAGCTTGGAGGGGTAAGGGTGAGTGTGGAGCGCTTCAGTTATCCTTCCGATGATTGGTTGTTGGAGTTTTACGTCCTGGCAACATCTAAGGTTCATATCAGGACGGGTGCTTCGGATGATGCGGTTGGCTTCTGTGGTGTGACGCAGATTTATTATTAATAACAATAATTATACAATGTAGCTGGATCGAATCCACTCGAAATTGAGTGCAGAGGTATAGAATAATGAAACATTAGCTCAAATACTAAGGGTATGTTACTTGCTACATGTTAAGTATCAGCACATGTCGTGATACATGCACGCATAAAATATATACACATGCATATGTATATATAATTTAATATATGGATACATACACATATATATATGTGGGGACCTGTTACTGAGTGTTAGCAAAACATGCGGCAATTTATGGCAAAAACATAAATTCACCAACATTTGTAATAATGACTATATATAGTTAATTTACAACCATGCTTGGGTAGATTTCACACTTATAATGAACTTGAAAATGCTCGTGAAATATCTCCCTTAAAAGATAAATATACATACAAACGCCAAACAAAACAAAACAAAGCACAAACAAAACACGCAAACAGGCAAATGCACAACAAAGAAATGCCTAACAACAAAACTAAGCAACATTATTATTTTTTTTTTTTTTGTTGTTGGTATTTGTATCAAACTCTTGTTGATTTTAGAATCTATTATAAACGTGAATGAATGTAAAATGATATGGCCGGAAGACCAGTGCCTCGGTGCTGAAAAAAATAGCTTTATTCGCTGGATAGAATGATCATTTACCCCACCCTCCCCACGCCCAACAAAGATCATTTTTTTAAACCGACAATCACACTTATCCATACTCCTGAGTCAAGACTAACACTACTTACTCCTATCCACCACACACACATCATCCAGTACCACACCGACAACACCAACACTCATCAACACCCACATTAACACATTGGTGTTGATTGGATGTGTGGGTGGGTGGGTGTGTGGGTGATTGACAATAGACCAGAAGCAGCTTTCTATTCACTGCCTGCAAAGTTGACATGCAGCAGGCCATACCGGCCTCCTCGGGCTTCTGACCCACCCACACACATACACCCCACTCCCCTCACACCCACACACATACACACCCACACACATATCCGGCAGCTCGCGCTGGCAGCTACTTCCTGTAAAAGTCCAGTTATTTCCGGTCCTACAGGGTCTGGTTTTGCTAACACTCAGTAACATAACAGGTCCCCACGATATATATATATACATATATATATATACATATATATATATATATATATATATATATATATATATATATGTAGTATACTTAAGCCCCGTTCACATGGGGAATGTAAATCGATTCCTAGGATTCGACTTGCCTAGTTCAGCTTACATTTCACGTGTGAACGGGCCGCTGAGGCGGATTAGGGCTGAATCGATTCCTGTGATGCGGATACTGTAAACCACTTGTGGAGGTCGATTACGTGAGTCGATTTCTGTGAACCGATTTATTTTGCCCGTGTGGACGCACTGAGGCGGATTAAGGACGTCACACGCATGCGCAGTCGAGACCTTAGTTTGTTGACTTTCCGGTCAATCAAAAGCGCATATTATATAATTTAGTCTATGAAACCACTAGCTGTGCACAGATATTTTTTTCATCATTTATTTTTAGGGTTTCACTGCCCAGCAGAAGTTTTGACCCTTCCAAACCAATACGATTCAGTCCATACATATCTAGGTCGAACCCACACTCTCTCATGGCAACGTCGACTAACCAAAACTGGTGCTGGTTAGTATCGACTTGCTCATGCGCTGATATCGATTTCCGGCCCAAGTACTGCCCTTGTGAATGGGCGTCTAAATCGATTTATATAATTTGCCTTGTCTAAATCGATTTAAACTTTTCCCGTGTGAACACGGCTCATGATGTCCACCATGCCACGGTCTTTTACTCGTCCACGAACACATGGAAGAATGCCAAGATTTGGAGACAGTATGCTTCCACTGGTTTATTACGAAAACATATCCGCTCTCCGTGGTGCCAACAATCAAGTGACGCACCCCCTAACTCGCTAGGTCCCACTTTGCCTCTATAGGTATAGGTGAGTGGGGGTGTGTGCTAGCCACATGCAGTAGAGGGCAGCCCAGTTGGGGCCCTGCCCGGTGACTAGCATGCCACCACCTCGCGCAGTTCAGTGTAACTGCGTAGGTGTGTGGCATAGTGTCTGCCGCCACCGCGTGGTAGTGGAGCTCATGTACAGACTACCATATATATATATATATATATATATATATATATATATATATATATATATATATACACACACACAGTCACTGCTGTCGTCAAACATAGTTGCTGTCCAACTATAGTTAATGTCCAATTAGGAAACGGATAGATCTACTTCCCACCATTGGATCAGTAGTTAAATGTAGGGAACACTGCTCATGAGATTAGATATTCATGTAATTTTAAGTAGACCACATTTATATGTGTGCTTGGTCGGTTAAAAACTACTAGAACATCCGAGCATAATGCCCCTCAATACACACCTCCACACACACACCTTCACACACACACACCTTCACACACCTTCACACACCACACACACCTTCACACACCACACACACCACACACACAATCACACACACCACCACGCACACCATCACACACACATCTTCACACACACATCTTCACACGCACACATGTCAATTTGGCAGCACACCAATGGAACTCGCCGCATGCACCCGCCACCCACCCCCACCCCCGCCCTCCATCTGACACGCCCCACTGACCACCCAGTTGTGGGGTTTGGTTTGGTTGGGCAGTGTCAGGTGGCCTGCGTCCTCCCTCGTCCCCCCCCCCCCTCCGGGACCTCACACCCAGACATCTGCTTCCGGGACTTGGGCATGCGCCTAGAAGTGCCAGGAAATAATTTCCACTGACATCGGGTGGCATACGCCGAACTTTTCCTACATAAATTGAATACTGTGCGTTTCTACCTACCCCCCCCCCCCCGACTTAGCTTTACATCGACTAGAATGGTACTGGGATGTGTTTTTCCCCTTCTTTAAAAACAAAGAAAAGATGTGTATGACACACATGTGTGCTTGTGGATACTCGTACGCATTTGTGTTAGTTTTGTAGGTCAGTTGGTTGAAATCGCGCGTTTTTAAAACTCTTACTTAAAGTTGCATAGTTCGAAGAAACATTTTTCAACATCAACATTTTTCAAAACCAAAACAAATATCGAATTTTATTCTAGATCTCTAATTTAGATACTGGCACATTTACTAATCATCCCTTGCTGCATAGAAGGGAATACTGAGTCAATTTAATATCACCTGTTAGTGCTGCTGCAGAAGCCTAAGGTGTCAGAGTTTTGACGTGCTTGGCAATATTATTTTGTCCTGTTTGCACTTCAAATATCTCAAATGTTAGTAATTTAATATAAGGTTGCATCAAACTTACAGTAAGGTAGATCATAACTATCGCCCTAAGATATGTATCTCAAAAGGTGACAGAAACTGAAAACCATCGGACTATGCAACTTTAAGTTAGGACAAAGTAGCTGGTTGAGAGAACATGGATTCTGTTTAGGATTAGTGGGGAGATCTGGTGTATGCTACATGGTGTGTCTACCTATGGGAACATGATTGTCGGCTGCTTACAGTAAACTCAAATGCATTGATTAATTACCGATATACAGCATCACATATTGCACATGGTGCAGCGTCCAGTGACTACAATCTAATATTCTGGCGGAGTTATTAAGAAACATGTTTACTTGTTGGTGCTTCACATCCCAGAAGCATTTAATATACTTTATAGTGGTGCCCCACTGTTAGTCTACACTCCATTGGCACCATGACTCGATATCCCACTCGGTCACATTATTCTGATATTAAGCAAATCAATCCTTACCCTATCATAGTACGGTTGAGCGTCAGCCTAGCGAGCGACAACAATCAATTTAGTCCAACAAAACTATTTTGCTTACTCGATCGTCTGGGTTTTGACCACACGACCTCCCGTGAAAGAATGCAGCCAGAACTTTTACCTATTCTGGTATTCCCCCATTTGAAGGACATGAGTTGTTAGTAACACTCGCTGTTCCTAAATTTAGCACGGTCCCTTTAGTTCTTCAAATTAGCATTTGCAAAGTTCATTGTTGTAGACTACATGGATGTATATTCATATATATATATATATATATATATATATATATATACATATATATATATACATATACATATATATATTCATATATATATATATATATATGTATATATATATATATATATATCAGTCACACTTAGGGCACTCCAATTGATAACAGCAAAACAAGATGTCGTCGATAGCTTTCACTGTAAAGGAAAGAAATGTGATGATTGACTAATTAAAGCTGCATAGTCCGATGAAATATCAAATTTTCAAAACCAAACCAATTATCTAGATTTGATTTTACATATCTAACTTAGATACTGATGCACTTATTAAGCATTTGTTTCTCCGTAGAAGGCAATACTGAGTCAATTTAACAGAACCTGTTACTGCAGAAGTCTATGGTATCAGAGTTTTGGCAAGCTTGTCAAAACTAATTTTCCATGTTTGCACTTGAAATATCTCACAAGTTTACCACTTAAAATAAAAGTATCTTTGAACTAATGTAAAGTAGATACTAGTGATCTATCTAATATATTTATCTCAGAAAAAATACAGAAATGCAAAACCATCGGACTATGCAACTTTAACACAACAACATGAAATGTGGAAGTCCTATTTGTGATTGGACCAGACACGACGACCCACTCGGGAAAAACGCGGCATTCCTTCCCACCTGGAAGGCAGGGCTTTCAAATCCCAGCCAATCTAATCAATGACTTACAATATTGCTACGTGTCACTACCTAGCCCAAGAACAATTGGTAATGACTGCTCAGCTCAGTATCAGGATAATGTGACTGAGTGGGATATTGGGTCATAGTTCCAGTGGCCTGGTCTCTCAATGGGGCAGCACTATGAAGTGACCATGAAGGTGCACTGCTAGTGCTACAATTCGATACTCGTCTTGATATGACCTTAGATGTTGCCAGGACATAAGCCCAAACAAACACATTGTGAGTGTGTCATCTTAATTACGCCCTTCTTTCCCATTAAAGCTAAGATTCCTTACATGCGGTATGCGGTATGCGGCATGCGGTATGTGAATGGGAGGATTCCTTCTACGCGGTATGCAAAGCCGTAACCCCACCACCACCACTACCATATGTTTCCCCTCTGCACCATTGTGTGTGACCGTTCCGTAATGCTCAGTCGCCTCTCCTCGTCTAAAACTAATGGACAAGTGCGACTGACGTTTCTATTCGCATACCACATGCCGCATGCCGCATGCCACACCGATCGCTACAGGGACCGATCAAGTTGCCGCATTCGCATTCGCATTCGCATACCGCATACCTCATAACATGTGTAAGGAATCTTAGCTTTAGTTTTTTTTTGTCGTTTACCACGCTTATGTGTTGAGATTATGTTTTGGAACACACCCAATCGCTTAACGCCAACATCGGGGACCACAGACGAAGTTTTTTTCTGATAGCATTTATTAATGGTGGGATCATGACGGGATCAAATCCTGATTACGTCTGGATCATGTCGAGTTTGACTGCTTAAACCCCGTCCCTCACTTGGCTTGACTAACAAATCACTACTAAACAGGCCATATTTAACTATTAGTCGCAGATCCGCGAAGGGTGCTACCACAGTCTTCCCCACACTAATCACTAATTATAATCTACTATGTTATATATTCTGTAATTCTATGAATTAATTTTGATATTAAGGTCATTCATTTAATTGAACTTTTTTTTTTTTTTTCACTAAAAGGTTTGTGCGCATGACTGATGCTTTGTATTATAGTAATACATGCGGGTCTCTCACAACGACACCCATACATGATGAGAACCTTTGCACCCCACAACCATCCCAATTGCCATATTCCTACTGACTCCCCCCCCGACCCCCCCGCCCGACCCCCGACGCCCACCCCACCTCTTCACATACACTTAACGCGCGCGCTGGCTTAATCTGTAGAGCGTGGGCCTCGCGTGTGGAGGGTCGGGAGTTCGGTTCCCGGTCCAGTCAAACCAACGACTTTAAATTGATACTTGTCACTTCACAACCTGGCATTTGGCATTAATAGGATAGGGCGAGGACTGGTTAGTTCAGTGCCAGGATAATATGACTGAGTGGGATATCGGGTCATGGTGCTGGCAGACTGATTTCACAATGGGACAGCACCATAAAGTCACCATGAGTGTGCACTGTCACAAGTCGGTACCCATACTGATATTACCTTAGATGTTGTCAGGACATAACACTCTAACAACCAACCAACCTGACACACGCTCCAAACGCGGTGCCCGCTCAGCGTCCGTAGGTCACATGACTAATGTGCCCGCCCAAGGTCATCCATCAATAGTCAGCCCGGGGACCACCCAGTTGGGGGTCGTTTGTTACGGGCTGCAGAGACATGCTGCGACCATGTAAGGACGCTCGTTCAGGATCTGGTGTGATCATCGCATGTGATTTATCTCGCCGTGTGATCTCAGCCCACCAGAAGTGAGTGGGGCAGCAAGTGTAGGCCTACAGAGGGTGCTTTACAAATGCATCGACGAGAATCTATACACGAGTTGTCGTCAATAGGTATTGCTTTTAGACCAGTGTTTGTCCGTATGGTGTACATTGTAGCCTATGTTAATGTGCTATATGATCAATCTGCTACATGATCAATCTGCCCTAAACACAAGTAAGTATAAACTATTCGACGGGCGTTAGCTATTAGTATTACCTATTTGTGAAGATTTGAAGCGGAGATTTGTGTGACATGAGTGGCATAACACTAACACAACAGATGCCGTAGAGCCTTTTAATTCTGCCGTTAAGTCATGTTGTGTAATGTGATCAATGTAATTACAACGACGCTGTCTGTCACGTGATCATTGTCATCCGTGTAGTTAGCGTGTACATATCTGATTAACATGTTTTTTAGCTGCTCTTTGAAGGCATGTCCTTATTGTATCAATTGTTTCCCTAACTGCTGTCTTCACTTGGAAGTACTTATTTAGTCCTTAGACAAATTACAACCTTGTTATCAATTGTTTCCCCAACTGCTGTCTTCACTTGGAAGTACTTGTTTAGTCCTTAGGGGGAAATATTCTCTTGGTAAGGACCTTTTTGATAAGCTATGAACATGGATCAAGATGTCTATGGGCACTTCAGATTCTCTAGCGGTCACCTGCCCAAGGCTCAACATTGTCTAACTGTTGTGATCAGCCAAGAACGAAAGTCTGTCCCAGGTTTTATTTAGTAATATAGACAAAGTATTTTCTCTCTGTCAAATAATGGTTAATGCTATATTATTATAATATATATACAATATACAATGCATTAGAATTCATTTGACATACATGTAACTGGCTAAATTGTAAACTAAATTGCATAATACGATCGTTTTAACTTTCTACCATATTTGATTTCAATAAATATATTAGGTTGCTCATTATAATCAACTTTGGGGTTGTTTCGATTAAGTAATGCCAACCCTTAGACATAGAGATATTAGAAGTAAAACCACACAAACCTGCACGAATGGCTAGTTCTATTAAATTGACTTAATATTATATCCCAACTATTTAGTGATAAATGTTACTTAGTTCACCCGTTAAGTTAGATATACATGTTTAACCGTTCGGCTACTCTGCCCCCGCTTAAGGCGAGCCTCACGTGTTAATGTTATGTAATATTATGTAAGATTTTCCATGTGAATTTCTTGGGCCTGCCGCGGGCTGCTGTGGCTCCTCCTCCCGTCTGCGGTTAGTCCGTCGCCATCGGTGTCCTCCCCGGGCTTAAGGCGATAGCCAGAGTTTCGTCTACATACGCAATTTGCCATCGAGCGCATTTATCGGCCTAAAGTATCTCTAGATCTATAAATTAGGTTATTTCAACTAACTGGCTGTCCCCTTCGCGTTTCGGGGTATTATTTATGTTACTGAATTGTTCCAGAAGTACGCGTCCAGCTAGAGATGACGCCGCTGTCACGGGTAATCCGTGCTAAGTTAATGTCGTTAATTTCCGCCCTAAAGTAACACTACGTTAATTCTGTTAAGGTGTCATTATATTCCCGCAGATGGGTTAAGTAACTGCATAAGGCTTGCTTAGGCTTAAGGCCCTTAATTACATATAAAGCAATCGAATATCAGGTTTTCCATAGCGGTTAATATACAGTAATACTGGAGGATAGTAAAGAATGCAAGGAACGTCCCAATCCACCTTCACAAGAGCTCACGACTTTATTCTTACCATAACTAACAAGGATACCAGCGAAATATGCATATCTATGAAAGCAGCAAATAACCCCATTTTTCTCCCGTATGGTTTGATTACGTTAGTTTTAGAATTTAGATAATAAAAAGACCAAATATCGGCTGAAATGACAGAGCGTGCAAAAACACGTCTGCCGGGTCAGGCCCCTAACGCCCGACCTTCTATCGTTGCTTAGCTAGTCGCCAAGCAACGCTTTACCCCCGCGAACCCTCGCATGCACAAGCGGAAGCAATTTGCGCGCCCATGGACCGAGTGCGCAAATTGCTCAAGGCGAGTAGACACGCCCACTTCACATGTATATGACTAGATCTCCGTCAATTGCTTTGTTTTCTGAAATACCTTGCTTTCATCGGATTATGCTGCTTTAAGCGCACAATGTGCATATTACATTGCCATGATATGCAGTTGTTGAGACGGTAAATTCCTTGGGGTGTGTGTTGTTGTTTTACGTCCTAGCAACATCTAAGGTCATATCAGGACGGACACCGACTTGTGACGGTGCGCACTCATGGTGACTTTATACTTGTTATAGTGCTGCCCGACTGGGAGATCAGATCGCTGGCACCATGATCTGATATCTCACACAGTCACCTTATCCTGACACTGAGCTAATCAGTCCTTTCCTATCCTAGTAATGCTGTGTGCCAAGCTAGGTAGCAACAAGTATCAATTTCATAAGTCATTGTTTTGACTCGGTGGGATTCGAGCTCCCGATCTTCCGCACGGGAAGCCTGCGCTCTACCGAATAGGACACCGCGTGCGGTGTCAATTCCTTGGAGCCATCTATCTTGTTTGATGACGCGTGCAGTGTGCGTCACGGTGATAATTCCGTGCGACTCATACTCAGAGTGACTGGAAACTCATCGTGACGAAGAGGCTATGACCACTGGTGACCGTGACCACATGAGGTGTGAAACTGACCGTGACTGTGACTATGTGACTAACCAGGCTGGCGAGAGAGCTTGTATCGCCGCTGTCTATTTAGGCATACGTTACGGTGATATATATGCGTCTGTCAAGATTTGATGATTGCTTGATTGGTGGATGCTTAAGGCCCTGTCACACTATGCTGTATTGCACCAGCGTATGCCGACATACGCTGTCATAAGGAAGAATTTTGAACATGCTCAAAAATACGACTTATGCCTAATTTACCCATAACTTATATCAGTGCACACCAGTGGGCTTTAAAGAATACTAGTTATGCACAACGTACCCATAACTTGTCTCAGCGTACACCAGCATACACCAATGTGTTGGTGCAAAATCACATATGTCTGCATACACTGACGCAATACGGCATAGTGTGATACTGATAGGGGCTTTTAGTTTTAGTGCCGTGTCAACGACAAGGAATATATTCGCTATGGGAAGTGTTTAGCTTGTATTCTGTTGTATTATTATTCAACCGTTGCTTTTACAAAGAATGTAAAATCAATGTGTTAAAACTAAAGAGATTCGCGTCTGTCAAGTTCACCTTGCACATCTGATTACTGAGTTAGGCTTAAAACGACAAAGGCCCATGAAAGCATCACATTTTCGAGACCCAAACACTGACTTAGATTTGATCCTCTATCTCCGACTTAGATACTGATGCATAGAATGGAATGCTGAGCCAATTTAATATAACCTGTCACAGCTGAAGCCTATGGTCTGAGAAATTTGGCGTGCATGCTAAAATTAATTGAGTGTATTGTCACATAAAATCTCCAAACTTGTCCA
Organism: Branchipolynoe longqiensis; assembly: GCA_030323885.1. Classification (NCBI taxonomy): domain Eukaryota; kingdom Metazoa; phylum Annelida; class Polychaeta; order Phyllodocida; family Polynoidae; genus Branchipolynoe; species Branchipolynoe longqiensis. Next base: position 126,216,484 of record CM059187.1, read on the forward strand.
GTTAATGTAAAAGCCATTTCAAACTAAAGTAAGGTACTGCTCGATTGACTTGAGATATTCATCTTTATACTAATAAAAAGAGACAGAAACTGATAACTATCCGACTGCGTTATTAGATCAGATTTAGATCTGATCTAATGATCGCATTATCTGATAATAATGTTATGCTTTACATAAACCATTTAGTACCGCGAATGCATTTCATTATCCGGGACTATGATGTGTTTTTGTTCTTGGAAGGCTCTTTAGAATATTTATTATTCAATGATATATTGACGAATCTCATGGGAATCTAGTGCAGGGTTTTAGATTTCATCTCAATCTGAAATGTGCCATTGATCAGTATCGAGACCCTGACATATATGTAATACATACGCAGCTAGCTCTCCCTCACAAAAGATCTTTACAGTGCGCTGGGAATGAAAGTAACAACAAAACGCTTACAAGTTCATCTCTAAAGGTTACCCACGTTTCAAGTCCATTCTTGTTCTTTGTGTCAGCGGAGAGTGGTGGAGATGAGGGTTGGATTAGGGCGCGGCGCATTATCCTAATCTCTACCATAAAACCCTTACGCACTGGTCATCCCACGGCCACATTATGCGTCCATGCATGACGAGCTCGTGCCATGTGTTACATTCCTCTCCTGCTGGGTACACAGGACGCTTTCACCACACCTCACCCAGGCCCGTGCACAGGATTTGATGGGCCGTCGTACGGGGTGGCCGAATCGGTAGAGCGCGGGCCTCGCATGGAGGAGATCGGGAGTTAGATTCCCCGTCGAGTCAAACCAATGACTTATACAATTTATGCATGTTGCTTCCTAGCCAGGTGCTTGGCATTAATAGGATAGAACAAGGACTGGGTAGCTCAGTGTCAAGATAATGTGTGTGAGCAGGATATCAGGTCATGGTGCAGGAAGTTTGATTTCCCAGTGTGGCAGCACTATAAAGTCACCATGAGTGCGCACTGTCAGAAGTCTGTACCCGTCTTGATATGACCTTAGGACGCACAACTCCAACAACCAACCCAACCTGTTAATGTTACTTTGGAGGGACGGGATTCCAAATGGAGAGGGAGGGATTACAACTAGAATGAGGGTTCCATATGCATACTACTATAGAGAGGGGTTTCAAAATGACTTAAACCGTCCTGATATGACCTTAGATGTTGCTAGGACGTAAAACAACAACAAACAAATGACTTAAGAACCAGTTTACAACCTGAAATAGTCATAGTACTTTCCCTCATTCTCCCTTTATTTAACATTTTGGTTGAAGGGGGTCCGAAACCCCCGGAACCCCACCTGTGGGAACGGGCCTGCTCCCCCCCCCCCCCCCACACACACACACCGTGCCGACAGACGCGCCCCCAATGGTGACAATTAAAACCAATGCAGGGATCTCCACCCGACCTCACCCCACAACCCACCGCCAATTCTAATTACGAGTGTAATAAGGGCTGTTGTATTCAACATCACAGACATATCTCAAAGACCCCCCCCCCCCACACTTCTACTCCCCCCCCCCCCCCACTGATCCATCAGCGGAAATCTTGTTCACGAGGGTAGCCTCTGACCAATGAGATAATTTTAATAATAGGCCTACTCCTACCACTACCGTAACTACCGCTACTACTCTTACTAGCAATATTACCATTTACCTAATTTCTATCTGCTTTTTAAAATGTATAGTTTTATACATTTCTAGTTATGAGCGCTCCTTGCAACATTAGTGTGCATAAGTTATATTAAAGCTGAGTAGTCCGATGAAAGCATAAAGTTTTCGATGTAAAACACACATCTAAATTTGAACCGACATATATCATATTTCTTAGATAGTGGTGCACTTATCAAGTATTTATTGTTAGCCTATACATAAAATAGCATATTAAGTTAATTCAATAGAACCTGCTACTTCTTAAGCCTATGGGGTCATAGTTTTGACATACATGCTAACATTAATTGTGTCTATAGGCTAAACGTCAAATGCTTCCCAAGTTAGTCATTTTAAATCAAAGGTCCTTCTAACTAGAGTAAGGTAGATTATAACAACCATCCTAATATATTTACGTCAGAAAATGATAAGAATTCAAAACCATCGGACTATGCAACTTTAATATATTATTTGAGAATAGTTTTTCTTTCGTGTATATATATATATATATATATATATATATATATTATATATATATTTTTTTAAACAGACCAATAGAAATACCACGCATTTGAATTTGTACAGGCGTGTGGCTACATTTACTATTAAGGGAGACCAGTGATTCGGCGCTGAAGAAACATTTATTCAGGTGAATAAAAATATTTACAACAACACAAAAGGGCAAACTCCTAGAGCTACCGAGTGAATCTCTATACAAGTCGACCATGAACATCGGTGTTTCATCTGTGTGCCTTCTGTCCAGTTACATGTCCAGTCTGTGGCGGTAATCAGCACTTTGTGTCGGCGCACCTTGATGTCGGCACTTCAGAGAGAAGTGTGACGTCATTTCTCGTCACTGGATGAGCAGCGCGTGGCGCAGCAGGCTTCTTGGCCGGTCAATGGAAAGCAGGTATATCCCATAACAACACCCCACAGACCAACGGGGAGGGTGTTTGCACTGTCAAAGGGCCGTGTGAATGGGCAATTATATTACCTCCTAGGGTGGAACATCGGTGTGCACGTGTTGTGATGGTGGGTGATGGGTGGAGGAGGATGTGGAAGAGAGAGATGATGTGAAACAATGTTCGGAATTGCGTAGTGAAAGATGGGCAATGAGTGGCGGTGGGGACTGGGGGATGAATACGTGAACAGAAGAGGGATATCAGAACGAAGGAATTAAATAGATATGTATACTGGAGGAAGATGAGAAAAGATGGATGACGGGATATGAAATCAGGATGGGTGTGTATTGGGGGATGGGAAGGGGTAGAAGAGGAGAGAAGGAGGAAAACGATAGAAAGAAAGAAATACGGACAGCTAGATAGAGCGAGAGCGAAATAAAAAGCGAGAGAGATGGCAAAGGATGGAGAGAGAGGGGGGGGGGTGGGGTGGAGAGAGAGAGAGACAGCGAGATAGAGAGAGAGGGGGGAGATAGATGAGTTGGGAATAGTTGAGATGGTAATTAGATGGTAGGCCTAATTGCGTCTACGTGGGTGAGCTATTAGGTTAGGCATGGTATGGTAGGCATATTTATATTTTGTAGTGTAATCTTTATTTTATTTTGACTGCAATGTATCATCAAGTAAATCTACTGGCATAGATATCTAGTGGTCACAATGCACTAGTCATCGGTGCATCGTGTGCTCTATTGAATTGTAACTTGTAAGCTATTTTAGCTTAGTCATTTGTGAATAGCGCATACATGTCGAATTTCATGAAGAAACCCCTGGAAATCTCAATATGAATTGCACATTTAAATACAAATATGTGATTACATCGATTTATTTAATGCATTCATGAATGCATCACATTTGCGTTGCTGAGATAGAATACACTTTTTTCATAGCTTGCTTATATCAGGTTCAACGACAATAGTCAATAGCACTTCTTTGTGCTGTCTCATGGCACTTTTTAACAGGTTTGATTTTTGTTGTTTTTATTCATGTCTGGTAGAGATGCTTACTGTCCACCTGACATAAAAATCGAGTGTAGGGTGAGGACTGATTGGGCGTATTCGATTAATCAACCCGGGTCACCAGAGCCACTTTTTGGCGCATGTGCACATCCTACAGACTCGGGTCGAATAAACGAATATGATTCTCCACGCTTGGGGGGGGGGGGGGGGGGACATGGTGGCTTAATCCAAAACATTTTATTTTTAAATAACCGAAATAACTATACATCAAAATAGGATTTAAAGTAATTTATGATCGCATAGTTATATTTCCATTTAATTAATCTGGGTTATTACCCCAAAAAACCAGTAGGACTGGTACTGGCACACGGGACGTCTTTTTGTCAACTCCACTAGCGGTGTTCTATTTGAAATTCTAGCAACTCGGGTGACCCGAGTCACCCGGGTAGTGTTAATCGAATACGGCATTTGGGCAATCAAGATTGACAAACCAGCGTATCTAAAGCCCCAGTCACACCTACCCGGACGAGCCCCAGATTTGTAGCCGGACCACCCCCGAACCAGTCGCCCGGACTGTCCTGGACAGCCCTGGATAAAATCGCTATTTTGATCGTTTTTGGCCTGACAGTCACACCTACACGGTCTAGCCCCCGGTCTAGCCGGACCACCCCGTGTACCCACGGATGAGTCCCGGACTGGAAGTGGACTTGCTCCTGCTATATATATATATATACAAAAACAGGGCTCATCCTGGACTGATCCGTGGTAAATCGGGCTATCCGTGGCGATCCATTGCTCATCTGGGTCTTATCAGGGCAGTCCGGTGTGGCGGTTTCAGCTCGTTCCCGTGCTCAGCCGTGTCCCTCGCTTCTGCGCATGCGTCAGAATCTAATAAACATGGCCGTAATCGATTAACCCGACCCGGGCGACTCGGGTCATCCGAATTTCAAATAGAACACGGCGAGTGGAGTCGACAAATACACGTGCCGTGTGCAAAAAAAGAATAACTTAGATTAATGAAATGGAAATATAGCTAAACTAGGCCATCATAAAATACTTTAAATCCTATTTTGCTGTACTTTTATCGGTTATTAAAAAAAAAAGAAAAAATTGTCCACCCGAGCGTATTCGATTATTCGACCCGAGGTTGTAGGATGTGCGCATGCGCCAATAAGTGGCTCGGGTGACCCGAGTTGATGCGAAATCCGCGCATGCACAGAAGCAACGGGACACGGCTGAGCACGGGAACGAGCTGAAACCGCCACACCGGGAGTGGTCTGTGGCTATGTCGGGGCTAGTCAAGGTAAGTCCGGGGCTGGTCCGGGTTGAACCGTGGCTAAAACGTGGCTCAACCGGGACGAAACAGAGACGGACTGGGCCGGACACGGCACGGACTACTCCGGGTCCACCCCCGACTACCTTTAGATTACCCCTGGATCATCTCGGATGATGCCGGATCGCAAAATCCCCCAGACCGCTCGGATGTTTTAAACATTTTAAAACATCCGGGGCAGACCACGGACGAGGCCGGACCAGCCACGGATCACCAAGGATCACAAAGGACCAGCCACAGATCATGCCGGATTGTCACAGACCACGCCGGACCACAGTCCGCTGGCTAGTCCGGCTCCTGATCCGGTGTCGCAGTTTGAGCGCCCTGCCAGTTTCAGCTGACTGTCAGTTTCATGCGTCAAAATCTAACAGCATCGTCACTAACCTTATGAATTTAATATAATGCTTTTGGTAAAGGAGTTTTCTATATGTGTACCAAGCGATTTGTTTCTAGGTGGTGTGCTTTTAGAGATATTTCACTTTTCCTGTATTTTCTGTATGAAGATTGCTCACGACCATTGACAATGCCTTTAGTTTGACGGTACGCGCAGTGCAAAACATTAGTTTTATTCAAAATAAATAGAAATCAAGAACCCTAACCTTATAAATTTAATATAATCTTTTTGGTAAAGATGTTTTCTATATGTGTACTAATCGATTTGTTAATAGGTGGTGTGGTTTTAGAGATATTTCACTTCTTCTGTATTTTCTGTATGACCATTTTCGAAGCGCTTTTCATCTCCAGTCTGAAAACATAGGCGTCTCCGAGACGTCACCGAGACGCACTCTGAACGGTATTATGCCAAAAAACATCACCGAGACGTCTCAGTGGCGCCTCCGAGACGGACCCTGAACGCGGCCTGGGCACGTGTGACTGGGGCTTTAATAACTGAGACCCTTTATTCCACAATCTTGGACTCCGTGCTACCTATATTGTATTAACCTAAGGCACCGACCTCTACATTTCTCGAAAACAGAATATCATATATTTTTTATTTTAGGCTTACAATATATGCATGTATTACAATTTTTTACATGTTTGTCAACGCCAACCGCAACGGACAACGAAAACCACGAACTGTCCAATACCAAATGACCCCCATACTCCCGCCAAACATTAACACATTCCCGCATCCAAATCAATGATGAAGGGTAGTGAAACGATTAAAACTCGTTTAAAATCCACCATTACAAAGATTCCATAAAATGTAAGCTGAAAATCCCTCAAACCAGTGCGTTGGGATGTTATCCGGCATCTTCTTTTACGACTGTTTTGCCATAAGTCGGCAACAGCAATGGCGGGCCACGGACACAGTCATAGTTGTGGTGATAACCACGGCCATGGTGACGATGATTTGGAAGGAGCAGAGAGGGGCAACCAATTCAGTCTTTACCTGAAAATCAACCATGATCAGGTGCAATGTCTCAATGAAGAAAGGGACGGGTCAGGCCGTGATGTCTTCAAATCGTGGGAACAAAGGCTCGACACGGAGCAGGTTTGCACCTTTTATCGCCCAAGTAACAAACGACGTTTCAGTTTCACAAGTGTATCACCACTCCTGACATTAGTCATTAGCATTAAGTATCAGTACTGGCCATGTTTCTATATTTGTTGTTGGTAGTAGGAATACCTCTCTATTGATTGTTGTAGCAACATTTATTGTTGATGGTATGCATGTTATGGTTTTTGTTGACCAGACCGGATGGCCGAATCTCGCGAATGAGTTACAGTTACACTTACAAGTTACAGTGTAACTCATTCGCGAGATTCGGCCACTTATATTATAGGTATGTGAGTCAAAAATTCAAAATCCTCCAATTCCAGTCTAACTGGGCTCATTTGAAAGAGGATGAAGATACAAAGAAAATAACACTTAGATCATTGCAATCCATTGAGAAATAAAAAAGTTAATATGAATAAGCAATGCTTAGTACTCCCCCCCCCCCCCCGATATAACTACAGCAAAGTATTTTATTATTGCGCGTGTATTTTTTTACTCCACTCGCGGTATTCGATTTGAAATTCTAGCAACTCGGGTGACCCGAGTCTCGTTCGTGATAATCGAATACGGCCATTGTTTCCTCGGAATAAACTATTAATATTGCATTTGTGCATCCATGTTTATGCCAAATTGTTCTTTATTTCTTTTAATTTTGAATAAAATCTAAGTTTTGAACTGCGCATATCGGCAAATTCTATGGCAGTGGGCATTTGTTTTGATATATTATTAACCAATTGCTGCAGCCTCGCTGCAGAGTAGTGTGGAGGAACAGGTACACTGGTCCCAGTGATGTCATCGTACCATATATGGATGGTCTGTAGCGAGGGACCAGTGTAGTTGTTCCTTGATTCGGCATGCGCTACTCTGCGGTGGCGTATTGTCAAGGCATTAATCCCATAGTCTATTATTAACCAATCACTGTAGTCCACCCTGCTTGCTGCATACCGAAGTTCGACGAGCGATTTCCGTTTGCTGGATTTGGATTATTCTGTTATTCAACACTAGTTTACAAATGGCAGCGCCCATACAGGGCTATTTCCATTTCCGTTTGCTGGATTTTGGTGATTTCATTTCCCACCTCTATGAATACAGGTATTGTTTATGTATATAATATACACGTGTTAGTCCTTAGCCTCCCCAGTGGGTGGGTCAGTATGACTATTTCATTATTTTTAATTAGCCAAATTAACCACAATTAACCTTAAAACAAATGAACACGGTGTGATCAAAACATACTGTGTTCTTAGGGAAATTGTTGTAACTTTCTTATTTCTCAACGAATTAATAAGATCTTTGAAGTATCTGAAAGCCAGAAGAATTCTCTATCTAGATCAATCACAAAAATCACCATTGACCAGCTAAAAATAATTATTAATAATGATCAAACATAATAATTATTATGTTCACGCCTGCATAACTGTCCGTCTCCCCTTTTTAAATGATAAAACTATCTGTACTATGACCATTGTACCTTCTGGAATATACTTATGTGAAGTAGACACTGTGTGTGATAGACATAACAAATATTAAAACTAAATGTGTTTACTCCATGTCCTTATAACTATTTACTATATATTAATTACTGGAAATATGAATGCCCATAACCATCCATCTGCACTAATAAAATGGTTACCCCCAAAAAGTGCTTCAGGCTAGGAGAATAAAGTTTATATTTCTGAAAAGATCAATATTATGGCATATAATTGCATGTTTTTTTATAAGGAAAAGATGCTAGTACCTATAAATTGGAGCAACTATTACATAGTTAGTAGAAAAAACAGCATAGTTGTGGATGGTACAAATAGGTTCAGTCCTTTGCCATGGAATAAAAATGTAAGTGTAGGAAATATTTCTGACATATTTACATTGACAAATATGTTGAACATGTATATAAATTAAGAAATAATAGGTTAAGAGGTATTAACTAGGTATATCTATGGCTTAAGTCTATGGAAATGTGTGCAGACGGACGGTTATGGTCAGTAAGGAACCTTAATCTTCAAAGAGTCACAGAATAGTCAATTATCAGAGTTAACTTACCCAAATTATGTCACTAATGTACCATTATGTACTGAATAGAGTCAGCTTAGAGCTAAAATGATATACAGAATTCCTGGAATACCCCCTCAGAACACTAAATGTTGCAGTTTGATGAGAATCAACCATTTGTGTGCAATTTGCAGAATTTCTTGAGTCACCATTTTGTTTTTCCCATTTGACATAATTTGCTTTTTTAAAAAAAAAAAAAAAAAATCTGTGAGCTCCTTAATACATTTCTCATGCAAATTTCCTCCTGGTATTTTATAGGTACAACAATAAATACATATAGAATGGGAACTATATATTTTAATTAGGGAACATACATGCTTTGAATTAGAATTTTGATAATGATTACTGTACAAAATCTCTTCAGTTGGGGGAAATTCTTCCCGTACCAGAAATAAACTGTCATTCAGAAAAAAAAATTAATATGAGGCAATAGCTTGGGAAGTCCTCTATGACGTCATGCTCATTACATATGCAAAAACATATTTCTAGCAAATCAGGAGGCATTTATCTGGAGCGCTGTAATTGGGACGACCAATAGAAAACGGAGATCGGCGTCACAGGAAAATGGCGCCCGCTATGATGGTGATCGGCGAGTTTGACTCATGTACCTAATACTTAGTCTTAGTCTTAGACTAAGCCTAAGGTCTAAGTCGTTAGAGCGTCCGTCTCCCGTGTTGGTAGACCGTCACCATGATATCGTGGATTCGAACCCTGGTCGGGTCAAACCAATGACTTAAAAATTGACACTTGTCACTTCCTAGCCATGCGCTTGGCATTATTAGAATAGGGCAAGGACTGGTTGGCTCAGTATCAGGATAATGTGACTGAGTGGGATATCAGGTCATGGTGCTGGCAGCCTTGTCTCCCAGTGGGGCAGCACTATAAAGTCGCCATGAGTGTGCATTGTCAGAAGTCGGTACCCATCCTGATATGACCTTAGATGTTGCTAGGACATAAAACGACAACACACAAATATGTTTTTTGTTTGTAAATATATATCGTTTAAATGATTATTTATTAAACTGTAGCCCGGTATCTTAAAATAATCATTAATTTTTCAATTTGTTCAATATTTAAAGTGAAGAATTTACAAAGGCTTGTTCTAAGAGTGCTATTAATGGTGATAAGTCCAATCGAGAACATCTAGTGAATGCAATCTTTTCTCTCCCTTTTTATTGGGTGCATTCTCTACCATTAAATCCATTTCATCTACACTATGTATATATGCCAACACAGCCTAGTCGTAGATAAACAGTGCAGGAACCTAGATACAATATTTGCCCGAACCTAGAGCAGGGGTAGAGACTTACAAATCCGCGTGTACGGGTCATCACGCCTGGCTCCATAGGAAAAAGTTGACCGCGTGTTGTGGTGTGCAAACACCCCTTATCAAACATTGTTTTTCTCATGTTTTATGTATCAACAGTACAAATGTTGAATGGTAATTCAAATGTTTAAGATATCAATATTCTGGTAGGTCATTTTCCAGGAAAAAATATGTGAGTGTTCAGCTGAGAAAATTCCTCAAAAGTCACCAAACTTTGAGAGCTTGTTGCCGCTAATCGGTAAATGTCACCCATATAAAATTAATATAATATGGTTGGTAAACATGTTATCTGTGTGTGACAGGTGATTTGTTTGTATGTGGTGGGATTTGAGAGTTATAGCACTTTTCTCCTCTGCCTTGTGCAATTGGCATTCACACCTCGGTGCAGCTGAGATGAGATATCAGGTCAAAAGTCCTGCCCATATAAACCAATGTAGTTACTGTGAGGTAAATAACCCATTTTTGGGGTACATTATACACCATAAATTTGCTTCTACTTGACATTAGGTCCATCGATGTCAAATTATAGGTCTTAAAGTGCTTTATTAGAATACATTTGTTTTGAAAACCTATTTGATATTTGAAATTTTTCTGCAAGTCTCTAGCAGGGGAGAATGATGACATAGTCTAAATCTGAGCAAAGACTGCCTTGGTATGAATCACCTTACACTGTTGAATCGCTGGTTCCAGTATACGATGCTTATCTATATTGGTGTAGTTTTGAGGAATTGGAAGAGAATGTTAACGGACCATAGTGGTGGTCACTAGATGCTCTCAATTTGATTATTAAAGTCTATTAATCTACATTAATTAATATATTCTTCACTTCAAACAGACCTATGATAGATACACATTTGAACCATGTAATTTAGCCCCCTAGCTTGCAAAATCACATAGTTATGTCCATAACACTTTTTCTATAGAGTTGTCTAGCAGTCCTGTCTTGGAGTCCCTGCTGTCGGAGTAACTAGCTGGAACCAGGTCCTCCACATCTGGTTTACTGCTGATTCCTATCAAAGTAGTTTTTGCTCGGATTTAGACCTGGTTGTCTTTCACCTCTACTGTGGATAAGGGTGAATATTTGATCTAGTGGTAGTGGTTGACTTGTTCCTATATTTGTTGTTGTTGGTGGACATGTTCCTAAATTTGTACTGTTTTTCATGTCTTTGTGGTCTCTCGCTCCTTGAAGAACCGTTAAAACTATATTATCCCAATAATTTGATACAAAGCTCGAAAAGTACGAGTTCCTTCGCCTCTTCAAAACCGGCCCCGCCAACCCTCCGATGGCAGCGGGTGTTTGATTCCGCGCGACATGGATGCTGCTTAGCTTCGGTCATTTACACTATTTAATTACAAGAACAATTTAAAAATAATAAATATTGTTATTAATTTTAAAATATTGTTATTTCCGTTTGTGTCCCAACTTTTTATCGGCGGAGATTTAGTATTTTTACTTTAAAGTTTCAGGTAGAAATAAACTTGTCAGATTTGAAGGAAAAAAAAACACCGAAGTATTTCATTGAAACGCACTGTCTTAATAAAAGAAGACTACTCCTCCCAAATAAAACCCATCCCCACACAAAAAAAATCCACAGATACAAAACAAACAAAATAGAAACCGTTAAAAAAATCAACATATACAAGTATAGAGGTCTAGGCCTATGATCGGAAATATACCCTGAGTTATTAAAAAAACACGTTAAGAACCACCAAACACGCACACACTTTACATTTAAAAGAAACATTACCCGTATTCATGAGCGACAAGGTATGGTGTCAATTTATGGACAAGCACCGAACGACTAATTTCGGTGTGCATGCTTTTTGACTAATCACCCTGCTAATAGGGACTGACTCACACCACTGACGAGGAGGCACTCGGTGTGAGTCCCGAACGAAACCTGTATTGCTAAACAGTGGCCGCCTGCCGCCACTGTTGACCCAAAGTCTTTGCGCAAGACGGCGGACCTTTCAGCTCCCAGGGCGCGGTGCTATTCCAAATGTCGGCGGGACGCCGTCCCCTTTGTGTCCGTCTGGACTGCGCCACCAGACTGAGGAGTGCGGTGTGATGCTGACACCACTCGCACCACACCATCCAGGGTACAAGGCATGGAGTAAGGGGATGTGTCGGAGGGGGGGGGGGGGGGGTGCGATTTTACACTCCACATCATGTTCATTGAGCTTTCACGGTAATTTTGCTGTGTAGGCATGAATGGAAAAGACATTGCCTTCCACACTAAACTGAAGGAAGGGACTAGCTTTCAATGCTAACTGGGATGAGCAAATAACTAGTGTGCGCCCCTCCCCTCTCTCCCTCCCCCCCCCCCCCTCTCTCTTCCTCCCTCCTCTCTCTCCCTCCCTCCTCTCTCTCCCTCCCTCCTCTCTCTGTCTCTCGCTCACTCGTACGCACCACACACACACACACACACACACACACCACCACACACGCACGCACGCACACACACACACACACACACACACACACACACACACATCACTTATGTCAATCAGTTGTCACGGTGGATTCCTTCGAGATTAATTAGGAGTAGTATATGGTTTCAGAAACGTGCAATTCTGATAACTAGATAGGTTGTAAACAGGCATAACACATACTGATAACTAGATAGGTTGCAAACAGGCATAACAAATACTGATTAGATTCCTCTGCGTAGTTAGTGGAGGCTTGTTTTGCCATGTACAGAATGCTTACTGAAGACAATGCTCTATGAGAAATAGTGTTTATTAATGTTTGAGTTGTCTTGCCATGTACAGAATGTTTACTGAAGACGGTGTTCTATGAGAAATAGTGTCTATTAATGTTTAAGCTGCATACACAGCTGTTTGGGTCCAGGTGACTCAGAACGAACGTGTAGGCAATGTCGTAAAATACTCCTACGCCACCACCGATACATCGTCTTTCATGTAGTCACACTAAGTTAACCATCAACACTAGTGAGTCATCCAGTTTTCAACATTTTCACGGTCGCGCAAATAATACTATATTTTGAAAGTAGTATACATAAACTTCTGATCACAGAAGATGGCAGTGGCTTATGTTATATCAACATTTGATTAAACCTGCGCAGTCTGATAAAAGCATCAAATTTTCGAAACCAAAACGCTTACCTAGATTTGCTCTATGATGTCCAGTATTTCGATGTGCACGATAAAATTATTTTTTTAAAGCATTTTTCACTTCAAATATCTCCAAGGTTAACCATTTTATTTAAAATTACTTCTAATTAAGTAAAGTAGATAATGGTCAATCTATTATATTTATCTAAAAAAAAATATGGCAGAAACGCAAAACCTGCGGACTATACAACATTAAACCACAAAGGTCGTACATAATTAACAAACTCCCTCCATGTTATGCGACCTTGAAACTGTTGAAAACCTTGGATGACCCCCTCTCCCCTCTAAATCTATTCTGTGATTATTTCCCAGGCACTCCACCCAATCCTGGGGGTAGTCTAATTAAACCAACCCTTTATCGCCTTCCTGCTGTACGCACTATATGTTTGTTCCCAAGCTTAGTATATTTTTACAACTGACAAAGAGCCTCTGTAATGTTCTTAGTAGCCACATAGCGCCCCCATGTGGGGAGAAATGCAAACTTATCTTGTACCACACACTTCATCCATTTTATTCTGAAGCTACTGCAGACGAGCTGCAGCCAGTTCCTGAAGAAAATTGAGAATTGCTCTTTCGCTCTGAGGTAATGATGGGGGATATATTTTCCCACCTAATGAAAATGAAGAAACTGACCTAATTAAATATAAAACTTCCAATAGGATTGCGAAATGCTAAGTAGAATTATGATATAATAAGAACAAAATCCTCCAGTGCGACTGACACTGTCTTGTCGACACACATTAGAGGAGAGGGGGGTCGCAGGTGGCACCACCAGTCAAGTGTGGAGTCTTACAGAGTATAACAATTGGTAGTGTCAATAACATCAGTAATATCAATAATCAGAACAATTCCCTTCCGTATTCTTATACTCGCATAATGCGTTATACGTCTATATATGATTAGCATAGTATCCCGGATGAAAACAATGACTGTGGCTAACATTGTAACTAAGATAAAATGAATTAATATGATATAGGTAGCACAGTTGGAAAATGTGGTGGGAAATCTTTATTGAGATCCACACAAACAAACACAAAAAGGTGGGGGACAATTATTTATAGTAAAAGTAAGGTAATTATTTATAGTAAACAAAATTTAACAAATATTTAAAAAGATGTACTTAGTCGATCCACCCACACTAACGTGGAGTGTGTGATATATGCATAATAGACGTCCAGACACATGGGTAATATATGTTAATGAGATGCATGATGTTCTAGACAGTGAGTGAAACAAAGGAGTATGTAATTGTAAATGAGATGATGTCATGGAAAGTTTAGCCGGCGGTTCAGTGAGCCCTGGACGGGAATAAACCCTTCAGTGTCCAGAAGTCAAAGTGTTCAGACGTTGTACTTTCACAGAGTGGAACCGTCTAGAGCTGCGAATAGAAGATGAGAGCTCCTACACACAAAAAAACACAGTCACATTAAGTAGCGTCTTCTACTTAAATTAACTTTCCCGGCCAAAGGTAAAAATAGCCTGACCTTTTGCCGCTTGCGTCCCCGTCAGGTCAAGGTAGGTTCTAATTCTGACCCTGCAATATTAATGACGCGTACTTGTCTAATAAATTACAAAATGAGGTGTGTGTTGTGGTGTGTGTGAGTATGTGTGGTGTTGGTGCTGGGGGCGGGTCATGGAAGGTATCGAATGACACATACAAAAATACCCGTAGGTAGGTTGATTGCATCAAAGCGTCTAGTTAGTATAATGGTTCGGACACTCGCCCCTGAATGGCAGAATCGTGTGTTCAAGTCCCACTCTAGGCATAGTCTCCTTCTGTTTGCAACATTCCCGCATGTACTAGTATCATGACCATTATTATGTACATGTTGAGTGCTGTATGGTGTTAAACCTGCCCTGCGTATGTAATCCGAGTGTACTCCCTAGATATTTGTGACAATAAGTATGATATTGATGATTCCAGGGTAATGAGTGTAATGAGTTGCAGACACCTCCAGGTGAAATGCGACATACACTGGTAGGCATGGGTAGATTGATTGTATTAGCAAGCGTATGTAAGTCTAATGGATAGAATTAACACTTGCCCAGGGATGGCAGAAATATGGGTTCGAATGCTGCTTTAGGCATGATGTTTGCACCCCCACCCAATCTACAGTTGAAAAGTACAGTTCTAGGATGATTTGTATGGAAATGGTGGTTTGCAAGCCTATGTGTCTTAATGTCTTGTGCTAACTGAAGGTGTAGACAAGTCAGACAGAAGAAACATATATGCTCAAGTTGGGATTAGTTAAAGCAGTTAGTTGGGCGTGGATGATAAATGGTCAAATTAGGGTAATTTGGTTGAGTTTAAGTAATTTAGTTCGGTGTGGATGATATTTGGGCCATTGGGCCGAGGTAAAGCAATTTAATTGAGTGTTCATGACACACTAAAAAATGGAGTTTGACAAACACCACCAGGTCCAGCTTACTCTGGTCTGACACACCCCGTCTCTGTAGGATGACAAATGGTCAAATTTGGGTCATTTGACCTAGTTAAAGTTTTGTTTGTTTGTTGTTGTTTTACATCCTAGCAACATCTAAGGTCATATCAGGATGGGTACCGACTTGTGACAGTGCGCACTCATGGCGACTTTATAGTGCTATCCCACTGGGAAACCAGGCCGCCAGCACCATGACCTGGTATCCCACTCAGTCACATTATCCTGACACTGAGCACACCAGTCCTTGCCCTATCCTAATAATGCCGAGCGCCTGGCTAGGAAGCAACAAGTATCAATTTTAAAGTCATTGGTTTGACTCGACCGGGACTCGACCCCACGATCTACCAGCACGGGAGACGGACGCTCTAACTCATTCGGCCATCCCGTCTGGTGCCTAGTTAAAGTAATTGTGTGGATAATAAATGATAAGACTTAGGTCATTCGGCCCAGTTAAAGCAGTTTAATAATATTAGACTCTGCCAGTTAAGCAGGAAAGTACCCGACTAGAGTAGTTCCAGATTCTGCCGATAGAGGTCACTAGCTTCACTGGTGGGATTTATACATGTGAAGAGAGCGGCGGTGAAACCCAGAAGAAAAGTACACTATAGTTGTCTTTAAAAAAAAAAATGTATTACCAGGATTGAATCCTGTTGCGATGTGAATATTTGAATATAATCAATTTGATTATTTTTACAAGCATTCTTTACGGAGATCTAGCATGTGAAAGCATAGGCAGTTGGGGAATGTACCCGACTAGAGTAGTTCTAGATTCTGCCAACAGATGTCACTAGCTTAACTGGCGGGGTCCATTGAGTGTTGATGACACACCAAAAAATGGAATTTGACGGGCACCAACAGGTCCAGCCTTCTCTGGTCTGGCACACCCCACCTCTATAGTGTAATCTGTCAAATTCTATACAGACGCAGTATGTATTGGACACAAGTCCTACTCACACAGAATTGACTGTATCCTGGGAGTCAGGGACAAACATGATTAATGATATATTGAACTTTTACCATCACAGGTCTAATCCCATACTACCACCAGCTGTCACCCAACAATCTTATCATGTCAGTCGGCTTAAAACCACCCAGTTTGACCCAGTCTGCCTAGTCACCACCCTATATCAAATTTCTAAATCCCACCCAGCCAGGCTTTAAAAAAAAAGTGTTATGTTGTTTATTTGTTAGTTGATAAATATCAGTGTTAGTTGAAGGGTTGGTGAGTGTGACCCGTGTTGTTCGCGGGGATTAGGTCCATCATGTCCTTTTGATATTTCCACGGCTGTGAATCACGCAGATCTTCGTGAGTGCTTAGTCACACTGTGTGTAAAAAGAGGGAGACAGCTGTGGCGCTGTTGTGGTTTTAATGCCTGACGTTAACCGGGTCGAATACGCTGTCCTGTCGATGATTTGGACTAACCGGCTTACTGGCTCACCTTATCCAGCAAGGGGTGAAAGGTTTCCACGAATTCCGCGTTTAACCCCGTCCCCTCCCCCCTAAAAAAAGTTGACCCCCCCCCCCCCACACACACACACAAAAACGCCGGGGAGAGGGGGGGGGGGGAGAAGCGGATAGTACACTGGTTTAAAAAAAAAAATATTAACGGCAGGGATGGTTCACCGACAAAGACCGACAGTTGGCCTAATGCCCAACACTCTTGACTGAGCTGTCTGACTCGCACAGCAAGCACTCCCTCGATTTGAGCTGATTTGTTGCCATCCTATTTTCGATAAGATGAATCGACTGGGTTAACGCATGGCATTGCTAAGCAGTCATCCACTGATACGCTGAGAGAGCACCCTGTATGGGTGGTTCATACCTTCATGGCCTTCATACAGTCAGCGTAGCAAAACACCGGAAGTGTTGTCATGTAATGTTTTGCTACGTTGACTGTATGAAGGCTATAGAGGTATAAACCACTCGTACAGGGTGCTGTCTCTCAGTGTATATATGGGTCAGGATCATGAAAAGAGCCAATTGGGGGAAGTTGTTGGCGGTGATCATTGGATGTCAGCGTCGATCTCGTCATAATTATAGTTTAGCATTGACAGAGGTATTGGAAAGTCCTTAAATCTATCCTGAATGTAAAGGTAGAGAAAATACAACAACCTTATTTGTTTCTAGGATAATTTAATATAAAACAAAGAAATGCACTACACTTTAAGAATTGCGAGGCCGACATCCTGGTAAAGTTGTCAGCGTTGATCATTGGATGTTGGCGCGATCATCATAATTATAGTTTAGCATTGACAGGGGTGTTGCAAAGTCCTTAAATTTATCCTGAATGTAAAGGTAGAGAAAATACAACAACCTTATTTGTTTCTATGGTAATTTAATATAAAAGAAAGAAATGCACTACACTTTAAGAATTGCAACGACATCTCAAATAGACCACCAATTGGCCCATTTTCGTGAGGCTGGCTCATATATAGTTATCAAATTGCGGCCTCCCACCGTGTTCAAATTGGGAACAACGTGTAATTTCTGTCCACAATTAAAGCGTCGTATTTTCAATAAATAAATGTATTACATCCATTGATTAAGAGTATTTGATTTGCAGATAGTTGCTAATTGCATTGCTCATTGCCCTATCCCCTTAATTCAAAGCTTTAGGGAAGGTAGCGACAAGCACACATTTGCTAAGTCTAATCCCCTCACCTTGCCTCACTTGACTCGGCCGGGGATCGAACCCAACCTATACGGACCGCGCGAGCCGTACTCATTCGGTCACCCAGTCCACATAAAAATTGTTCTTGTAATTGTCAATCAGAATAAGCCACACTCCCCCCCCCCCCCCCCCCCCCCACCCTCCGCACGTCACCTTTCTTTCCTATCAAGCCGCATTCTTATTTTATGGTGGGTTTTTTCCCCCAGCCATAATGCACAATCCCGGAGTCGGCATATTTGAGGAACTTGTGATTCACGCAAATTGGACTTAACAAAGTTGTCATGAACATATTTGGTTTCAGCCACTCTTGTATTATAAACAACAGCCAAGACAACGCTTTAAAAATAATAAAGGTCGATAAAGATTGCGTATTAAAAGCATAACCCAATTAAAGTAGTCCTAATTAAACACGAAAGAGAATCCCTCCTCGTCGTCCTCTTCTTCCCCGAGACACTCCCACCAGCACCACCAACACCACCACCAATACCAACACCACCACCACCCACCACCACCACCATCACCATCACCACAACCAGCATTTAGTAAACTCCTCCTTTTCCTTTTCCTTTTCCTTTTCCTTCTTCTCCTTCTCCCTCTCCTTCTCCTTCTCCTTCTCTCTCTCCTCCTTACCGCTCTCCCTCTCCTTCTTCCTTCTCCCCCCCCTCCTCTTTCTTCTCCCCCTCCCCTCCCCTCCTCCTCGCCCCTTCCCCATGTTCCTCCTCCTCCCTCGTGATTCTCATCCCCCCTCCTCCTCAACCTCCTTATCCTCATCTCCCCCACTCAACAACCCCCCTAACTTTCAACTATCACCACCACCAACACCAACATCAACACCACCACCGGCGGCACCCTTTGGTGTAATATTAGTTAGCAGTTGGTGGCATCCATATTTAGTGCCTTCGTTTTACCACGTCAGCGTCCTCTCTGTCCGATCATGATCACGTGACACCGCATCAAAGCGCCCGTGTTTAAATGCCCCAATAATGCGACAAGCACCAATTCCAAATATGTGAAGCCAAACCGCCTCATTCAACGTCAGCTGACCGGCATGCGCACCACCAGTACGACTAATTTGGGGCAGCTGGGGTGAATGTCAGGTCACCGGCTGCTGAGAACCCAAAGTGGTGCGAGGATTTACATATTTTTCATTACTCGCGGACTATGTTTGTAAATAATTGCGTTCACTATGATGACGTTGGTCCTGTGCTCTCTTTCAGTACGTGCAGAGTGATGCGGACGAGGAGCTACTCTTTAACATACCGTGAGTAGCTCACTACAGTATACTGTCCACAGTCCGACCGGGTGGGGTGGGGTGGGGTGGGGTGGGGGGGCTGGGAGGGGGTTACTGGGTGGGGTAAGATGTGGCGGAGTGGGTGACTGGGCGGTGATGGTGGGGGGATATGGGTGGGGGTGGTGACGGGGTGGGATGGTGGGTAGGTGGTGGGGTGGGGCGGTGTGGCCGGCTGGGTATGGGGTGGCCGGCTGGGTCACAGGTCATGAGTTCAATCAAACCCAAATACTTATATAATTGATACTTGTCGCCACCTTGCCTATTACTTGGCCTAGCTAGATAGGACAAACGCGGAGTTTGGCTTGTTTGCAATCTACAACCAGTTACAACCCACAAACAAGACGATAGAAAACCAAGATTATTACTTAAAAAAAGTAAATTCGAAAGATTTGAATCAAATTGGACTAGTGCTGCCCATTATGGGCAGGGTAAATGAAATCATCACCATAATCATCATCATCACCACCATCATCATCATCATATCACGCACACACGCGCACACACTGGTTTTGCTCAATAGCAGGATACTGTGACTGAGTATGAGTGAGTATCAAGAGCCATGTTGCTAGTACGCCTGTCTCTCATTGGAGAAGTACTATAAAGTGACCATAAGTGTGCATTGTCCCACATCGGTACCCATCCTTATAAAACCTTAGATGTTGTTAGCAAGTCACCCCCCCCCCCCCATCCCCACAAAAGTCCGATAGTAATTGCACCAGGCAACTGCATATTGCATGGTGAAGAGTTTGCAGCAGATCTGCCATCTACTAGACACACCGGGCGCAGTGGCCTAATCGGTAGAGCACCGGCCTCGCGTGAGGATGGTCGGGGGTTTGGTTCCCGGTCGAGTCAAACCAATGACTTTAAAATTGATACTTGTCGCTTCCTTGCCTGGCACTCGGCATTAATAGGATAGGACAAGGACTGGTTGGCTCAGTGACAGGCTAATGTGACTTAGTGGGATATCGGGTCATGGTGCTGGCGGCCTGATTTCCCAGTGGGGTAGCACTATAAAGTCGCCATGAGTGTGTACTGTCACAAGTCGGTACCCATTCTGATATCTTCAAGCGTGTGCACTGCTTGTGGTAGTCTTTTTGGGTAGTACTGAGGACTAGCTGTCATCTAGCTGTCCAGTATATCGGCAACTTGGCCTTCTTCGATTATCTAAAATGAGAAGGATTAACAATGTCCATGGAACCAGGCGTGATGGCCGAATCGGGAGAGTGCAGGTTTCCTGTGCGGAAACTCGGGAGTTGGATCCTAGTCGAGTCAAACCAATGACTTACAAAATTTATACTTGTCGCTACCTAGCCTGGCACTCGGCATTACTAGTATATTACAAGGACTGGTTAGCTGAATGGGGAATCGTGTCATGGTGCCAGCAGCCTGGTATCCCAGAGGGGCAGCACTATAAAGTCGTCATGAGTGCGCACTGTCACACGTCGGTACCCGTCCTGATGTGACCTTAGATGTTGCCAGGACGTCAAATTCAAATCAGAGGTCAGGTTGGTGGTAGAAATCCTGTATAAAATCTTTTCCACAACGCATGCTGTACAGGAGCTTGCAAGCCACACATCAGGCTTAGGCTAACGTCAAAGGCCTAGTTGGTGGTGGAAATCGTCTTTTGTGTTACAGAATCATGTGAGGTGTTATTGTGTACTGGAGCACCAGGGCTGACTGAAGGTTTCGGCAACTTGGGCAGTCGTCTGAGGCTCCATGTGCTAGGGTCACCACGTCAGCATTTAAGTTGTATAGTCCGATGGTTTTGAGTTTCTGTCATTTTCCGAGATAAATGTATTAGGTTGGTCGTTATAATCAACCTTACTTTAGTTTGAAGTAACTTTTATTTTAAATGGCTAACTCTTGAGATATTTGAAGTGCAAACATGCACAATTAATTTTGGCAAGCACGTCAAAACTCTGACACCATAAACTTCTGCACGAACAGGTTCCATTAAATTGCCTCAGTATTAAGATCTATGTGACGATGAATGTTTGATAAGTGCATTGGTATCTAAGTTAGATATGTATCATCAAACCTAGATGATTGTTTTTGTTTTGAAAATTTGATGTTTTTATCGGACTATGCAGCTTTAACGTGTCTATTGTAAATTATATTATTGTTATACTTGTAAGGGCGTCGAAATTCAGCTTGCCGAGGGTTCCAGCAACCATTGGGCTGGTTATGTGTAGCATTGGCGGTTTTCCGGTACAGCATGCACTGGGGAAGGGGGCAGGGGGCTAGGTGTAGTTTTCATGGTTTCTATGTTATTTTGTGATTAATTTAATTATTTGTCCAGAGTACTCCGCCTCGCCTCCATACTTGGGTTTTGTTAAATCATGCTGAATCCACAGTGTAGTGAGTGCCATGTAAGATTCCCCAGAACACCAACTACCATTCGGTACTATGACAACAATAACTCGGCCAGTTCAAAGACGCACTCGCGCTAAATATAGCCGCGCAAACAGAGAGCTACGTGTGCCCGGCACGCTCTCCAACAACACTGCGCTTTTACAACTTTTATTATTTAATTTGTTGTTTATTTTAAATGCAAATTTGCATTGTCCGCAAATAGGCGTTTAATGCTCGAAACTGCTCGGAGGGACTTGTTTTTAAACAACTGGCCACACAGAACAGCGTAATTCCGTTATGAACATAGAACTAGAATACTGACGTGTCAGGGGGGAACGGGGGGGGGGGGGGTAGTGGGCGTCTGTTTGTGCAATGAAACTACGAATAGTTTCATTGTGGGATTTTCCCTCTTGTATTAACAACATATATTTGTTAAATAGGGGTGTTAGAAACGGAACTGTATCTACTGGTTGGCTCGGTGTCAGGGTAATGTGACTGAGTGGTATATCAGGTCATGGTACTGGCAGCCTGGTCTCCCAGTGGGGCAGCACTATGAGTGCACACTTTCACAAGTCGGTACCCGTCCATATATGACCTTAGATGTTGCTAGGACATAAACTCAAACAAACAAACTAACAGCTGCCATTCCTGTGGACGCTTTCTTATCGTGGGCGGATTGATTTGATTTGTTATGGGACATAATTCATGACGTCACATCCCACTGTTCGTTGGACAGCGACTGTGAGTTCCGATGTTCTAAAGCGATCAGTACTGACCCAGAGGGTGAATGAACATTTTATGACGTAACGGCGAACTGAGGATGGATCTGAGGAAGGACACAGCTCGATGCGATACCAGGTGAGTACGTCACGTTGCTAAGAGATTAAATGTGGTGCAGACATTTTATATTCAATAGATGTCTACAGTAGTCCCCGTCTCAAAAGAAAGAAAATAAATGCAGCCCAGCTGTAGTGTATCTCTAGAGCTAGCAGGCAGTAGTGACTGTTTTCTAGGCTTATCGGAAAGAGTAGCCTATATGGTGGCAGCGGGTTTCCCGCAAAGAAATATGTCAGAATGACCATATGTTTGACATCCAATAGCCAATGATACAAAAATCAATGTGCTCTAGAGGCACCGTTAAATAAAACAAACTTTACTTTCACTTATTGTATACAGTTTAAATGGTCAGTTTTATAGACATTTTTAAAGCTGCATAGTCCAATGAAAATATCAAATTTTCAAAACCAAAGCAATGATCTAAATTTGATGGTACATACCTAACTTATGCACTTATTAAACTTTTGTCGCCACATAGAACGGAATACTGAGGCAATTTAATAGAACCTATTACTGGTGTCAGAGTTTTGGGTGTGCTTCCCAATTAAAATTGTTCATGGTTGCACTTGAAATATCTCAAACGGTAGCCATTTGAAATAGAAGTCACTTCAAGCTAGAGTATGGTCCATTATAATGATCAACCTAATATATTTATCTCAGAAATGACAGAAACTCAAAACTATTGGACTATGCTACTTTAAAAACTGTTTTAAGATGTAAAGAATAGGTCATTTTAAATAACCTCTCTCTCCCCGTCTCTCCTTCCCTCCCCTCTCTCCCCCTCCCCCCTCTCTTCCTCTCCACCCTCTCTTTCTCTCTCTCTCTATATATATATATACATATATATATATATATATGGTTGGTTTTTTCTTTTTTTCTTCTTTCTCATTAATGAGTCATGTGTTGGAACAACTATTAAAACACACGGGAAAAAAACACCGCCTTGGACGCCAGCTGACGGTATATTGTGAGAACAAATAAAGAACCTTATAAGAAATGTGACTGTGCCCAGGTCCCTATGAATTTGAAGTCTGAACTCACTTGATGCAAATGAATTACAAACAAATAACCCATAATGTTATCTGCCCTGTGGTGTAAGCTGGGAGTGGGAGGGAGAGTGTGTGCTGGGTGCAAGTACATATATATACCCCTCGGGGCCCCTACTCACATTGGCTTGTTTTCGTCACGGCTGAGTGTGCATTTAGTTAATATGCTACCTGGTACTGTCCCCAATTTACATGGGCGTTGTGGACATGGTTCACCGGCTGGCTGGGCGGGCATGCGCACTGTACACTTGGCCAGTGTGCTGCTGCTTACTCTGACATCAGGACCAGTTGTGACCGACCAGCCCGCCCCTGACGCGCCGTGCTGAGGCTGTTCTCAGGGAATATCGTCAAAACTGTTGACTAGTCTGGTAAAACACCACCATGCCATACCGCTATGTCCTCCGCAGCTCTAACTCAATTGCATCCTGGGAATACTTTACCAAGTACGTAGGAACACGGGCTGCAGAACCACTCCTAGGTTTTAATTCGCCCATTATTTCACAATTATTGTTTGCAGTACAGGAAGGCATGTGTTGTATTGTGCTTTAATTGTATTTTGAATTGAATTGAATTGTATTTGACCATGGTCGGCATTGCACTAGTCGGGTGATCGTCCTGCATGTACACTCGAATTCATTTCTTCAAAGTAAGGATTAAACATTAGGTTATCTAGCCAATTCACATATGTATGTTCTGCTAGTAATGGTGCTGAATTAAGTCAAAATCGTTGCTTATTTGTTTATAATTCATACGTAGACATAGATAAAAGATTCACCCCGTACTGACAGTACAGGGGTGAAAATCAACCCATTAGAAAAGCTGGCGAAGAATTTTGACATGCTGGGGAAATTAATTGAGTGAATGGCTTAATTTAAGAAGCAATATTTATTCTTTATATATGTTTTTATATTTCCCCGCTACCTTTGAGTTGAGAAATGTAATAAAACATGCAGTTTAATAGACTTTAAAAGTGAAATCAACGGCGTTCTATGGCCGCCATCTTGTTTTTTTTGCATTCTCTCCCATTTCACCAACTCTGTGCTGATATAAGTAACCATTTGACACTGGTGCCAGGCATTCTACTTCCTGTTCGATACTAAAGCTATTTTCGCCCGTATTTAGACTGCGTTGTTGTTCACCCCTGTACTGTAAGTACGGGGTGAATCTTGTATCTAACGTAGACATAGTACATTGTCATCTGACACCAGTCAGATGACAATGTACTATGTCTCGCCTCCCCTCGCCTCCCCTCCCCTCCCCTTCCCTCCCCTCCCCCCCCCTCCTCCTACCCCCTCCTCCCTCCCCCTCACTCCCTCCCCTCCTCCTCCCCCTCTCCTCCCCTCTCCTCTCCGCCCCCCTCTCCTCCCCCTCTCCTCCTCCTGCTCCTCTCCGCTCTCCTCTCCGCTCCTCCCCTCTTCCTCCTCCGCTCCTGCCCTCTCCTCCCCTCTCCGCCTCGCCTCCCCTCTCGCTTCCTCTCTCTCCCTCTCCTCCCTCCTCTCCTCCTCTCCTCCTCCTCCTCCCTCCCCTCCTCCTCCCTCCCCCTCCTCCCCCTCTTCTCTCTCCTCTCCTCTCCTCTCCTCTCCTCTCTCCTTCTCTCCTCTCCTTTCCTCTCCTCCTCTCTCCTCCCTCTCTCCTCCTCTCTCTCTCCTCCTCTCTCTCCTCTTCTCTCCTCTTTCTCTCCTTTTTCTCCTATTTTCTCTCTCTCCTATTTTCTCTCCTCTTTCTTTCCTCTTTCTCTCCTCTCTCTCTCCTCTTTCTCTCCTCTTTCTCTCCTCTTTCTCTCCTCTCCTCTCTCTATCTCATCCTTTCTCTCCTTTCTCTGCTCTTTCTCTCCTCGCCTTTCTCTGCTCTTTCTCTCCTCGCCTTTCTCTGCTCTTTCTCTCCTCTCTGCTCTTTCTCTCCTCTCCTCTTCACTCTTTCTCTCCTCTCCTCTTCTCTCCGCTCCTCCCTCTCCGCTCCTCTCCGCTCCTCTCCGCTCCTCCCTCTCCTCTCCGCTCCTCCCTCTCCTCTCCGCTCCTCCCTCTCCTCTCTGCTCCTTCCTCTCCTTTCTCTTCTCTTCTCTCCTCTCCTTTCTCTCCTCTCCTTTCCTTTCTCTCCCCACTCCCGACTTCCACTCCCCTCTCCTCCCCTTCCCTCCCATGTTCAACTATACAACTGAAACTCCCAACACATGCACCCAGCAATCCTGTATTTGTCTTTTCACTCCACTGTACCACACACATCAATTTGCTGGTACCCACCACAGGCTCTTTGTAACATATTCTATTCAATTTCTTTCCTTTACAGTTTTCACTTTCTCGATGGAGGTCTGAGATGATTTAAATGGTGTCCATATATGTTTTCAGTGATAGTGATGTGGAGATAGCGTCACCCAACAAATCTGATGAGTCGATTGTCTTCGATTCACCTCTGCTTACAAAGGTACTCTATGCAACTTTCGCTTTGACGACTTGTCTTGTAAATGCAGCTTTGCTTCGTCTATAAGGCGCTGAATTTTGTCAGACATTCAATTAATTGTTATAGTTTTCTGATTGGGTATTAATGAGTTCTGTTGGTGGGTAGAACTCGTACACCACAACCAATTTCTGGTGTGTGTGTGGGGGTGGGGTGGGGGAGGAGAGGTTCAATTTGCCTGAAATAATCCCCACCGAGAAGTCAATCCTACATTTAAAACTGACCGGACGAGATCTATGAATAGTGTTCGATGGGCGAGTGAAATTAAAGACTTAAAATTATCGCTCTTCACTACCTGTTATTCCACTGGAGATTAGTACAATTGGGCCAGGTATGGTATCTTGGTAGGACAGCACTATAAAACCATAAGGACTGTCCACAGTTGGAAGGCAACTTCTGCCCTGCTATAACCTAAGATAAATCCCCAATCCACCACTCACACTGTACTTAGAAAATTACAATAACTAACTCTGATTGATTTTTGCTTTGATAACATTTCTGATAGAAATGTTTTATTTCTTATTTAGTCTAAAGGCAAAGAGAATGCTGATGATATTGAACTGGTACAGGCACGAGTAAACATCAAGTGCCCGGTGACTCAGCAGATCATGAGGAGACCAGTGAAGAACCAGTTCTGTAGCCACAGTTATGAGCGGGACGGGATCCAACAAGTAATCACCAACCGAGCTTCCACGGCCAGGTGCGCCAGCCCTTTATCAGTTTCTTATTCATTGCTCACTTTCGTGTTATTATTCCGACGTGAATAGTGGAGTTTCGGGCGGTAAAGATAACGTAAGGTTTTTCGCGTCAACTTAGGATCACCTTAATTATATTTGAAACACAATATACAAAGTTAGGCGCTCCCAAGATCTAGCTTAATCGGTTACGGCACAGGCTTCCCGTGTAGAAGGTCAGTAATATTGAGTCAAGCCAATGACTTACAAAATTGACATTTGCTGCAATCTAGGCTGTTACTTGACATTACTGGTTTAGAGCAAGAACTGGTTTGCTCAGGATCAGGATAATGTAACTGGGTGGGAAATGATGAGTGGGCTAGATTTGTTGTCCTTGAGGCAACAGATCCATCCCAGCCTCTAGGCTCAAAGGCATTCTGGGGATAGCAGGCCGGTGACTTCGGTAAGGAAATTACTTTCTGGGCAGATTCTTGTGGAGTGTGGTAAGAAGGCCCATGCTGATAACCTGCTGTGTTGCAAAACACTGGCAGGTGTCGGCATGAAGGCCTCACCTCACCGATCCCTGAACTCTAGTAAAGGAGTAATCCGTACTAGAGAACTCCAGGGCATCGATGAGGTTGAAATCGCCTCTGAATTATAACCTCAAGGCGTGTTAAATATCAGAAGAATAATGATAAAAAGAAGGAAATATCATTCCTACAAATACTTATATTCTGACATTTAATAAACCCACCCCACGTAAAAAGTTGAAAATTGGCTACTTAATCGTTGATCTGGATTTGTTTATTCCAAATCCACTACATTGTTTCCAATGCCAGAAGTATGGTCATGGCAGAGACAACTGCTCCAGTGAGCAGACCTGTCTCCGATGTGGTCAGAAAGGGCACAAAAATACAGACTGCAAAAACACAGTTAAATGTGTTAACTGTCAAGGTGCCCACATGGCCATATTGAAAGATTGTCCTGTGTGGAAAAAAGAAAAAGCTGTACAAAGGGTGAAAACTGAAAACAGTTGAGGGGTCCATCCCCTCCCTCTCCTATGCCTCTGCAGTCAAACACTCCACCAGGTCAATCGAATGTCAGACCGACTGCACATGGTTGAACTTGGATCAACCAAAGTGCATTCCTTCGTGGTTTCTTTGACGAAGACAACCACTGTCCAAACTGATCCAAATCCGAGTGTGTCTAAGAAAGACCAAACAAAGCTTAAAAAAAACAAAAGCCCGCAACCGAAAAGGCTCCGACACAGAAACTAAGGAAAGCTGCTCCCAATAGGGAGCAGAAGGATCTATCTCCCTTAAAAATAAGTTTTACCCATTAAACGAAGAAGAGATGGCTGAGGCTGCGCCAAGTCGTGGTCGCAGCGTTTCCCCCCCACCCCCAAGTGAAAATGAGGGGGGGGAGATCGCCCGTCCATCCACCACCTTGATGGCGGGTGCATCGCTTCTTCAATGGAACTGCCAAGGTTTTAGAGCAAACTTCAATGAAGTGTGATTGCTTTTTGAGAGGCTTGACCCTCTTGCCCTTTGCTTACAAACAACATATATAGTTGATTGATTGATTGATTGATTGGTGGTTGCTTTACGCCGTGTCGGCAGCATAGGCCAGATTCACGGCGATGAAACCCAGGCTACTGATCAGATTTCAGTAACATATATAAAGGCTAGTGATCAGATTTCCCTAAAACACTACAATATGTATCACTACAATGTGCCTCATCCATTCTTGCAGTGACTTTAAAATTGGTACTTGTTGCTTCCTAGCCTGGCGCTCGGCATTAATAGGATAGGGCAAGGACTGGTTAGCTCAGTGTCAGGATAATGTGACTGAGTGGGACATCGGGTCATGGTGCCGGCGGCCTGATTTCCCAGTGGGGCAGCGCTATAAAGTCACCATGTGCACACTGTCACAAGTCGGTACCCATCCTGATATGACCTTAGATGTTACTAGGACATAAAAACAACAAACAAACATCTAGTGCGTGAAGACATCATACATACCCCCCATCACCTTATATACAACTTTTCAAGCAATAGCTATTCGAATTAGTTTGGATAAAACCATTACAATGTGCTCCATATATATCCCCCCTAACTCCATTTTTTTAAACACAAGAATTAGAAACTCTAACGGATCAGTTGCTTTCCCCCTACATCTTAATGGGGGACTTCAATGCATACAACCCCCTATGGGGTAGCGCAAACACAAACAGCAAGGGCAGGGGAGTTGAGAATTTCCTAAGCAATCGTGCTTTAAGCTTCCTAAATGATGGGTCCCATACTTATGTTCATCCTGGGTATGGGACCTCCTCTGTAATCGACCTCACTATTTTGCAACCAGGTCTCCTGCTGGACTTCTCATGGAGAGTCTGGAATGACCTTTGTGGAAGTGACCATTTCCCTATCATGATTACGACCAAGGGTCCAGCTCGGAATCGGAAGGAACCGAGCTGGTGGCTGAACAAAGCTGGCTGGTCACTGTTCCAGTAACTCGCCCGTGAGAGGTTCGCGGGAGTAGCCCGCAATGATCCTGTTGCAATGAAAATATTCAGAGATTTTGGGATCAATTGCAGGGGAAACCATTCCTAAGACCTCTGCATATCCAAAACATATAACAAATCCTTGGTTTAGTGTAACTTGTAAGAATGCTATCAATGAGCGGGAAAAAGCGCAATGTGCGTTCTCCCGGCGGCCTACCACGTTCGCTTTAACATTCTAATGGATCGGGCTCGCTGAACTATTAGAGAGGTGAGGCGGCTGTGTTGGAGACAATGTCTCCGGCATAACCACTTACACCCCACTTCTAAAGTATGGACCATGATCTGGAAAATAAAACTGAAAGCTGCTGGATCATCGGTCCAACACCTAAAACACAATAACATTCTTTTAACTTCCGTAACTGACATCGCCAACCTTCTGGCCACCACATTTCCCCAGAACTCATATGTGCAAAACTGCCTTCCGGCCTTTGCACAGATGAAGTTGTGTCTGGAACGACATTCAATAAATTTCAAATCTAATAACACTGAGCACTACAATAGTTTCTTCACAATAGATGAATTAAAGCATGCTTTAAATAGGTCGCACGACAGCAATATATCCAGATAAATTCACTAGCAATTTTTAAAACACCTCCCACCACCAGCAGTTGAACTGCTTCTGCACCTTTTAAATAATATCTGGCACACGGGAGACATCCCAACCTCCTGGCAAGAGACCATCATTATTCCCATCCCCAAACCGGAGAAAGACCATAGCGAGCCCGCAAACTACCGCCCGATAGCGCTCACAAGTTGCATTTGTAAAACTTTCGAATGAATGATTAACGATCGCCTCGTCTGGATCCTGGAGTCGGAGCACCATCTGACCAACTTCCAGTGTGGTTTCAGGAGGGGGAGGAGTACCCTCGACCACTTGGTCCGATCGAAATGCCTTCATAGACAAAGAATATGTTGTGTCCGTATTTTTTTTACCTTGAAAAGGCGTACGACACGACATGGAAGTATGGCATCCTGAAGGATTTGTTCAATATGGGGTTTAGAGGGCACTTGCCCATTTTCATTTCTAAATTTTTATCAAACTGAAACAGTTTGGGTCAATGCTACCCTCTCTGATCCTTTAACCAGACAGGATGGCTGAATGAGTTAGAGCGGCCGTCTCCCTTGTTGGTAGATCGTGGGGTCATGAGTTCGAACTCTGGTCTAGTCAAACCAATGACTTAAAAATTGATACTTGTCGCTTCCTAGCCAAGCGCTCAACATTATTAGGATAGGGCAAGGACTGGTGTACTCAGTGTCAGGATAATGTGACTGAGTGGGATACCAGGTCATGGTGCCAGCAGCCTGGTTTCCCAGTGGGACAGCACTATAAAGTCACCATGGGTGCGCACTGTACTGTAGATGTTACTAGGACATAAAACAACAACAAACAAACAAACAACAAATCCTTTAGATCAAGAGATGGGAATACCTCAAAGTAGCATTCTATCTGTTAGCCTTTTTGGCATTAAAATTATCAATATAGTAAAATCCATGAAGAGTTGTACCCTGCAGTCTCTATGTAGATGACTTTTTAATGTTATAAAGTCAAAACTATGAACACTATAGAACGGCAGCTCCGATTAAACATAAATAGCCTTTCCTCATGGGCAATGGAAAATGGTTTTAGATTTTCCAAATCAAAAAACGTTTGCATGCACAATTGGAAATGATCCCATAAAAGTCAAGTTTTTAGGAGTCATCTTTGACAACAAATTATCTTTTATCCCTCATATTAAGTATTTAAGTCCAGATGCCTGAAGGCACTGGACATTTTAAAAGTTCTAATCCACACACAGTGGGGAGCAGACATCACTGTCCTGCTCCAATTATACAGAACATTAACGTTCCAAATTGGACTATTGCTGTATTTTTTATGGTTCATTCAGAAAATCATACATATCACAGTTAGACACTATACACCATCAAGGCCTTCGGGTGGCCCTGGTGGCTTTTGGAACCTCACCCGTCCAGAGCATCTCTGTCAAAGGCCGAGAGCTCTCCTTTAAGAAGAGTAGAAGGCTCAAACTGTCTAGGCAATATGTGATAAAATTAAAAGGAAATATTTTAATTCCTGCATATAAGTACATACATTTATGCCACCATATTAACACCTATGAAGCAAGGCCAACATACATAAAGCCATAGGCCTCAGAATAAAGCCTCATTTGGAGGCCCTGTGGGACAAATCTATATAATATAGCACCCTCACAATATTCATATGTTCCTCCTTGGCAGCTGTGGAAACCAAACATTATCCTCCAGCTGGCCATGTCGAAGAAATCCCAAACGCACCCACTTTCATATCATGAAAGCTTTATCGATGTGTGAAGTGCTTTTAGTTCCCACTTAGCTGTTGACACTGATGGGTCAAAGACCCACAAGAGTCTCTGCGGTAGCAATCGTCCACGGATGTGAATTAGGTACGCATATTCCAGATCAGAGTTCCATCTTTACTGCTGAGGCACGGGCACTCCTACTCGGGTTAAAGTGCATCGAAACCTCAGCCAGTCATAAATTCATCATTTTCACTGGCTCTTTTTCCTGCCTTCAGGCTTTAAACAATAGGAGACTGGACCACCCAATACTACTTAAAGTACTCATTAAACTAAGCTCTCTTTCAATAGCAAAATTTGACTTTCACCTATGTTGGGTGCCCAGTCATGTGGGTATCCCAGGAAATGAGAGAGCAGATCAAGTGGGCGACTCGAGCCCTGACTGCTCATTTGGAACACTGTCATATTCACCACTCTGATTTGAAACCTAGCATTCAAAAATACATCTGTAACCTATGGCAGATCGAATGGGATGAACACCCAAACAACAAACTCCATAGAATTACCCCCTCCGTGAATGGACTGCCGCAGAGTCGCCTGGAAGGGCAACACGACCAGGTTGTTTTAACAAGATGCCATATTGGCCACTCATGGCTAACACAAGTTTTTCTGCTCAAGGGGGACCCTCCCCTGAATGTATTGGGATGTCAGTCCCAACTGACTTTAAAATACTTGATTAAACTGTGTGGATTTCATGGCCCTGCACCAACAATTTTACACTGCAAACAGCATGCGTGACCTTTTTACTAAAGTAAAACAAGAAAACATTTAGCTTTTTTGAGGCCAGCTGGTTTGTACCACCTCATATAGCTTTTTAAACAAATTTCATCAGTGAATAATACTATCATCTAGAATTTTATTTAGCTTCACCAGAAACTATATGATTGTGAGTTTAAATAATTCATGAGTGTCTATTGACACAAAATTGATTGTATGCTTTTACATATAAAAGCGATGGTTTGAACAGAAACAAAGATTTCTCGCGTGAATATGGCCTATGCTGCTGACACAGTGTAAAGCAACCACCAATCAATCAATATTAATTCCGAGCACCTGGCTAAGAGGCGACAAGTATAAATTTTGTAAGTGATTGGTTTGACTCAACCGGGAACCAAACTAGCTCAATTGTATGCACACCTTGCAGTACCATCCATGGTTACCCGCCCGGTAAACATGCATGCGCATTGTCATCTTGGTTTTTCACTCCAGCACTAGAGCCTTTATTTTGAAGAAAAAGAAGAAAAGAAAAAAAAAGTCTAGCCTCCGCCCCCTTGTGTGTACTTACTGATTTACCTAGTTTACAAGATTTTTAGTTTTACCTAGCTAATCCCATGTAATCACATTCTCTTTCACCAGTTTTCTTTTTTAGTGTATGAAAGGATATAGAGCTAGTGCTTATGCTTTTGTAGTATAGAGTATGTGTATATATATGTATATATATATGTACACATACATATCTATGTATGTGTGTATATTTAAACAACTACTTGTTACTTTGTATTTTATTATAGGTGCCCAGTACCCGGCTGCTCCAACCGGAAACCCTTACAAATGTCGGACATGACTTTCGACCAGGAACTCTTCCAGTTTATCCGGAGTCGAACTACAGACAAAGCCCTCCTTAAGATACTAGACGAAATACACCAGGAACAAAGTAGTTCTGAACATAACCAAGCCGAGTTGGGATCCAGCAAGAACACTCAGCCAAAACAAACTACACAGGATAAGACAGTGAGAAGCTTTTCTGACGATTCCATTCCATGCATAAAACCAAAACAAGTTATGAAGGATGAGAAAATGGAAAGCGTTGTTTCTGATGATTCCATCCTATGCATGAAACCGAAACAAGTTACGAAGGATAAGATAATTAAAAGCCTTGTTTCTGATGATTCCATCCCATGCTCAAAACCAAAACAAGTTACGAGGGATAAAACTAAAAGCGTTGTTTCTGATGATTCCATCCTATGCATACAATCAAAACAAGTTTCAATGGATAAGAAAGCTGAAAGTGTTGTTTCTGATTCCATCCCATGCGTAAAACCAAAACAAGTTACAATGTATAAGAAAACTAAAAGCGTTGTTTCTGATGATTCCATACCATGCGTAAAACCAAAACAAGTTACAATTTATAAGAAAACTAAAAGCGTTGTTTCTGATGATTCCATCCCATGCGTAAAACCAAAACAAGTTACAATTCATAAGAAAACTAAAAGCGTTGTTTCTGATGATTCCATCCCATGCGTAAAACCAAAACAAGTTAAAACGGATAAGAAAACTAAAAGTGTTCTTTCTGATGATTCCATCCCATGTGTAAAACCAAAACAAGTTACAACGGATAAGAAAGCTAAAAGCGTTGTTTCTGATGATTCCATCCCATGCATAAAACCAAAACAAGTTACAATGGATAAGAAAACTAAAAGCGTTCTTTCTGATGATTCCATCTCATGTGTAAAACCAAAACAAGTTACAACAGATAAGAAATCTAAAAGCATGGTTTCTGATGATTCCATCCCATGTGTAAAACCAAAACAAGTTACAATGGATAAGAAAACTAAAAGCGTGGTTTCTGATGATTCCATCCCATGTGTAAAACCAAAACAAGTTACAACAGATAAGAAAACTAAAAGCGTGGTTTCTGATGATTCCATCCCATGTGTAAAACCAAAACAAGTTACAATGGATAAGAAAACTAAAAGCGTGGTTTCTGATGATTCCATTCCATGCACAAAAGCGAAAAAATTACAAAGGAAAAAAAACAGTTATTGTTTCTCATGATTCCATTACCATGATCTGTTCGCAGTGAATAGAAACTGATTGAAGCGAGAAAGTTGCACATAGGGTCTAACTAGTTTGCTACATAGTAGTGCCCATCTTCAGCGACCCCTGTGATCGGTGACCACATACCACGTGCGAAAACAAATTTAATGTATAAAGCGTTTTCATCTCATTTGTCTGTTCCTCCGATGTCAGGACAGCAGGACAATATTAGTCTGGATGCAGAGTTGTTCATTGAAGACAGTCACTGCTCTAATGGCTGATGTAGTTTAATGTGATCACACTGTACATATCAGGAAGGCGTGGTGAATTGTCTGTATATATGTATGTTTGTCTGTCTGTCTGTCTGTGTCTTTCTCTCTTCCTTTCTACTTTTCTTTTCCTTTCTTTTTTCTTGTTCTCTCTTTCTTTCTGTCTTTCTTTTTTCTTTCTATCTTTCCTTTCCTTTCTTTTTCTCTTTCTTTTCCCTCCCCCTCTGTCTTTTCATTTCCTTTCATTTTCTTTTTGCATTGTTATTCTCTTTCCACATGTCTTTTTATCTATTAAAAAAGAAAATCCTCACTCGTTTTTCTTAAATCGAAATTCCTTTCAATTGTTTTGCAATTGACATGCATCTAACATACGAAGTGATTAATTTTATTGCAGATTTGATCATGGTTAATGAAACAAATTTGTCAAATGACCCAATTTGGACCTCTATATGTTTACTGTTTCGATTAATTTTAATTACATGCAGTGTTCGGAAGGTGTTCATGGTTTAGATATTTGACTTATTTGCATAAGGAATTGCTTGAACTGCTGTAAACTGATCGAGCATTCGAATCCAAGTTTGATAGCAATACTGATAGTATGATAATTGATATAGCTGTGTAAATCAAACCCACCAAATCTTAAATTTGACCTATTTCACAAAACAAAAAAGAGGGTGGGGGGGGGGAAGGGTGGGGGGGGGAAGCGCCAACTACATTGATGGTGAGCAGAAAATGTGCACCGTCTCTTCATTCGTGAGTATTATATGTGAAACATTAAGCTATGTACAATATCAATGTTTACACACCTAGGCCCCCGCCAGTAGAGCAATCTTAGCAAAAGCAACCCCAGCAGACGACCATCCCTCAACAACCAATAGGATACAGACCGGTGGCGACCGCCAGTCCTCGGCATCCGTGAGGAATCATCAAACCCGCCTCAACCACGGCGCCCGGGGACCCAGCACCGGACCAGCGAACGTGGGGCCACCAGCCGCAGGGGCCGTGCCGAGGGGCCGCAGGGTGCGGCTGGGGGAACATCAATCCGCGGCGCACAACGCCAGCCACCTCCGCCAGGTGACTCCCTTCTGCAGTTCCGAGGTTCCCCGCACGGGGCGCCACTCTTCGGGCCCCGATGCGTCTAAATCGCCAGCGGGAATGGTGACCAAGGCGCGCAGCCGGCTCATCGACAAGCTGAAGGAGCGGTTCAGCCGCAGCCTCGGCGAGCTGAAGCTGGTGTTGGGACATCAGCTGCGGCAAGGGTGCTACGAGCGCCTGCCTAACCGGCGGCACAGTACCCAGCAGCAACCCGCCCCGGGCACCTACACCATGACGCAGGGACACCAGCTGGGCCCGCCGGGCTCCGTCCCCAGAAGTCGGCCTACCCCTGGGTTGGCACCTTTTGTTGTCCGTCCGAGACCCCCGGCCGCCGGACCACAGCCTCATCTAGTTGATGGTGATGGTGGTGGTGGTGATGGTGATGGTGGATGGTGATGGTGACAGTTGCGCCGGGTACCAGCAGAAGTATGGTGCACCGCGACAATATCGGCACTCACTTCCTCAGCTGCCCAGAAGCCAACCTAAGAAGAAGCAGCAGCAGCAGCAGCAACAATACGGCAGGCAGACTGGACAGCTGTATGAGAGGAGGTTCTCTCAGACCAACCCGCAACACAATTTCAGACACATGCTCCCTATGACCTATAGGTGTCCTATGTTCGAAAAATTGCCTATGGGTAACCAGCAAAGCATTTTCAGACACTTCTTATTCATGCCAAGCCAGCAACCCTTACTCAATCACCCACCTGGATTCTGGTGAGGATTCCCTTAGCAAATCTATGAGTGATCCTACCGTCATGAACATTCCTTGACATGATTGTTTTATATATTTGATAGAAAGCTGAACCGTGCAACATGGCATTGGAATTTAGATTGCTACAAATTTACTACGATTTTGATGATTTGGAGATGGTCCCTTTGTGACAACTTTTATGGATTTTTATTTACTGCGCTAAATGTCGTGACGTCATTTCAGTGGTGGCTACGATTATGCCTATTCATCGATATTTTATACACGGGTGGAGAACTTCTTAATCTTGGATCTTTAAAAAACTATTAGTTTGTCTGCAAATTTTGGAAGCACTTATCTATGCTGTTATAATGGTATTGGTGATCTGCTTAGTGATCCAACATTGCAAAATTATTTTGTATATATATATATATATATTTTATAATAACCAATGTAAATAGAATATTTTACAATATAACATTATAGCCAGATCATTTGGTTTCATGGGGTTTATATTTTTAGTCTTACTCAATCACTCCTTCGCGAACTGAGTCAACACCAGTTTTTCGTTGTTACTATTAGGCGCAGTGCTTGACCAATCAGACCATAGCATGACAAGATTTGTCAACATTTAGAGGTAAGGCTTTACATGTTAAACTATCTAGACTAGTCAGAAAGTGTAAAAACAGTTTATTACACCTTTAGGCGCCCAAGTCCTCATAACATGCTAGATTAGTAGAAATATTTGTAAATTACTGGTGGTAATGAAATTGGTTTTGTTGCGTAGGATGATGAAATATCTTGCTATGATTACCTCAATTGATGAATGTGGGTTTCATGTACGTTTCCCTCATGGGTAGTTGTACATAAATTGCGATATGCAAATAATCAATACAGAAGCACACCAGTTATGTCATGGTACACATTTAATTTTGATAAATGCCATAAATCTTTCTGGCAAAGCAATAAGTGTGCCTCATGTAGTCATTGTATAGAGATTATGAGAAATGTACTTGCAAATAATGTATTGCACAATTGTGAGGTATTGAATGCTCACTGATATGATACATTGCCTTCAAAGGAGAATTTTACCCCACCGAAAATACTATCACTGATTTGTGCTAAAAACAACTAACTCGCTCTCCTTGTATACAATCCTATTTTTGGACCTAAATAAAACATTATTTTTAATGTATTTAGAGTCGGTTCTCTGTCGTATTAAGTTGTACTGGGTATGGATTACTAAATAGCAGATCATTTGCAGTGTACAGTTAATCTTTTGTTTGAAGTGGGGAGGTGTATTCCTAGCGAATATACATAGTTGATTGTAATAGGTTTGGATAATTAGTATTACAGTAATACTTGACTATAATGGACATACCTCCATCCGAACCAATATTGTCATGTCGTAGCAGGTGCACTGCCAACGGATGAATATTCAAATGAGACAAAAAACGGTTCGTACATTGACAAATTGTTTGCATGGTAGGGGGTGCGCCGACCAGTTTGTTGATTGGTTGGTTGTTGGAGTTTTACGTCCTGGCAACATCTAAGGATATATCAGGACGGGTACCGACTTGTGACAGTGCACACTCATTGCAACTTTATAGTGCTGTCCCACTTGCAAATTGGGCTGCCAGCACAATGACCCGATAGTCCACTCAATCACATTACACTGACATTGAACTAACCAGTCCTTGCCCGGCGGATAGGTGCAATATTTGCGGGAATTGTGCCTTTGACGATAAAAGCATGAGCTTTGGCACACTGTTAGAGCATGCCCTAAGGAAGATTTTTAGCTATAAGGCCATCGCAGATTTGTCCTGTGGTCATAATGGTGGCCATTTTACAAAATGGCCACCTCCGGTTGTTATTTTACCAGTAGCTCAGGTTCTAGACCACCTAGAATCTTGATTCCGGTGGCTAATCCTACATTTTCAAGGATTAGGAATGCAGTGGTACTATTTACAACATGCTAGCAACAACTTATCTACATATATC
Source organism: Branchipolynoe longqiensis (assembly GCA_030323885.1). NCBI lineage: Eukaryota > Metazoa > Annelida > Polychaeta > Phyllodocida > Polynoidae > Branchipolynoe > Branchipolynoe longqiensis. The sequence continues at coordinate 126,254,866 of CM059187.1, forward strand.
TAGCATTCAAGGTACTAAATAATAGTAAAACCATCAACGTATTTAATATTGGCAGTGTTGTACATGTTTTCGAACTGTGACATGTCAAGAGTACAATGCAGTACTTCCCAATGTTTCCTTTATAATACTTGGTAGTTTTTTTATGAGCACATAGTTTACGAGATTATGCTGTATCTTGCAAATTAATATTGCATGTCCCAGTGTTGTTTGACATTTTAGTGGTGAGCACAAGTCCACGACAATCCCTCCATTATTAACCAACTAAGGCCGTACATGGTAGTATTACAGGTTTTCAATGAAATACAATGTTAGTTCTGAAAACACAGTCCACCACAGTGGTAAAGGGCAGTACACTGAAGTGCTGCCTTGACACATTTGCACTGTCCTCTGCACCCCTTTTTGCATCCACAGCAAAGGAGTACACGACAGGCCTGGGTCGCTACTGGTAGTGTGGTCCAGTGAACTTCTCATCCACCTGTGTCCTTCCTCTTCCACCCCCAGTCATCTGGGGATGGGAGTTCAGGGCTGCCACCATCATCTGTCTTCAGGAGTGACCAGCTTGTTAGGCAGCCCTCTTTGTGTGCTGAATCAGTGCTGTGTGTGGGGGGGGGGGGAGGGAGTCCATCATGTGTAATACCTTTCTGGGTGAACAGCTGCTTGCGTGTCTGATTGACTGATTCCTGGCTGCTAGTGCGGTCATAGAGCAATACCACAATCGCCCCAGAGGCTCCATCCAGTCATCTATGGCATCTGGGGTGGCAGCCAAGGTACAGAAGGCTCTAGTGACATCATTAAAGGTTATCCATGTATCCAACGCCATCTTCTTGCCCCTGCCACCAAAACAAGTCCAGCGAATGCAATGCCATGGTTAACTTCGGCTACATTAGATTCTTGTGCTTTTCTGTCCCTTGCTTTATTGTACAGAGAGGCAAGACACTGAGCGTGGTGATTAGCCTCTTGGTCAATGAGGTCTCCAGCACTGAGTTTGGCTAGGAGGGGTTTGTCCTGTAATTTTAGGGCACACTGCCTCACACGAACCAGGCATGGTGGTCGAATCAGTAGAGCACAGGCCTTGCGTGTGGAACATCGGGAGTTTGCGGGTTCGGTTCCCCGTCGACTGAAACCAATGACTTAAAAATTGATACTTGTCGCTTCCTAGCCTGGTGCTCGTCATTATTAGGATAGAGCAAGGACTGGTTAGCTATTACTAGGTACTCCAAAGTGATTTCTATTTTCAACAGGTCAGTATTACAAGTTATATATCTGTACAGATCTTTTAAATTGGATCTCAATGATATCAAAATCATTTAGATCGATTGAATAGCTGCAAAGTTATGAGTGTTTAAAGATTGATTTTTTTACCCCGATTTGTTGGCTTCCCACCTGGAAGCTATTTTGCATATGATCTGTCCAATATTAAAGAATCTCAATCTCTATAGTACAAATAAGAAGCTAAATTTTTTACAGACCATCACTGTTAGTATTCTTTCTGAAATTTCATGTCAAACTTGCTAAATTCCTTAATTTTCAGCAACCACCAATAATAAATTCAGTAAAATAAAGAAAAATAGCATAACTCCTGTTCTAATTGTCCTATCACAGCAATATTTATACCAAAATAACCAGAATTAAAAGCTCTACATGATGGCATAATTTTCTAACTGATCAGAGAAAGAAAGCCAACATTCACTTTTACGCATCGCAAGCTGACAATACCCACATTCTTGCAGCAGTCACTTCTCAGACCAACCTTGATGCACATGATATAAATCTCAACCAAATATTGTTCTGGTTAGGTAGAGGAAGACTTAAGCTTTCTGATGATATAATTTTCAAAACGATCCTGATCGATGTTTTAATGTTTTCACTCCTTCAGTTCAATCAAATTTCCCACTCAAAAACAGTCACGCTTGATATGCTAATGAAGCCTAGATTCTTCTCTGTCTTTCATTGGTGGTTATTTTTAGCTCAGGTCACTGTACTCACCAAGATATCAAGTTTAGGGAAGGGAGTAGCTCAGACTGGATGAAAACAAAATCGGCGAGCATGCTCATAGCTGCTGATGGTACCCGTCAACAAGTGTCCATTGACTGATTTATTTCATAATGATAATTAAAAATCAGACACCCTAAAAGACAAAAGAACAAGCTTTAATTTGATATAATTTTTATTTCAAAGCATGCAGAATTAGTGGAGATTCAAGCCTTTTTAAAATGGTTAAAATAGGTCAAATTTCACGCTGCGGACACTGTATACGCCCACTTTGGAGTACCTACTATTACTATTATTTAGTTCCCTGGGCCCGTATGCATGGGCGGCTTTTGGTGTTACAGCCTGATACCGTTTAGCTATCACTGAGGTCAGGAAATATGTCAAGTGGTATGCAGGAGCGCGTAACACTTTGATTATAGCTAAACGTGAATTTATTTATAGATTTGGGAAATCCCTCGATTCGACAATATGAATAACGCCACCAATGCGGTGGTGGCGTTAATATCGGTTTGAATTTAGGGTTAATTTGATTAAATTTCAGTTATAGCCTATGTAATTCTGTTAAATATGACCGCATTTAATAGATTTGGGCCTAATATATTGCCGCCGATGCGACGGCGGTGGCCATGTTTAGTTGACGTTGGACAGTATGGATATTGACGTCCATGCAGTGGCGGCGGCAATTTGTTTACTTACATTCGTCGATTCGAAAATATTAATATCGCTGCCGTTGTGGCGGCAGCATTAATCTCGCTTCGATTTTAGGGTTAATTTAATAAAATTTCACTATTTGACTATGTAACTCTGTTAAATATGACAGCATTGAATAGATTTGGCCCTAATCGGTACCGACCACCGCCTGTAAACCAGCTATGGAACGGGTTTACCGTAACCTAGTTTAAGCTTGTGGTGTTAGGCCTAACACTGCTCCATGCATAGCGACTTTTCGGCGCTAAACGTCTAAACGCGTTTTGGCTCGCTAACACTGCTTCATCCATATGGCCCCTGACATCCCTAGATATATGTAGTTAGGTACTTGATTCACACAACTAGAGGATCCATCTTTTTTGTGTGTGCACTAGATGCTCTCGCCCACGCCCTCACATGCGCCCTCGCTCCCTCTCTCTCGCTTTTTTGTTTTGTCTTGTCGTTATTACATTGCTCATTATAATCTACATTACTCTAGCCTGATGTAAATTTGATTATAAATGGCTAACTTTGAAGTTAAAACATGCCAAATTAATTTTGATATGTGTTTCAAAATTCTGATCTTGATAAGCTTAAGCAGTAACATGTTCTATTAAATTGACTCCGTATACCCTTCGATGCAGCAACAGATGCTTATGTTTGTTTGTTTATTGTTGGTTTACGTGCTAGCAACATCTAACGTCATATCAGGATGGTTACTGACTTGTGACAGTGCGCACTCATGGTGACTTAATTGTGCTGCCCCACTGGGAAACCAGGCCCCAGCACCATGACCTGATATCCCACTCAGTCACATTATCCTGACACTGAGCCAACCAGTCCTTGCCCTATCCTAATAATGCTGAGCGCCTGGCTAGGAAGCGACAAGTATCAATTTTTAAGTCATTGGTTTGACTTGACGGTGTTCGAACCCACGATCCCATGGTCTACCAACACGGGAGACGGACGCTCTAACTCATTCGGCCATCCCGTCTGGTTACAGATGCTTAAGGGCACTGGTATTGAAGTTACATATGTAGGATCCAATCTAGAAGAGTTTTGGCATCGGAAAGTTGATGCTTTCATTAGATTATGCAGCATTAAGTTTCTGCCTTTATTCTCTCCATCCTTTTAATATAGATACACACATTAGGTTGAAATAACTTATTTTGTTATATTATAAATGGCCAACCTTTGAAAACTTGCCAGATTAATTAACGGGCCCGGGGGGATATGTTTGAAGTATTTAAATATCTAACTGGTATATCTACAAGACAGGCAGCCCCCTTATCAGAGACTCCAACACCAGGACCAGGGGACACTCCCTGAAGCTGAGGAATCGGTACTCCAGCCTGGACCTGCGACACAACTTTTTCGGCTTCAGGGTGGTTGACCTGTGGAATGACCTGCCGGAGAGTGTCGTAGCAGTGGAATCGGTGAACTGTTTCAAGTCCCGACTGGATGCATACTGGTCAGGCATTACATATATCTTGGAGCCAGTGACAGTTGCTATGATCCACCACATCTGAAGAACTGTTTCCATTTCTATTAATTAAGAGCGGCTAACCGGTCCAAAGCCTATTATAGCTGTATCCTATTGATTGATTGAACGTGAAGATCAAAATGCTGATTCCATGGGTTTCAGCAGTAATGACTTAGTATTTCCTTCTATGCACCAACACATGTTTAATTAATTGCGCCAGTATTTAATTTGGATATGTAGGATCAAATCTAGGTTAGCATTTCAGTTAGGAAAGGTTTGCTTTCATCAGATTATGCAGCTGAAAATGGAGAATGTTTTTATCAAGGCCAACTGATTCACACAACTAGATATATGTGTGTGTGTATTGTATTAGTATTAGAGAATAACGAAGACTAATTCGAGTTACAAGTTAAAAGGCCAGACTTTCAGTGGCAAGACAAGGAAGTTGGTTGCCAAAATTAAAACCCTTTCCCTCCCTTCCTCCTCATTTTGGGAGAAGGGTTCACAGCGAGGAAAGGAGGAAAAACGGGTGACCACTGTCACATATCGAGCATACCCTTGCAGGATGAGTTTCCCATTTTGTAAGTACTGATATTGTGTGATTTAAACAGAAATTGATGTAGATAAATTTCAAACACTTTAATCTGTGCAAAAGATACATAAATGTGTGAACAAGAACACGACCCAGGCGATTTGGGTCACCGGAGTTGCTAGAATTTCAAATCGAACACCTCGAGTGGAGTTAACAAAAGCATGTGCCATGTGCAAAACGACCCGTCAGGTCCTACGTGTTTATTTAATGCTTTTTTTTTAATAACTCAGATTGTCAGCTTCTACTATCATAAAATACTTTAAATCCTATTTTGCTGTACTGATATTGGTTATTGAACAAAAATATTAAGTTTTAGATTAAGCTGTGGATAAATAATCTATCTCGCGAACGCGAGAAGAGGAAAGTCCATATCCTGCGAGTTCAAACGGGCTCAAACGGGTTCAACCGTGGCTGGTTGTCCCTCTCCGTTCAGCGCTGAATATGCTTATGCATTTTGGGGGAAATAACTTGACATGTTACACAGGCCTGATGCTTGATGTTTATATCACTCCCCTATGACCACGTCGCAATGTTGAATTTGCCGGCACTATCTTGATTCTATTTATAAAAGACTAAAGCCGTGTTTACACGGGGAATTGTGAAACGATCTAGACAAATCGATTTATATGAAGCGATGTAGTGGTGCGTTTAATTAAATTTCATTATTTGAGTATGTAATTCTGTTAAATATGATCGCATTCACTAGATTTCAGCCTAATCGGTCCCTAACACTGCCGGGAACCAGCTGAATCGCTTCATCCTACCTCACGAGGTGGTATAGATGAACCGTTTCATATGAATCGATTCAGCCCTAAAACGCCACAGAGTCGCGTTTACACGCCAAATGTGAGTCGATCTAGGCAAGTGGTTTCATATGAAGCGTTTTAAATCGCCCATGTAAACAGGGCTTAAGAGGCCATTTTGTTCTTGTGGTTAACTTGTCAGGAACTGGGGATAACGGTTTTGCCTTGATTGAAGTTGTGTACAATTATAATTTATTCGCATTGAGATTGGCATTACTTCACATCGTACAGAACTATTCATGTGTAATCATATAAAGATGGAGCTAAAAATATCAAGGAAAATAGACTCCTAATTCTAGAGCCATTAGGCCAGATAAAAAAAAACGTTGTTATCGTCTCCGCCCGACCTGAGTAATGTCCCTGACCTCCAAATATTTTTATTTTTTATTGGTCAAACACCCCTTCAAATAAAATATTAAAACTCAAAACAACACTTTCCCGCCTATCATAATGATTGTGCCCTGACCGACAAACTTCATCCTGTCGATTTTATAGTAATTTTAATGTTTTTTTAATTCAATTTCTAGCTAGAATTTGTCTATGATCTTCTCTACCTTCCTATCATGCCTTCTGACTATGAATACCATGGTTAGTTTTCTTCTTCCTGTACACAGCCATTCTACATACAAAATTAAATAAATTAATTATAATAAAAACCTCCCGCCCGACAGGGACAAATGTTAATGGATGGATGCTAAACAGGTTTGTTTTTTTATGTGGCCTTATCATATCTCTTTGAAGATTTATACTGCCTATCATGGATAAGTCTGAATAGACTTGTTTTCACCATTAAACAGTTTGTCGATAGAAATCCCGAGCCTACACTTTTACTGACCCAAGGGATTTTTAACCTCCCACACCACATAGACATGGTATGAGAGCAACTGGACTTTGATGACATTGTAAGTTATACACAGCGGTGGAAATCCAAAGTGGCAGAGGTGGGGGCACGGGGAATCGAACCACTGACTTCAGATTAGGAATCCGACCTAGAAAAAAGTCAGACACTCTAACCACTCCGCCACAGAGAACATATTATTATTAGGCGGTGATGTCCAGATTATTAAGGTTTGAAAGCCCATTGTTAGTGTTGGATCGATTTATGTACTTTTTGTAAGTGGGTTTGGGTTTGTTGCCAAGGTTACCCATCGATGACAGCTCGATGGGCCGCCATTAGTCTACACCAGTAGGTGATTTTGGGTTATACCCAAGGTGACCCGATGGGCTGCTGTCGTGGGCTTTATCGGGCCATAGTTCAAATGAATGGCTCAACGTCGCCGCCTGGTGGATAAATCAACAACTACACCAACTTTGCACGCGCGGTTAGTTTCCTGTATGGCCGCTGTTTCCGATAGGCGCCTGGGTGCTGATACCTTAATACGATAGTTCTCCACCAGACCAAAGAACCAGGGACCAGTAGGGCCTATGTTCCTGCAATGTTTGTCAGTATGAATGATGCTTTCTGTCGGCACTGCTACAACGTTACAATTCTTACACCGAGGTTCAGATTGACTAAGTTTCTTATTGATGTCATTTCACGATGCAACTCTATCTGTGAGGTGCATATCTCCCCATTCTACTGGGCGCGGTCTCGCGTGCGGAAGATCGGGAGTTCGGTTCCCGGTTGAGTCAAGCCAATGACGTTTAAAATTGATATGTGTTGTTTCCTAGTCTGGCGCTCGGCATTAATAGTATAGTGCAAGGAATGGTTAGCTTAGTGTCAGGATAATGTGACTGAGTGGGATATCGAGTCATGATGCTGGTGGCCAAGTGGGGCAGAACGATAAAGTGACCTTGAGTGTGCACTGTCACAAGTTGGTACCCATCCTAATATGACCTTAGTTGTTGTCAGGAGATAAAACTCCAACAACCAACCAACGAACCTCCTCATTCTTCTATGTACCGTCCTGATACGACCTTAAATGTTGCTAGGATGTAACACAACAAACAAACAAACAAACAAATTTATATGTACACTTTGTACTAGGTAATGTTAGGAGGGTAATTTCTAGTATAGTCCGTATATAGACACGTTGTCCAGTTACGTCACTGTCACATGACTCACACATTAGAATGACATGGTTGGCAAAATGAGCGAACTGGTGCTATTTTTGTATAGAAATCAATAGAGCAATACTTCAATTGAATTGATAATGTTCACAATGTTTAAAGTGCAAAAACCCTCAAATGTACTGGATCTCAACTCACTGGTGGGTGTTTCTTTTTGCACTGGAGCATTTAAATGTATTTTAATATATGAATATAACCAATCTTCAAGTTATTTATGATAATACACAGACCAAATACAGGAAAGAAATGTTAACAGTGTAACATATGCCAGTGAATTTCAGATAATATATATATATATATATATATATATATATATATATATATATATATATATATATATATATATATATATACTGTATTTTTGTCACTGTATGTTGCCAAGGCCAATTTGTGAATAAATAAATGTAAAACATAATTATACAGGCCTAAATATAATTTTTAAACAAAAAGAATCCAGGTATGTTTACTTATTACTATAGCAAACCTTTCAATGCGGATGTACAGGAAACCTATGCTGTAAACATGAACGCTCAACTAGTTTAGAGTCTCTTGTTAGATATATTCCATTCCGGTTATGTCCCATAGCTTTTATAGCCTATGGCTTATAGAAAATAAAAAATATTAAAGTATTTAACGGTGTTATTTATTATCGGAGATACGAATCGGTAGACCATGGGTGCACAAAAACCATTGTCATATATTCAGCTGATTTTACTGTCTGGGTGAACAGGAGTCCCAACACTACCAGAAGATAGTGAACCCAACACAAGGAAGTATATATAATGATCCTGGCGGTTGTAATTCTCTACTAATCATTACATAGGTACATACATAATTTAAACTGTTTTGGGGATGTAATTATTGACTGGCAGGGTCGGGTTGTGAAACGAGCCACATTGGTTTTGTACACAATTGGGTCTTTGTGGGGAGCGTGTACGGGGCGTGCGCCACAAACCCGGCTCGGCGAGGGGCGGACGCTGATTGTTTGCACCCCGACCCGACCCCATGCAGTGCTGCCATCTGGTAGCCGCGGCCCCACCCAGCACCGCCATGACGTCATTGCTCGGGTGTCTGTACGGTGGCGCGCCCTATGCAGGGTTTGTGGCAACACAGCGCGGTCGTTGGTCGGTCAAAGACTGCGTTGTGGTGCAAATATAGTCAGGGCGGAAAACATCATCAAAAGCATGGTACAGTTCATATTTCAGATTTACAACAAAAATGTAGGTCTATCTTACATTTAAACAAGGATCAGTTACTATGCGGATATATATGAAATCATTAAGACATAGGCCATATTCACGGCGAGAAATGTTTGTTTTTTGTGTGTAGGGGTGTGAGAGGATATATGGTGTGTATGTGGGTGAGTGGGTAAGGAGGGAGGTAGAGAGAGAGATATCATGGTGTGTATGGGTGCGAGAGAGGGAGAGGGAGAGAGGCGGGGTGGAGTGAGTGTTGGTACTGGTGGGATGGTGGTGGTGGTGGTGGTGGTGGTGCTATGGTGGTGGCGGTGCGGTGGTAATGGTGGTTGCGGGTGAGGTGGTGGTGGAGGTGAGGTGGTGGTGGTGGTGGTGGTGGTGAGGTGGCAGTGGTGGTGGTGAGGTGAGGTGGTGGTAATGGTGGTTGAGGGTGAGGTTGTGGTGAGGTGAGGTTGTGGTGGTGAGGTGGGGGTGGTGAGGTGAGGTGGTGGTGGTGGTGGTGAGGTGGCAGTGGTGGTGGTGTGGTGAGATTGTGGTGAGGTGGTAGTGGTGGTTGGGGGTGAGGTGGTGGTGGGGAGGGGGCGGTGGTGGAGGTGAGGTGGTGGTGAGGTGGTGGTGGTGGTGGTGAGGTGGGGGTGGTGAGGTGAGGTGGTGGTGAGGTGAGGTGAGGTGGGGGTGATTCATACGCCGCCACTGGGACGCACAGTGAGCACCCCCACAGATGACGAATGTCTCGGCGGGTGCTTATTTATAAACCAATCATTGTCTTGCCGGGTTATCATGAACTTGGCGTTCAGAGTGCATACCCGTCCGTCACACTGCCACGTCCGCCAGTCGGTGATGGGTGGATTGTGAGGTGACAACGCCCCTTTGTTGGTAGCATAACGGAACTTCTATGCCGCCCTTAGAATGATAAAACTAAAATATAGTGTCTACTTACAGGGACTGGTGTAGATCTATATGTGCACCCGCCTTTATCTAACCCCTTGCGTCACCTTGCCACGCTGAGTGTACCGAGGGGGATATACTTGTTCCTTTTCGTTTTAAAGTTACAGAAAATAAACAACTGTGACATGAAATAAGCAATCGCATAATAAAGTACTCGGTACCAACATTGGACCATTGCATGTGGAGTAACATTACAGAAACTTAATGATTATCTGAGCATTTAATGTTCCCTAAACAAATCCCTCTCAATATATATATATATATATATATATCTATATATATATATATATATATATATATATATATATATATAGATATATATATATATATACATACATATATTATATGCTCTATTATATATTATGGGAATATAAACTCTCTTCAGTTTGCTCTATTATTATATACCATTTACCTAGGCTCTACTGCATACCATCAGCTAGTTGTGTAGTTCCCGATTTGACCACATAGGAGCCACCAGTCGTATGCCTGACACTAGTCTTGTCTAGTCGTTATCGCCCCCAGACTCACTCCGACGGTCACTTTTTAACATAAATAAATACTTGTTATAACAAAATACAGGCTTATGAACAAGTTCCACCACCAACCTGCCCTCTGACGGCAGTGGCAGAACTAATTTCATGTATGTTCTATGGGGAACGGTCTTATAGATTGTTTGTTTGTTGTTTTACGTCCTAGCAACAGCTAAAGCCATATCAGGATGGGAGATCTTATAGAAGATTTCCATCACCAACATGCCCTCTGATGGCAGTAGCAAGAATTGTTTGTTTGTGTTTGATGTCCTGGCAACATCTGAGGCCATATCAAGATGAGTACCAACTTGATGACTTTATAGTGATGCCCACCATGACCTGATTTCCCACTCAGTCACATTATCCTGACACTGAACTACCCAGTATTTGCCCTATCATAGTATTGCCTAGTACGAGGCTAGGTAGTGACGAGTATCAATTTTGTAAGTAATTGGTTTGACTCAACCAGGACTCCCGACCTTCCACATGGGAAGAGACCAGACGGGATGGCCGAATGAGTTGGAGCGTCCGTCTCCCATGCTGGTAGATCGTGGGATCGTGGGTTTGAACCTTGGTCGAGTCAAACCAATGACTTTAAAATTGGTGCTTGTCACTTCCTAGCCAGGCGCTCGGCATTATTAGGACAGGGCAAGGACTGGTGTGCTCAGTGTCAGGATAATGTGACTGAGTGGGATACCAGGTCATGGTGCTGGCGGCCTGGTTTCCCAGTGAGACAGCACTATAAAGTCACCATGAGTGCACCCTGTCACAAGTCGGTACGCATCCTGATATGACCTTAGATGTTGCTAGGACGTAGAACAACAACATATCTCTAGCATATGTAGCGTACGCATAACCTACGAGTTACGTATGGGAGCGTACTCCTAGCATATGCACAGCGTATGCACAGCGTATGCCATAGGTCTCGACATCGATCTTGACTCATACGCTACTCATACGATCATACGCAATGCATACGCTACGCATATGCTATGGATAGGTTCCATATGCCAATCAAAACCGTCAACAAATTTCACAGTACGCTCTCATACGCTCCTCGTACGTTACGCATACTCTCGAAAACACCCGATAGGTCACCAAAGGTCATGATAGGCTGGCATGCGCAGGACTTACGTAGGTTTTCAATACGCTCCCGCCATACGCCGTAATGTGACAGGGCCTTTACCATTTCATCCACGACGTCTGGTAATGTGAGAACTAGCTTGATGTGTGATTTTCTTTTTTTTTTACTCTCATAGGTTGTCTCATAAGTTGGAGCATTTTCGTCTTGCTATTGTCGTGGGGGTGATGAAAATGGGAAATACTGCGCCTAGAGTGGGACTCGAACCCACATCTCTTTGCATTCCGGGCCAGTGTGCTAACCATTACACCACCTAGGCTCCCTGATATCAACACGCTACCCACGCCTACCTGTCTATGTGGCTCCTTGCCTAAGAGGTCAGTGCAGACCACTACACTCGTCCCCCTGGAATTGTAAGTCTTGTAATGCTTACAATTACATACATACAGGCAATGCACTTACACATACACAGGGTAGGTTCTACAACTATACAGCGCGTAGCTTGTATAGGATCATGGTCACGGCAACCAGTGTCGTGCCACCTAGGCCCCCTGATATCGACACGCTACCCACGCCTACCTGTCCCACCGATTTCCTTATACTTTCCTTTCCATTCCAGTTTCACGGGCAATGTGAAATTGAAAGGATTCATCGTCATAGGAGGAGAGGATGACTACCACCCTGCAGCCGTCAAGTTGTGAGTCACTTCCAGCTTCCATTATATTGTATGACAAACAGAGCGTTTTTTACACCACGAGATGTTATACTGTTCACTGTAGTACCGCCAGATTGGCACCCCGTTGTATGATGGTGGGTTCTAACTGATGCTGGTCTGATACTCCACAATCTCTTGGGGACTAGCACTGGTACTTGTCACAGATCAGTAGGATGGTAATTCAGTGCCTATGGGTATGTGATTAATTCAGTAAGTACTACATGGTTTGGTTGTGTTATAAAAAATTAATGCATGTATATAGATAGATAGATAGATAGATAGATATATAGATATATGCATATATATATACACATATATATATATAAATATATATGTATATATATATATATATATATATATATATATGCATTCATTATTTATAACACAACCAAAACATTTAGTTCTAGTTTGATATATATATATGCATGTATATTTATTTATACATATATATATTTTTAAAGATTATCCTTACCCCCGAAGATATGTCATTATATATGACATTCGATGTTGCTAGGACGTAAAGCAACAACAAACAAAAACATATGTATAACCGAATTATCCTTGCCCAAATATATGTTATATAATACACCTACTATTATTGTACTATTGCATTTAATTCGTAATAATGTTATATATTAAATAACAGAAATCATATATATATATATATCTGTGTCTGTACAATAAGAGCAGTGCCATTTTATTTGATACAAGCAGAATTCAGTTATTTTCTTCGTCGTAATGAAATCATATCTAATAGTAATTAAAAGAACAACTAATTATGAGATGCTCTCAAAATATATATCTATTACAAATGTGTCAACTTTTTTCTTCTTCTCATTTATGTCCCAAGCTGAACTTTTTAAAACAACATTGTGTGTGTACGTACAGGTACAAGAACCGGAGTCACATGACGTTCGATGATACGGGGTCTAAACCTGACCAGGAGTTTGACCTGTCCCCCGACCACAGCGGAGTCATCGAGTACAAGACAAAGTAAGTGACACAGTGAGTGCAGCACGCGGCCCTGCCCCCTGTTCATTTAGACCGGTGTGGCGGTTTCAGCGTGTTCCCGTGCTCAGACGTGTACCTCGCTTCTGCGCATGCGTCAGAATCTAATAAACATGGCCGTAATCGATTAACACTACCCGGGCGACTCGGGTCATCCCAGTCGTCAGAATCTCAAATAGAACACGGCGAGTGGAGTCGACAAATACACGTGCCGTGTGCCAAAAAAGAATAACTTAGATTAATTAAATGGAAATAAGGTAAACTAGGCCATCATAAAATACTTTAAATCCTATTTTGCTGTATTTTTTATCGGTTATTTAAAAAAAAAAAAAAATGTCCACCCGAGCGCGGAGAAGCGTATTCGATTATTCGACCTGAGTTTGTAGGATGTGCGCATGCGCCAATAAGTGTCTCGGGTGATCCGAGTTGATGCAAAATCCACGCATGCGCAGAAGCAACGGGACACGGCTGAGCACGGGAACATGCTGAAACCGCCACACCGGTGTCGCTCCCGTCATCACTGTCTTCAGGTGACTCTACGGCTATAGAGGGTATATACTGGGACCTGTCTTAAATATATAACTCTGCATCTAGAACAGTGTCGTGCTGACCTAGCAGCGGCTTCCTTCCAGAGGGACGGTGAAATAAAAAGAATTCCCCGCCCCCTCCAATTTTTTTTTTTTTTAAAAGAATAATGTTACCGTTATCAACTTAAAGTTGCATAGTCCGATGGTTTTGCGTTTCTGGGATAATTATAGTTGGTTGATAATTATAGTTGGTTGAAGTAACTTTCATTCAGAATGATTAACCTCGTATATATCTCCGGACGCGGTGCCTGAATCGGTAGAGCGCAGGCCTCCCGTGCTTAAGGTCGGGAGTTCAATTCCTGGTTGAGTCAAACCAATGACTTACCAAATTGATACTTGTCGCTTCCTAGCCAGGCGCTCAGCATTATTAGGATAACATTGTGTGGCTTGGTTTCTGGATAATGTGACTGATATCATGTCATGGTGTTGGCAGCCTGGTCTCCCAGTGGGGCAGCACTATAAAGTTGTAATGAGTGCACACTGTCACAAGTCAGTACATGTCCTGATATGACCTTAGGTGTTGCCAGGATGTAAAACTCCAAAACCAACCAACCAATCAATCAATTAATATTTTTCTTAAAGTTGCATAGTCCGATGAAAAGATCAAATTTTCAAAAATAAAACAATTATCTAGATTTGATTCTACTCCTCTAACTTTGATACTGGTGCACTTATTAAGCATTTGTCGTCACATATGAGGGAATACTGTGTCAGTTTAATAGAACCTGTTACTGGTTAACTAAGTCTATGGTGTCAGACTTTTGGCAAGATTGCCAAAACCAATTTTCCATGTTTGCACCCAAAATATCTCAGAAGTTTACAATTTAAAATAAAAGTAACTTTGAACTAATGTAATGTAGATACTAGTGATTGCTATAATATATTTATCTCAGAAAAAATAGATAGATAAATTCAAAACCATCGGACTATGGCACTTTAAATCAAAGCCCCACCCCATTGCCCTAGAATTCTGAATTTATTATAGAATGGAGACAGTGTCTTATATGATGACATAGGTAATATTCTGCACTGGTCTCAGTCGCACACCCAGTGCTACTTTACTCCTTTCCCCTGGCGCCTCCCAACGCTGATTTCCGACACACCTGAACCAGACGGGGTGGCCGAGTGGGTTGGAGCGTCCGTCTCCCGTGCTGGTAGATCGTGGGGTCGTGGGTTCGAGTCCCGGTCGAGTCAAACCAATGACTTTAAAATTGATACTTGTCGCTTCCTAGCCAGGCGCTCGGCATTATTAGGATAGGGAAAGGACTGGGTGTGCTCAGTGTCAGGATAATGTGACTGAGTGGGATATCAGGTCATGGTGCCGGTGGCCTGGTTTCCCAGTGGGACAGCACTATAAAGTCGCCATGAGTGCGCACTGTCACAAGTCGGTACCCGTCCTGATATGACCTTAGATGTTGCTAGGATGTAAAACAACAACAAACAACAAACAAAACAAAACCCCTCACAGATGAAGCGTGCCCGGTTACTGGTGTCACCCATGTGTGCGCGCCAAGTACACATGTAATGAAACGCTCCTCAAAGCATGCGTGCGTTTGGTGCGCCGGCGTGCACAGCACGGCGCGCCGGGCGAGCGCCGCGCGGGGCGGCGCGATGAGCGCTACGTGAGCACGACGAGCGCGCTTTGATTAGATGATGGGACGGCACGGGTCGGGTGTTTAATGGACCCAGCCGTCAAATGGGGTGTGCGCTGAACAAGCGAGGTGTTGGGGTGGGGGAGAGGCGACGAGTGTGTGTGTATGTGTGGGTGTGGGTGTGATGTGTGTGGAGTGGGTGTGGAGTATGTGTAGAGTATTGTGTGTGTAAACATAGAAAGAGCAAGACGTGGAGGTGTGTGTGTAAATCTTCTCGGAGTGTCGGGAGTGTGTGTAGAGCTTATCCCGTGTGTCAGGAGTGTGCGCGTGCGTGTAGAGTATGCGTAGATTACGTTCTAGAGTATGGAAAGAACGATATGGAAGTGTATGTGTGCTGTAGTATAGGGGGGGGGGGACGAGATGTGGGTACATATGTTCGCCTGCGTGTGTACGCACAAAGGGAGGGGTAATGTTGAGATCTAGGGGGGTACTAATATTCTGTGGACATGTGTGTGCGCGCGTGTGTGTGTGTGAGATTGTGTGTGTGTGTGTGTGTGAGAGAGAGCGAGAGAGCGCGAGAGAGGGGGAGAGAGAGACATCAATCAATCAATAGTTCCGTCCTCTAGTCGAGGGTTGGATGCAATGGTTCTCCACTTGTCCCGATGTTGTGCTGTTCTGATAGACTGTGAATAATTCAAGCCTGTCCACTGTGAAATATTTGTAAACCATGATGTTCTTGGTCTCCCTCTCCCTCTGCTGTCATTTACCTTCCCTTCCAACAATGTACGGTATATTGAACTCTGACGAATGATGTGGCCAAAATAAATAAGTTTCTTTGTCTGTATAGTGGCAAACAAGCTTTTCTTATTTTTAATTTTTCTGAGAACTTCTTTGTTGGTGATCTTCTTTGTCCATGATATTTTCATCATCCTTCGATAAGTCCACATCTCAAATGCTGCTAAACGTTTGTACATTTTCTTAGAGATTGTCCATGTCTCTGCCCCATACATTAGAGTAGACCACACATAACACTGAAGAATACGCTTCCTTATTTGTATTAATATCTTACTTGATGTTAACACTCTTTACATTTTGGAGAATGTTGTTCGGGCTATTGTTATCCTTCTTTTAATTTCTTCCTCACATCTCCCATCATTTGTAATCTTTTGTCCGAGCTATATGAATTCGGATACTTGTTCTATGTTTGTGCCATCTATGGTTATATTGACATTTGGTTTATCTGTCTTTTTACTTATAACCATTGTTTTGGTCTTCCTGGCATTCATCTTCATGTTGAATAGTATTCCAGCTTTATTGATTCTATTCACTATATCTTGTAGGTTTTTCTCACTGTCTGCTAGTATTACACTGTCATCGGCATATCTAAGATTGTTGACGTTCATGCCATCTATTGTCACTCCCTTGCAATCTTCAATGTGTCTGAAAATCATCTCTGTGTACAGGTTAAATAGACATGGTGACAATACACACCCCTGTCGAACTCCTCGTTTAATCATAACTTCATCCAATAGGCCCTGCTCCATTTTTATAAATGCACGTTGTGTCCAGTATAAGTTCACAATTAGTTTAATGTCTTTGCCATTGACACCAATATCTTGTAAACATTTGATTAACAGTTCATGATTGACTCAGTCGAAGGCCTTCTCATAGTCAATAAAGCAG
Source organism: Branchipolynoe longqiensis (assembly GCA_030323885.1). Lineage (NCBI taxonomy): Eukaryota > Metazoa > Annelida > Polychaeta > Phyllodocida > Polynoidae > Branchipolynoe > Branchipolynoe longqiensis. Next base: position 126,271,833 of record CM059187.1, read on the forward strand.
GCATAAACATCCTGGTTCACTTCACAACAACGTTCACAAATCATTCTCATATTGAAAATCCCTTCACGTGTACCTCTTCCAGATATAAACCCACTTTGTACATTACTGATTTGTTCTTCAATTTTCTGTCTGTTTCTCAGTAAAATTATTTTCAGGATCATCTTCAACATATGACTCATCAGGCTTAGTGTTCTGTACTCAGTACACAATGTTGGTTTTAGCTTCTTTGGGAGTCGTACAAATATGGATTCATTCATATTCAATGGTATAAATCCAGTCTCATAGATGTCATTTACTAGCTTATGAATGATTTGAATCCCCACTTCATCTAGTCCTTTTATCATTTCTGATGTTATCTGGTCACATCCAGGAGCCTTAGAGACATAGAGAAGTGGAATATGGTGTAGTCTGGGCACGTGGAGTGGGAGGAAGGGTACGGGTGAGGGGATCGGGGGGAATGTGGAAGGAGGTGGGTTGGACGGGGAGTGGGGGGGGGGGGGGTCATGGCGATGATAATGGGAGCACTGATTAGAAGAGGCATTGTGTCTATGGTGGTGTCCGGGTGGGGTTGGGGGTTGGGCACTAGTGGTGACGAGTGCGGGATGCGGAGAGGGCGGGGATGAACATGGTGGGGTGGGGTGGGGTGGGGTGGGGTGGGGTGGGGTACGGCGGCGTGATCGTCGCGCTTTGATTCCCTAATCCCTGCTGCTGGTTCCACTACACACGGAGCTCGGTTGCATGTCACGTGGAAGCTGGCACGAGTTTGCCTGGTTCGATGACAGGGGGCGCACGACAGCATTTACAAATTAAAAACAACAACAAAATCTACCACTCGTATCACCCTGCCGCCTCTTCCCACTGCTCCAAAGGCACCCGGAGGCACAGTGCGTACACACACCTCCACCACCATCACCACACACACACGTACACATGCACACCACCACACACACACCACTGCCATCACCACACACACACACACCACTGCCATCATTTCCACATGCACACCACCACACACACATACCCCACCACACACACACCACTGCCATCACCACACACACACACCACTGCCATCATTTCCACATGCACACCACCACACACACATACCCCACCACACACACACCACTGCCATCATTACCACACACCCCACCACACACACACACCACTGCCATCATTTCCACACACACACCACTGGCATCACCACACACACACACACCTGCCATCATTTCCACACGCACACTACTACACATACACACCATCACACACACCACTGCCATCATCACCACACACACCACTGCCATTATCACCACACACACCACCATCACCACACACACACACCACTGCCATCACCACACCCACACACCACACACACACTACCATCATTTCCACATGTACACCACACACACATACGCCACGACACACACACCACTGACATTATCACCACACACCCCACCACACACACACACCACTGCCATCATTTCCACACACACACCACACACACACCACTGCCATCACCACACACACACACCTGCCCTCATTTCCACATGCACACTACCACACACGCCACCACACACACCACTGCCATCATCACCACACACACCACCACACACACACACCACTGCCATCATCACCACACACACCACCATCACCACACACACCCCTGCCATCACCACACACACACACCCCTGCCATCATTTCCACACACACACCACCAGACACACACATACACCACCACACACACACACACAACTGGCATCATCACCACACGCCCCACCACACATACACACCACTGCCATCATTTCCACACACACACCACTGCCATCACCACACACACCACTGCCATCACCACACACACACCCCTGCCATCATTTCCACACACACACTACAAGAAACACCACTGCCACCATCACCACACACACACACACCATGGCCATCATCACCACACACACACCATCACCCCCACCACCATCATCACCCCCCTATGAATACACCACCAACCATCATCACCACACACACACACCACTACCACACACACATCACTGCCATCATCACCCCACACACCACCATCACCACACACACACACACACCACCAGCATCATCACACACACCCCTGCAATCACCACACACACACCACTGCCATCATTTCCACAGGCATGCCACCACACACACACCACTGCCATCATCACCACACACACATATCCCCCAACGCACACCTACACGTAATATGCATGTGGCCCGATGGTACAATGTATTGTGTGTGTGTGTGGGGGGGGGGGGGGTTGTAAAGGATACACGCCCTTGTTATCCTAGCCTGTCCCAACACTCGATAGTTCATGAAAATGTATTAGCACCTCGCATGTCGCACCAAAGTGGCGGTCCCCTCCCATCTCCGCCCCCTCCCCACCACCTCCTACCACCACCACCTCCACCGCCACCACCGCCACCACCGCCACCGTAGCCCACAGAAAATGGTGTTTCGAGGTAGCTTCTAAGCGTCGCTGTTGTTTGCCTTGTGGCCATGACTGGGTCTGCAAGTAGTTTAACACAACAATGGCTGAATCTATAGAAAACACAGCATGTTGGGGAAGCCTCCTCCTGGACTCGTGTGGTGCCCGTAGTCCATCACATGATCATTGCTTTCACACGCACGGTATTATTTACTGAGCATTCCCTATCCGAAATAGCATGGTGCCATCACACCTTCCTCCTCGCCATGTATTGTCAAGTTATCTTTGGATCGAGTCATGGCCAGTGGTAGCCACCGGTGGTCCACCCTGGGCTACTAATACTATGTGTGTGTGTGTGTGCGCATGTGTGTGCGTGCGCATGTATGTGCGTGTGTGTGTGCGTAATCCAACACTAGATTTGATCAGCGGAATTTACAACAACAAAGCTGTTAATGAAACGAGCTAACCAGTCTTTGCTCATACCTAGTGCCAGGCTAGGTAGCGACACATATAAATTTGGTAAGTCATTCGTTTGAAGTGGCTGGGGTTCAAGCACCTGAGCTTCCGCATGGAAAGGACCTTAGATATTGCCAGGATGTATAACTTCAACAAGTAACCAACCATCTCCCATGAGAAGCCTAGTTGTTAAAAGTTTAGTATCTGGATATGCTGACTGTTAATTTGAACTCATGCATTTAACTGGGTTTTATTTTCCAGCGCTGCTCGGTTCTCTTGCATCCAACATCTCTCCATGTACTTTCACCGAAATCTTGGCGCCGACACAACTAAGGTCTACTATATCGGACTGAAAGGCGACTTCACTGAGGTGGGTTTTGACTTGACTAAAACCAAAGACAATATCATATTTACTTAGGTCTTTACTGGATATTGAAGATACTTCTGATGAAGCTGCTGAATCTTATCATGTTGAACATCTAATGATCTTAATCACGTCCCAATGTTCACAGCGATACACCAATGTCAAGCCATTGATCTGTTTTAGCATATCTATAAATAACTGAGACGCCTTGAATTGTTTTTGGTTAGTGTTTAAAGTATTTCTTCTTCTTATTTAATTGTAATCATCCATCGATGTATTTCTCTAGCAGCGTTGTTCAACGATCATTTCTGTCAGCATTGTTTTAAAAAGAAAGGGTTTTCAAAGATTTCCTGAGCATATAGGGGGATAAACAGGTTTGCATTGCAAAATGAGTAGTCATCGTATAAATAATAAATGTGCATCTGCAATAATACTAAATAGTGTTGATGGCGCCTTCTCTATGATAACATAAACAATCCGATCAAACTTACCGTGGTCTAATCCCAGCCCGGGATACTGCGTGTGCGTGCGTGCGCGCGGGTGCGTGCGTGCGTGCGTGCGTGCGCGCGTTTTGTTGTCTCTAGTTGTTATATCTTAAATCACCGAATTCAACATTCAACTGATCAAAATGTCTAAGTCATTTACTAAATGTTGTATCACCCTATTAATGTGTTATATTTGACCAAATCTCTGGAATCTATGTTGATGTCAGCTTTAGCTTAGTCAGGGCATATTCCACAGTAACAACTTAGGAGCTCAAACCCCAATAACTGTTCATTATTGGCACGACTCCTACAGTAAACTTGAATAGTGCATAGAAAGTTGAATGAGGTCTAAACTTGCATTCTCTTGCATGTATGTTGAGGCTGAAACGGGCATGGTGAGCGATAATGTGTCACACAGTGTGTGAAACTGAACCTGAAGTGAGCGCCACCTTCTGTTCGCTTTTGCAAGACGGCTGGGCGGGATTTAATAACAGTTCACCCTCATCATAAATCCAAATTTCAGATGAACATTGCACACGGAGCGCATTAGTAGACTATTACCATAACACACACTCATACTAATCATAACCAATACTCTCGTAATAAGTAATCCACCCAATATATCAACCTTAACATAAACCGTTAAACAAAATCTTAGTTTCTAATTTTATTTTAAATTAGCCTGCGTTTGTTGGTAAAGCGCACTACAGTGCTGGAGCCGCAGGGCCGAGGGGTTTCGTCAACAAGGAGCTTGCAGGGCAGCTCCCGCTCTGAACACCGATACTTAACAGGGCAGATTCAGACATTCTGAAGGAAAATACACGCGCACTGCCGGCCGACTGTTGTTATGATATTGATACTTCCGGCGCCATCTTTCTCAATTCAAAGTCGGCGTCTGTGAAGAGAAAGGCTGCAACCCAACTTTACAGACGCAGTGGAGGGAACGGTGGGGGTGGGGAGGGGACCCTGGGAGGGATGACTGTAACTTGTAAATGTAAGAGCGCATTAACAACCAAAAGTAACACTTGGTTTGAATACAATAGTAACTGCTTTCAAAGCGCTGCCTATATATACATATATAATGAAACGCCGTTATAACGCAATCGCTGGGGTCCATACAACGTTATCACGAAAACCGAGAGGTCGTGTTAAATTGGGGTTCAGTTTACTGAATTATCTTTGAATTTAGTTGGGGTTTTTTCGGGGGGGGGGGGGCCAGGGGGGGGTTCGTAACCTTATAACGGTTACCAGCTGCAAAACTGCAGCAATATAGAAAGGTCCCGATAAATCGGTCCAATCATTGGTTGAAGATTAATCTTCAGGTGGGACGGTTGTAAAAGCTGGGGATGTCTTTACAACATTCAAAACGATGAATCATTGGCGTGGCCCAGAATCACTCCGGTCTGGCGGTAGGAGAGCACTTGTATCCAGTAACAGCAGCAAGGGTTCAAGAGGAAGGGATGGGTAAAGGTGGGTCCAGCAGGTTCCAGCAACAAGAACAAAGCGAGAGAAACGATAAGGTACAGGGTCCCACCCAAGCAAACAACTCCCTTGATCAGGGGGAGAAGTAAGCCCGGGATAAGGAAAAAAAAGGGTAGAGTATAGGACAGAGAAATGAGGAGAGTTGAGTCAAAGGACCGTGTCTCTTTGCTCTGTGGTGACCAGCCGGAGAGCCAAAGACACAGACACAGTAAGAGTAGAAAGTGAAATGCTGGCGGGCTCCCCCTCCTGGAACTCTTTTCAAACATTATCAAGGAGGAGCAAGGCCAGCAGAGAGGAGATAGAGAGAGGTGTGGACGAAGTGTGGTCCGGATAGCAAGTGCGTCTGAACTTTGAATAGAAAGAATTCTGACTCCAATAAATCATTGCGTTATATCCGAATTCGTGTTAAATCAGGACGCGTTATAATGGGTTTTCACTGTACATGTGTCTGTGTGATGGTGGCGGAGTGGTGGTGGTGGTGGTGGTGGTGGTGTCTGTGATTACCTCGCTGTTGTCAAAGCAAAGTGTGCGCCGTAAAATCGGCACGTGTGTGGCATAGTCGTGGGGAATTTAAGGCGGCGAAAAATATCGAATCTTGCCACTGTATTTATATCACAGCTCTTTTAGGTGTAAAAGCAGAATTGTATGAAGGCTGACACCCTTTGTCTCGACACTCTGTCAACCTTTACTGGTAGTGGGTCCCTGATTACTCCCCTTTTGCTTTCCATAACTGCCAATATATTACTGCGTGAAGTGTGTCGACAGAATCACCTCTGCTTCTTTTACTTTGTCTCCAAAGATTGGGGCGAGCATTCTGCAAGTTGGAGCTAGAACTCAAATAAGTTTGTGTGAAAACTGCAGTGTGTCCAGAATGGCATAGGGTGTGTAAAATGTTAAAAGTTTGGATTCGTGTGTTTCCCAGTTGGTAAACCCAGTATACATGCCTCTCCACCGCACCCCCAACCCCACACTCATCACGCGTGGTGGGGTGGGGGCGGGTAGGAGGGGGGACATGGGGGGGGGGGAGCGGGGAGGAGCGGACGCCTTTTGATCTGGGTGATAAATGCTGGCAGAATAGCGCCTCGAACCATCAGCATAGTTGTAATGAATTAACTGAAATGATACAAGAACAGCGAGCGCCGGGACGATCGGTAATTAACGCGGCAATCTGCGCGCGCAGCTCCCCGGAGACGCGCGCCGCGCATGCGCCGATCCTTCTCCGCCGAGTCGCAATTTTATTTCGCCCGGCCACATCAAAAGTACGACGGCGGCGTTTCGAATCCTTAATTACCGGCGAATTTGGGATTATGTAAATTAATTGGACGGCGTCCGTGTGTTGATGCAAATCACTTGCGCAATTAGCGCCACAATAACGGGTGGTTGTAATGGCTTATTAAAACATGTCCGCCAGGTAGAGCTAAACACAATAGTGACCCACCGAGGAGCCCGCCAGGGGGCACTGCCTGGTCACCCGCCACCCCTAGCATCCCCCTCTACCGGGAAAACACAAAACCAAACCTCTCAACGCATTAAGTGATTCACGTAAAGACCACCTTTTTGGGGAAGAGGAACGAGAGATGAAAAGCCTGCTCCCCTCTTCTGTTTTTCTTAGAAAGGAAATAAATCATGAACAATTATTGTTGTAATAGTGGTTGGAAAGCATTGTTTATATTTCTGGAAGAGTGCTTGTTGCTCGTTTTGTGGGAGGAATTTGTCAGGGGAAGAAACTTGTCGGGGTGGAGTGTGACAAGTAAGGCAACAATGAATGGGTTAAAGTCAATTAGCGGCCACTAATATCATAATGATGAGTATTCAGCTATTCTTTTGAAAGACATTTTTCGTGTGAAAAATGTTCCAAGTCTCCGATGACTTGTAGTGAGCAGGCCATTAAAATTAAATATTATAATATAAAATCCTTAAATACAATGTCCATAATGTACTTCTAAGTTCTAGGGCGCTATGTATGTGTGTGTATGTATTCATGTATGTGTGTATGTATGTATGCACGTAATACCGGACAGTGGCCGAATCAGTAGAGCGCAGGCTTCCCGCGTGAAAGGTCGGAAGTTCGAATTCAGGGCGAGGCAAACTAATGACTTACATTTACAAAGTTGATACTTCTTCCTGCCTAACTTGGTGCTCTGCATTACTAGGTAACTTGGTGCTCTGCATTACTAGGATAGGGCAAGAACTGGTTAGTTCAGTACCAGGATAATGTGATTGAGTGGGAAAATTGGGTCATGGTGCTGATGCACTGCTCTCCCAGTGGGGCAGCACTATAAAGTCACCATGAGGGCACACTCACAAGTCGGTATCCGTCCTGATATGACCTTGGATGTTGCCAGGATGTAAAACTCCAACAAACAAAACTAAACTATAAGTACATAAATATATATACACATTCGTCCATAGGACGATGATAATGTACACACGCGGGTGAGAAGGTGTTACTGCATTAACAACAACAAATGAAATATACAAATTTACTGTCTCAGAATTGCAATTAGGTGAAAAGCGAGCAGTGCCCCGAGTTTAGATTTCTTTCCCCCTAAATAGCAATTCGCTTCCCCAAATGCTCCCAGATGAGTTGCCGATGCTTACACCACAGGTCGGTGACTGCCGTGTGTAGGGGCGGAGAGGGTAACACAGCATTAGAGGGGTCTTTAAGCGGCGCGTCAGTCATTCCGTTATTAATTGCTCCGCCAGAGGTGTTGTGGCTCGCGGACCTCTAAGTCGATTGCTCTTCCCTTTGCAGGCTCACAGGCACGAAGTGACAATAACGACGTACGAGGCGCGGGCCAACCCCACAGACCACAAGACCAGCCTATTTGATACGATGTCGCATCAGATCCAGTAATGACCAGCGCGCCTGCGCGTGGTGGCGGCGTCGGGCAACAATTGCCATCAATCTGCGCCAAGTAAGAAGAATCACTGTGGCTGAGGGCAGTGAGCGGGCACCATCCATCTTGTCTGCTGTCGCGCTGAGGCTACGTTCTGCCACCAGGCGCGCACCGCCCCCACCCCCCACCCACACACCGCGGTCCCGGGCGGCAGTGCCTGATGTTGCACAGACTTCTTGGGTGGGTGTGGGTGTGGGTGTGGGGGGAGGGGGTCAACAGGAGCGCCCCCATACGGCCAACAGCAAGAAATTGCTGCGGCGCCCCATCCATCCTTCACCGGGATGCGCCTTGGAGCCCATTAGGCACGGGGGCCCCACCACCCAGCGCCGCCGGGCCAACATCCGGAATCCCGCCCCCGTCTCGCGGGATCCCGGCCGCGGTAATGCGGGACGGGCCCTAAAGGAGGGATGGGATGGCGGGGGCCAGAGGCGGCCGTGCCAGGGCGCGAGAAGGGGGGGGGGGGGGGGGAGTGGGGTGAGGACGGCTCCTGGAGCGGGCCCCGCCGCCTCTCGCCGCCCGCCCGCGGCCCCTGACCTAATAGAGCTATTAAAACTTGGCATCCACTTCCCTGCAACTGGGATCCACTTGTGACCCCCCCCACCCACCCTCCTCCTACTACTACCACGTGTCAGCCTCCTCAAAAACTTTCTTGCACTACTAGCTTTAACCGCTTCACAAGAAAAAAAAATATACATAGGAAAAAGTCAAATAACCGCACATACAAAAATGATGTCGCCCCGATGGCTTGCTTCCCTCAGGGTTGGACATACATGTGTGAATTCTCGTTATAAATAAGCTCCGGTGCAGAGTTCAATCATAGATATTTTATTCATGGGAGGAGGAAACGCGGGCTTATAAGGCATGGCATATCTGACAGATGGTGAGATGCGTTTGGTATGATTACGTTTGATTGTTACATTGGCTTCAGGCGCAGCGTGAAACTGAATCAGAATAAACTTGAAACTTCTTAAGGTGTTATTATCTCTTCACTTTGAGTAGTGTTAAGTTTGTTTCATATGTGAGAAGTTTTGTTTGCTTGCAAACCGCTAAATTCCTATGGTAATTGAAATTTAAGGTAAACAAGTATCGAACAGCTACATAAAATCTTATACAACCAACGTGTTTTGGGGTTTATTACAATTTCTTTTTAATGGAAGTCGCCCAGGATATAAAAAAAAAGAAATATGGTTCGATAAAGTTCATTTTCTACACTTTTAACAAACAACGCGCCAATTTGAGAGGCTACTTTAGTATTTTGATATCAATTAATTAAATTAGTTTTTTCTAGATTAATATTTAAACCAAAGCACATACACATAAAAAAACACAAGTAGCATCTCTTGGGTCAGCTTCTATTGCCTTCCTTGCCTCATTTCTTGTAACACAAAATGCAGGTCTGAAGGCAACGCTTATTAACTACATATAACCTCACCACATAAATAAGATTGTCAGTATTATTTACTCAGAAAAAACTGCGGTACACAAAATAGCAATTACAGTCGTTAAAAATAACAAAAGAACATAACCATGATATTGATATATTTATTTTATGACCGTATAAGTCGTACATACATGCTTATTTTCTGTGCACATAATAAATACAGCTTTAACATAATCATAATATTTATACATTTATTTTCAAGACACACATTAACACATAAGCCAGCTTTAAGTTTAACTATCTATCGAAAAAGAAAATCATGTGTAAAGTTCCTTATTCAAATCTTCAGTCATTACATTCCCATTCTAGATAAAGAAGAAAAAATCCTATAAATTCTTAGCTAGCTCAATGTCCCATCATTACATCACCTAACATAGAAACCGAGCAACAGCTCACTATGAACTATAGTACTCCAACAACTTCTCATCGGTCGGCTTGAGCACTGTCCTGTCCCTGAGGTTCACTACACTGCCGGGCTGCAGGCCGTACCAGATCTGCCGCGGGTCTTTGCGCGCCGTCAGCAGCTCGAGGAGGGGCGAGCTGCTCAGGTCGGGCAGCGTGTAGCCGTATTTCTGCGCCACCTCCCGGCGCGCCGCCTCCACCCCCGCCGGGTCAGCCAGGTAGCCGCGCGTCGCCGGGTCCGTATAGAAGGCGAGCACCTCGTCCGAAGGCAGCTTGACGCGCGGGATCGGCTTGCCCTGCGCGAAGAAGCCGATCGGGTTCGCCATGGCGAGCACGGCAACGCGGTCGTAGAACTTGGCCGTGATCACCCCGCCAGCGCGCTCCACGGCGGCGATCGTCTGCTCCGAGCACCACTGCACCTCCACGTTCACCTGCGCCTTGAAGATGTCCGCGCCCTGCAAATAGAAGGGCGAGAGGGTGCGGTTATGTAACTGTAATTCATTTATTTTTCTCGAAGATTTGTACTGCCTATCATGGATAAGTCTGAATAGTCTTGTTTTCACCATTAGACAGTTGGTTGATGGAAAGCCCGAGCCTACACTTTTACAAACCCAAGGGATTTTTAACCTCCCACACCACATAAGACATTATATGAGAACAACTGGCATTTGATGACACTAAGTTATACATGGCAGTGGATATCCAAATTGGCAGAGGTGACACTAAAGAACTAATGCCTGTGTAAACGCCAGGTAAGATGTGCAGTTGAAATAATGGGAGGTGTCTAAAGCAAAATGAGCTGAAAACAACAAAGAAAATGGAGAACCTGAAACCCATACAAATTATCCACAAACCTAACCTTCAAATGTGTGACCAAAAAATATATAAAAAAAATAACATAGCATATCTAGATTAAAACACCAATTGCATGGGTATTATGTATTACAAATGTTAATTATTCACAAAAATATAATCGAAAACCAAAAGAATTGGAAACAAATCAATCCATATGGATAATTACCACTATTGCACAGCAGCGAAAATAAGTGCATAAGCTTAATTGTTATGAGCAAAATAAACAAACGATCACTAAAAGAAAGTAGTGTACTACAATGGCTTTGTATTTCTAACATTGTTTTAAGGATAAATATAATAGTTTGATCAGTATGATTTACTTTACGTTGAAGTAATACTTTTATATTAATTGGTTAATTTGTATATATTGTTGATTTACGTCCTGGCAACATATAAGGTCACTGGATATATTTGAAGTGGAAACATGTCAAATTAATTTGGGTGTGCATACCAAATTGCTGGACACAAACCATGTACACTCGTTTTTTTAGTTTTTTTTTAGGATAGGGCAAAAGCACCAAATGACAAATGTTTAAGGAGTGTGCCGCTATCTAAGTTGGATATCTCTTTATAACTAGTTATCCGCTCGTAATCAAACCCGAGATTTCTGCAGCTTTCGCTCCATACTTCAATGGTATGTGTGTTGTAATTGTTGCATCTATTGTTTTACATCCTAACAACATCGAAGGTCATGTTAGGACGGGTACCGACTTGTGACAGTGGACACTCATTACCAATTTATAGTGCTGCTCCAGACCACCAGCAACATGACCATTCCATACAGTCCCATTATCCTGATACTGTGCTAACCAGTCATTGTCTGTCCATTATTTAAAACGGTGCTGGGATCACCATAGCTTCAGACATGGTTCAAGTGGCATGACAAGTCTGATTTATTTGTTTACTACTTCTCCAACTATTCAATATTGTGAGAAGGAGATACACAAATGCAATGCACAGCAAAGAACTTTTATTGACAGAAGTGTGCAAAAAGAGGGTCATGCTGCCCAGGTCTGCATGGCTCATAATTCGACAAACACAGATCTCACATCCCCCGGGGTGGGGGTGATGGATGGGAGGTGAGGGCGGTGTGGGGTGAGGGGATGGGATGGGCGAGGAGGGGAGAGGATGGGAGGAGGGACGGCTTTCACGGTCATAACCGAGCAATAAATGTGTGTCGGGGACAATCAGGCAAACACCCCTCCCCACCCACCACCCACCCCCCAAACAAAGCGCGGCGCTGCTCAAGTGTTAAAACTGCGCAAAAGAGCTGCACGTCGGGGACCACTTTGATGCTGTCCAGGCGGGCCCATGATGAGATCTGGCGTGATTCGATCACGTCTCACACCGCCCCGTCAATGGGCGTATTTAGCGCTCCGCCCCGGCCGTCAAGGCGCCACACCGGCGCGCGGTGCCACCTCCCTGCCGGGGTGGACGCGCCGCCGCGCGGAGCGCCTGTTTGACGAGCACCGGGCGTGAAGCGGCGCGATGTGGCGTCGCCCATCGACAACCTGTCAGTCCAGCTGAGGGGCGCCGCGCGTCATACCGCCCACCCGCCGCGCCGATTGAGGCCGACACTTGACCGGGGCGGGACGGGGCGGGGCGGGGATTCCATGATGTTCTCATCCATCCATCATTAGTCACCGTTGCCGCACACAAACTGGGGCTGTGCTCTCTTAACCACCCACCTCCACTCCAATCTTATCACAATGCGCAACATATTACCGATCTGTAAACATAAAGGATCTGGTAAACTGCTTTTAGTTTGCTTTAAAGCTTTAGATTATATTTGTTAAAGAATCATTATATTATTTTGTTGTTGTTGAAGATTTATACTGCCTATCATGGATAAGCCTGAATAGGCTTGTTTTCACCATTAGACAGTTTGTCGATAGAAAGCCCGAGCCTACACTTTTACCGACCCAAGGGATTTTTAACCTCCCACACCACATAGACATGGTATGAGAGCAACTGGCCTTTCATGTCGCTGTAAGTTATACACAGCGGTGGAAATCCAAATTGGCAGAGATGGGGGCATGGGGAATCGAACTATCGACCTTCAGATTAGGGGTCCGACCTAGAAAAAAGTCAGACACTCTAACCACTCTGCCACAGAGAACACCACAAAATTATAATAGAATACCTATTCATTTCAAATGGAGCGAGCATCGAATTGCGACACACTTCGATAAGGTACTGGTTCTAATCTCTCTTAATAATTAATTCTGACACTTCTATGTTTGTTGCTCAAAATACTCATATTCGAAAGTCAGTCGAGTCACGCTTGATATGGGCTACATAATTTATACGATCTAGGAATGAAACAGGAAATAATATCAAATGCAAATGAAACTTTTCCAAGTCGTTATGATACTTTTTTTGTTTGTTCATTTTGTGTGTGTATGTGCACATCTTTGTTTTTCTTAATAAGTCAATAATCGTCCTATATACTTATTGGCTTAATTTATCAATAAATCACGGTTTTATATCCTAGCATCAGACGGAATCTGATGGCTGAATCGATACGCGTGCTGGCTGGCTTCCTGTTCGGGAGGTCGTGGGTTCAAACCCTGACTGAATTCATCCTAGGAGACTTTGGGCGTCAACATCAACATCAACGGATCCCAAAAGTATCTATGTTTCCTTACAAAGCAAGAATGATGCCCACTTTTTAACATTTTAAACCAGGTAATATTCTAAATAATATTCTAAAAATGTCAAACCTTTAAAAGACTTCCCAAATAAAATTTACAATTTAATTATGATAATCGTAATTATTGCAGACTATATGGCTACGGTCGAAAACTGAGAAGACTGCAAGGACCAATATATGGCAAATGATTGTTTGTTTGTTGTTGTTTTATGTCCTAGCAACATCTAATGTCATATCAGGACGGGTACCGACTTGTGACACCGCGCACTCATGGCGACTTTATAGTGCTGTCCCACTGGGAAACCAGACAGCTGGCACCATGATCTGATATCCCACTCAGTCACATTATCCTGACACTGAGGACCCCAGTCCTTGCCCTGTCCTAATAATGCCGAGCGACAAGTATCAATTTTAAAGTCATTGGTTTTACTCGACCAGGGTTCGAACCCACCACCCCACGATCTACCAGCACGGGAGACGGGCGCTCTAACTCATTTGGCCATCCCGTCTGGTCTACGGCAAAGGAATTTGCAAGCATGATAAACTTGGCTATATAAAGAAACATTTCTGTATCACACGATATGAATAATAGTAAAGAAATAAGGTTAACACAACCGTAACTGATGGGTTTACACTGTACTACACCAAATTCCTATTTGCCTCAACCAATTCCACACTGCACTCATCATATACTACATGAAGCAGCCACTTATTTTATTACTTTTCACTATTGCATGCATGGTACTAATCTAGTAATATGTATGACAATCTTATTTCGCAATAAGCACCTACTGCTACTATTACCACTACCACCACTACTACTACTAGGACGACGAAATGATGGGCGAGATTCTTGGATGTAATAAATTGTAGAACTGAGTCAAAATCAACAAAGGTGCTACATAATTATCAAACCTAAAAATATTAGTATTTTGACAGGAAATTAGTGATTAAAAAAAAGCATGCACAACAACTACCAATAAATGCACAGACACCACACTATCCATGAACATAGATAGAAGGTGTGGACATGATATAAAGTTAAGAATAAATAAATAAAACAACCAAATATTCCATACAAATAATATAAATGTAGATCTCCAGAGAATAAACTCCATACACGCATTCTGATATATAATAGAAAATGTGCACCCATTTGTTATTAACAATATAACCATTCCCCTCTTTGCATTTAATATGTATACATCAATTCACCGTAGTTTATACCAAATAGGGCGATTGAGGGGCTGGAGGGAGGAGGGACTACACCTTAAAATAGTACCCACCTCGTCTGTGAGGTTGATCCCATGGTGGGAGTGGTCATTTCTCTCAGTGCTAAAGATGCCCGTGTTGCAGATTGTTGTCAGGTCGATAGGCTCCTCTGGGTTCACACGACCCAGGTCAATCATTCGCTGTAGTTGTAGTAGCGACACCGGGGTGTAATGCTTCCGGACACTGCGAGATGAACGATAGAATCACTCACAGCTAGACAAGATTCAGTCACTTCATTTTGACATATATATTCCTTACAGGCATATTCAAAATACTCATATCGTTGAACTATTAACTGTGTTGTGCTTAGAACCACTATGATTATGAATGGCAATGACACCCCTGGGTTTGATGCTCCGAAAGTATCAATTCTGACCTACTGGGTTGGAGACAGCTCTATTCTGTACTGTTATTAGGTATCCCGATACAGGTCACCCGAGGCACTGGAATCGGGTCAGTGCATCAACAGAAAGGGTGTTTTCAAACTTCTCCAACATGCACAATTATTGGTATAATAAATAAAGAAATGGACCAATTTGAAGGTTAAAATGTGTTCTTTCATTCTGTTCATTCTGCACTAATCTAATTTGTGTATATTAATGTAATGTACATGCTACTGAGCATTAACAAAGTTAAGTTTGTTGCAATGAATCGCGATTCGCGCTACTATGTTTCGAGTGCCGTTCTCAGGGTTGAAAATCACCTCTGGGGTTTTCAGGTGGCGCTCTCTGGTGATTATAGCCATGAACTATCTGATACCAGGACATGATAGTAGACATTCTAAGCTTTAATTTAGTAGAAAACTTGATGGGTATTTTACTGAATATCCTGGTCAATATTTTGATTCAAAATTACCAAAAGTTTAAATTATCACAAATAAATGTCTTTTAAAAATATCCAAATAATTTTTATACCACTGTCAAGATCATTTTGAAAACTTTAAAGTGATATAATTTTCTAATTCATGGTGATCTCCAGCAAAGTGTGCAGATACTTTTTGCAACCAGTGGATGACTCTTGGTCAGGCTACAAATGGTGGCACATGTTGCCAGTGCCACTTCCCAAACACTGAGCAGCAAAATGAATGATTCTTCATCATTTTGGGATACTATTCATAACGAAATAGGTAGGAAATGTTTTATTACTATATGTTTACATATTGTGGGAATAGAATAGTGCATTTCATTAATAGTTTGGTGTTAATTAGACACATAATATCGGCGAATATTACGGGAGTGTGAAAAACGGCCGATTTTCAGATCGGTAGCATAACTTTAGATACTATGTTTGCTATGAACAATCTTTCAAAAACTGATAAAACAAATATGCTTAGTTTGTTATATATTTGTCTTAAATGCTACCTAAAATTCAGGATGTTGGAGTAAGTATTATTTTTGTAAGATTAACACAATTTTGGGAGTAAGATCATGTGTAATACAAAATTGCAAATGGCGCCGATTGCTGGGCAATATTGCAAGGATTTCCATACACCCAGTACAATAAAAGTTTAGTTTTAAGTTTAAAACATGCTTTATAATTTAGTCTTACCATGATTTTACAAACAAATTATGTACATGATTATTACATGTACACATTAATTTACATAAATTATTTTATATTACCAATGTACACTAAATCTAGTACCAAATGGAGATTAGAATGTTTTTTCAGTCACTAATGGGGCTGTCACATTATGACGCATCGCCCAAACGTACGACGACGTATGTGATTTTTTTTTTGCTGCTAAGTCGGGATACGTCGTTATGCGTTAGGTGTACGTCTATGTACGTCGACGTTTGTTGACATACGGCGGTGGCAAAGTTGTGTGCATGTTAGAGAAGGAAGAGATGGACCGAATTACAATAAGCTATATGCGAATGACCTTAAAATCACAATTATCCAAAGGAGGCTTTGTGACATTTCACTTAGGGGCAATTACTTCTTTAAAACATCCCTCTATAATTAGCGGCATACAAGATTAGTAATGTTCCAGTTCTATTTCATAAAGAAAGCCTATAATTTCTTGGATTAATTTCATTTTTACATTTGAAATCTGTAGTATAAGCATTATACAATTATTATTTAATATGGAACCTGTCGTGTAGTAACCTATCTCGGCTAGTTTCGAACCCGCGACCCTCATGCCGGTTATGTGGGTAGAGCAGCTACAGCAGCCTGGCGCAGCTGCTTAAGCCGGTGGGGGGGGGGGGGGGGGGGGCGTTAGCGCCCTTTCTCCAGCTTCCAACAGTTTTCCCCTCCAGTGGGCACATTTGGTTCTGTTGTCTAGCTTTAAAAATGTTATATTTAATAACCAGTAGGTATTTTGGGCCAGCCAGAGTGTCTACTCAATCCAGCTACATATGTCTCCTGTTGTATTAACCTGTAATAACTAAATAATACCATGACTTTCAATACATTGGTTGGTTGTTGGGGTTTTACGTCCTTGCAACATATAAGGTCATATCAGGACGGGCTTTCAATACAAATGATCAAGTTAGATTGTGCTGTTTTGACTAATTAGCTACCCATCGAGTGAATGGGGGAAATGACGCATTCCTGTCGTGTCCTTAAAAAATGAAAAGAGGAAATGGCGGTCAAGACTAAGTTAATGATAGAGTATCCAGTCTAAACCAAAAAAAGCATTCATTAGAACTACCTACTCACGAATATAATTGACAAACTTTAAGACAACAACAATTTTAGTTATGTAAGAAAAAAAAGGTACTGTAAAAAAAGTTTAAAAAAAAATCAATTGCCAACATATGCATTAATCGATCCGCATACTTACTGGTGCCCCTTATAGTAAGGTTCTTTAGGGATCATCAAGTAGAATGGTGTATTATTGCCTTCAAATCCAAGACGTGGCAGAGTGTTCCTCTTCGTCTGACCTTTCGCTCCTCGACCATTATGTCGACCTGCATGCTTCCCCCTTGGCAAGGAGCGCTTTAAATTAATAATAAAACACAAAGGACGACAGTGTTACATAAACTAGTGATTTCTCATGTATGCAACAATCAGGCCCTCCAGTTTGTTTACAGTTAAGGAGTTTTTGCTTGGATTTAAACATGGTTGTCATTCAACCCTAATGGGCGTTGACTGGTTTATATACATTTGCCCTAGATAAACGGGTGAATGGCGACCATATATCTAAAGCCTTGTTCACACGGACGATGTAAATCGATTCGTAGAAAGCGACTTGTATAGTCCGCATCACATTTCTCGTGTGAACGCACATCTGAGGCGGATTAGGGCTGATTCGACTCACGTGATGCGGATCGTGTAAACCACCTAAGCGAGGTAGTCTACGTGAATCGATTCCTGTGATGCGGATAATTTTGTCCGTGTGGACGCAACCGACTTACGTGATGCGGATTCGATTTGTGTAATGCGCCTCACATTTTGTCCGTGTGAACAGGGCTTAAATCTGCGCAAATCCTGCTTTAGTATGAATAAACTAACTGCAAACAAGTTGTGTAGACCCTGGTTCCAGCACAGTGTTTTATCTATTTTGGTGTAGCGTTGATGAACTGGGAGAGAACGCACAAAACGAAGATGGCAGTCATTAGATGCTCTGAATCTGACGTTAAAGTTGATCAATCTATATGATTTAATAAATTCTACACTGGAATATTTATCGTACGTTCAGATTCTTTCGGGAATTAGATTAGATTTGGTTAACATGACCGTTTACATAATTACAAAATACAAGGTCACCGACAGGGCTCTAGGTGCCTTCATTCGACATAGTCGGCGAATTTGCGGCGCGCCGAACAGCTCGTGTTGTATACACGGCGTATGCCGATGTGGGCAAACGAACGCATTCACAATTCCACGCCCGACACTGGCGACAGTCAGTGTCAACTGTCACAGACACACACTTCTAACACTTCTTGCATTTCAAATTCATATTGCACTAATACACAAATGATGAGTTACATACCTTAATTCTTGTTCCTGGCAAAGGTTTTAGTGAATTTAATTGCACCTGGGGCAATTTCTTTAATAAATCCAAAGCTTTCTCTACCCCAGCTCGAGACATGATTGTTGTTGCCGGAAGTGGCCACTGCGCACGCGCAGGATTTAGGCGCGACTATGGTAAATATGAAATTACTGTGAGTAGTATAGGAGCATTAATTTACTTCTGTAATGGGTGTATGGAGGAATACGGAATGAAATAAGCCTAATATCGAAGTACAGGATGTCAATGAAATACCCACAAGCCAATTAATACTATATTATCGCACTCCCATTATTGAAACACACTACAGAAACAAAATTAAAATAACAAATAAACAACCCGCCACACTAAACCTATCAGTCGGGCCTACTTCAATCAATCAATCAATCAATAGGATACAACTATAATAGGCCTTGGACCTGTTAACCACTCTTAATTAATACCGACCCACCCACGGGGAGGCTTAAGACTAATGCATGTAGATATATATACAAATACATAAACAATACTCTTACTGTACATGACTTCGCCAAAATCTAGCAAACGGAAACGGAAATAGCACTGTATGGGCGCTGCCATTTGTAAACTCATACCGAGAAACCGAGAAAAATCGAGCAAACGGAAACGGAAATCGCTCGTCGAGCTTCGCTGCGCAGCAAAGAGGGTGAATGACAGCGATTGGCCTAACTCCTTAATGATGCCCCGCCGCAGAGTAGCACACGCCGAATCGAAGAACAAGTAGTACACTGGTCCCTCCCTACAGACCTTCCATATATGGTGTGATGACGTCACTGGGACCAGTGTATGTGTTCCTCCACCCTACTCTGCTATTGGTTAATAATATATCAAAACAAATGCCCGCTGCCATAGAATTTGCCGATACGCACAGTTCAAAACTTAGATTTTATTCAAAAATAAAAGAAATAAAGAACAATTTGGCATCAACATGGGTGCACAAATGAAATATTAATAGTTTATTCCGCGGAAATGACGGCCGTATTCAATTATCACGACTGCGAATCGGGTCACCCGAGTTGCTAGAATTTCAAATCGAACACCTCGAGTGGCGTAAAAAAATACATGCGCCATCATAAAATACTTTGCTGTAGTTATATCGGGGGGTCGGCCCTAAGCATCGCTTATACATATTAGAAATCGAGACAGTTCTTCAGATGTGGTGGATTGTAGCAACTGTCACTGGCTCCAAGATATACGTAATGCTTGACCAGTATGCATCCAGTCGGGACTTGAAATAGTTCACCAACTCTGCTGCTACGACACTCTCCGGCAAGTCATTCCACAGGTTAACTATCCTAAAGCCAAAAACGTTGTGTCGCAGGTCCAGTCTGGAGTACTTACTTAAGTTCGTCCTGATATGACCTTAGATGTTGGTAGGATGTAAAACAACAACAAACAAACAAAAAAGAAGGTTTACTTAGCTCTTTACTGGACGAAGGTCATTAGACCTGTAGGCCTATATCCAGATCATTTTTGTCTGATGAATCTGGAGAGATGTCATTTCCAGCCCGGTCTAAGTGGCCGAGGCTCAGGGCTGCCTCATAATTATATACAATATCTTAATCCCTCCAGTATCTGTCAATCCTTCGTTCAAACGGCTTAATACTTGGAACCTTCACAATATAACTTGGGAGGCTGTTCCACACATTGGTAACTCTTTCAGTAAAAAATAGTTACCTGCAGCGGGTTCTTGTCCTTCTCTTGTAAAGCTTGTATGGATGTCCCAGAGTTGGTCTTTGGTTTGGTCCTGCCATGGACATAACTGGAGAAGCTGCTGAATCAGACACCAGGGCCCGTATGCATGGAGCTGTGTTAGCGGCATGTGGTGTTACACCTCTAACTCCGGGTACCTATCTCCGGTTATCAGAGTCATAGAGAACTATGTCAAGCCGTATGCATGGGCGCCTAAACGGTGAGTGTTAGCTAAACGTGAATGTATTTATAGATTTGGGAAATCCCTCTGCATTTGTACCCATATATTAGGCTCAAATATATTAAATGCTATCATATTTAACAGAATTACATATGCAATAAGTGAAATTTTATCAATTTAACACTAAATTCGAACCCTCCTTAAGGCTACTGCCGCATTGGCGGTGATATTAATATTTATATTTTCGAATCGACGAACATACAGTAAACAAACCGCCGCTGCCGCCAGTATGGTTAGGGAGGTCGATGCGGCGGCGGCGGCGATTTGTTTACTTTACGTTCGTCGATTCGAAAATATAACTATTAATATCGCCGCCAATGCAGCGGTAGCCTTAAGGAGGGTTCGAATTTAGGGTTAAATTGATAAAATTTCACTTATTGCATATGTAATTCTGTTAAATATGATAGTATTGAGTAGATTTGGGTTCCATCCTGACATTAACCTAACACTAACACCGCTGTAAACCTGCTATGAGCAGAGTTAGAATTTCCGAGTTTAAACGCTCGGTGTTAGGGCTAACACTGCTCCATGCATACAAACTTTTCGGCCTTAAACCAGAAATCCCTCCTTAAACGCGTTTTGACTCGGTAACACCGCTCCATGCATACGGGCCCAGGGCCCTCTTATGGTTGTGAATGTTTCAATCATGTCCCCACATGAGCGGCGGTAAGCCAAAGTTGAGAGTTTGAGACATTTTACCCTCTCTGGATAACTGAGATCCTTTAAACCTGGTACCATTCTAGTAGCTCTTCGTTGAACATTGTCGGCCAAGCACCCACTTTACATGTGTAAAGATACATACACAACCTTACTAATAGGTAGGCCCCTACATGACTAATCAAATTTAATTAATGTAATTGTACAATAACTGGTACCGTTGGAAAGATTTGTTTGTTCTGTTTGTTGGTGTTTTATGTGCATCCAAGCAAAATCTATTGTCATATCAGGACAGGTACCAATTTGTGACAGTGTGCACTCATTGCAACTTTTATAATGCTGTCCCACTGGCAGATCAGGCTGCCGGCACCATGATCCGATATCCCACTTAGTCACATCATCCTGACACTGAGCAAACGACTCCTTGCCCTAGCCTAACAATCCTGACATGGTGACTTTTATAGTGCTGCCCCACTGAGAGATCAATGCAAACGGCATCATGACCTGATATCCCACACAGTCACATTATCCTCACACTGAGCTAACCAGTCCTTGACCTTTCCTAATAATGCATGGGAAGCTTGTGCTCTGCTGATTCGGTCACCACGTCTGATTCCATTGGAAAGAACTGTGAATTACTATTAAGATGGTCTTTACATTTCTAGGACAAATATGAAGAAAGTTCTATGCAAAGTTGAAAATCGGAGTGAATTCTATTCCTTTGTTTTAATGGAAAACAAAGAATAACCTGTGACCAGTTCCTTAAGAAATGCATGGCAAAATCGTCCAGCTTATAGCTATGACATTTATATGTATGTGCATCATCATCATCATGCTGTCGGTCGCGATGCAACAAAGACTGCTTTCATTACTTGACTGCCGCTCTCCATTTAGCTCTTTGCTGTGAGAGTTGCGTCCATGGGTCGGTCTTAATGTCTCTCAGCTTCAGGTTTCTCTTGATGGTATCCTTGAACCAGAGACGAGGGCGCCCTCTCTTTCTGTAACCAGAAGACAGTTGAGAATAGAGGATCTGCTTTGGTAGCCTGTCTGATGACATCCTCATGAGGTGTCCAGTCCACTGGAGATTCTTTTTGATCAGAAGATCTTCCATAGAGGGCAGCCCCGTCCGTTCGAGTATTTCCTTATTTGTCACTTTGTCCTTCCAGGTTAGCCTCATGATTGAACGCAGATGTCGCATCACGAAGGCATGCAGCTTTTTCACCTGTCTTCTGTACACTGTCCAGACCTCGGCTCTGCATAGTAGGGTGGAAAGCACAATTGCCTGGTAGATCTTGCCTTTGACCCAAATGGACACATGGTGGTTGTTCCAGAGTCTCTGCCGTAGTCGGCCGAAAGATACGCTAGCCTTGGCCATCCTCCTCTGTATTTCACATCAATGCGTCCATCACTTGATATAGTGCTTCTGAGGTAGGTGAATTCCGGAACAGAGTTCAGCTTGTTTCTGTCAGCCATGATCTCCTCCTCTCGGGTTCTTGTAAAGTTGGGTTGGTGACATTTCATGAAAGCTGCCTGCAAAAGTGTTGAAGTGCTGCTGGCTTTTGCAAGTTACCAGAGGTACTCTCTCGCAGAGCAAATATAGGTTTCACACCGGCAAGAACATTTCAAGACAGGTGCAAAACTATTTGTCCCTGCAGTGGCTGGTCGGGAGATGTTGGGAGTTCCATACATCAACCGCCCTTAATGCTGCCACAGTGACATGGTTTTCTGTTTAGGGTTTGCTCCCTTAGCCTTCGGTTCTGTCAAGAACCTGTACCACAGGGCAGTGGTTTACAACTCTACAGGGCAGGGTCGTCAAACTCCCTGAGGTATTGCTATAGCTGCAATACCTGCATACCTCATGTATGTGCATAGGCCTATAATAAACCAATTTAATTGTTTTGAGCTTTTGTCTCCCTTTTTCATTAAGGGTATGAGCTTTTCTCTTGTGAGCTCTTGTCTTGTGAGCTTTCGTCGGTGCATCAATCAATACACATATATACAGATATTTACCTTCTTTACCACCTATACCACCTAACCCATCATGGCCAAACCCACACTACACTTGCATTCTCATACATGTTCAGATTAGATTCTGTCATTTGTAGGCTTACCTCATTCATCACCCAACTTTAGCTTACTGTTAATGTTTTTTTACAACATAGCCTATGGATATATGTGTATATATATATATATATATATATATAGTAAATAACCGCAGTCACGTGGTCAGAAGGCCAGTACCATGGCGCAGACAACTTTATTCAATGAATTAACTATATTTGCAACAAAGCACTATTTTACCAGCACCGTCTAGTGCACAACGTTCACTGCACCACGATATCGTTAGGTAGGATGGGGTTATGAAATGCAAAAATAACGGACTTGGCATATATATATACAATCTCATAATATATATTAACCTGTTTAAGCAACATGAATAAGCGTAACCATATTGTAAAATATTCCGATATTCGGCAGGGGGGAAATGCAAATGTTCTATTAGTATTACTGATCAGTGTAGTGACCAAGTGCATATATATATATATATATATATATATATATATAATATATATATAATATATATATATAATATATATATATATATATATATATATATATATATATGGGTTTGTAGTGCCTGAGTGGGATGTAAATAGACATAGTGGTGCTGGCAGGCCTGGGTGTGATAGCACTCAGGGCCAAGCCCTGCTGGGGTAGGGGTCACCACACTCAGAAGGTCAAGGTTGGTGGTGGCCAAGGGGGCCATACAGCTACTGGTGGTGGGCAGACCACTGGTATCCATGGAGACCAGGAATGCTGGGTTCCTATTGGTGAGGCCAGGAATGCTCGATTCCCAAAGGTGGAAGGAGGTGGTATGATACTCTACCATGAACCCATGTAACTATATAATAATAAACCAGAAGGCTGGACTCTCTCTCTCTCTCTTACACTTTACTCTCTTCATTTCTCTTTGACCGGGTGTGGTGGCCGAATCGGTAGAGCACAGGCCTTGCGTGCGGAAGCTGGGGAGTTCGCGAGTTCGGTTCCTGGTCGAGTCAAACCAATGACTTAAACATTGATACTTGTTGCTTCCTAGCCTGGTGCTTGGCATTATTAGGATAGGGCAAGGGCTGGTTAGCTCATTGTCAGGATAATGTGACTGAGTGGTATATCTGGTCATGATATCGCCATGCATGCATATTGTCACAAGTCGGCATGCATCCTGATATGACCTTAGATGTTGCTAGGACATAAAACAACAAACAAACAAATCCTTTCTCTTTGTGTGTATTGTTTTCCTCATTGCCTACGTACACATCCAGCATTAGATCCGAGCATTAGATTCTAGAATATGATGGTGAGGTCGCAAAGTGCAATGACAACTTACTTTTCTAAATTAACCTAGTCAAGCTGAAGACATAGGCTGAAACAAAAACCAACAAAAACCAATAAATTAGAGGCGTTTAAGCGACAAGTAATAAGATATAGAAAATAAAACACAATATAAATGGCCTATTTTCCTATATGATAGGAAATCCCCAGTAGCACTTAACCAAGCATAGGGCCCTATATAAGTATTTATAAGTATATGTTCCAAAATTCCTAACTTATCACAATTCTAAATCGTGTAAAGAATATGAATAATAGAGAATATAAAATTCTTGTTGGGGTCCTTGTTTACTAGGTAGGCACACTATTGCTGTATGACCTCTTATTCGCAGAAGTATACATCACACATGCTAAGACACAATAATAGGATTAATGCTCTGTCAAATGTACATACCAGATGCTTCTTGTATCGTCAGATATAAAAGAAAGATAACATTCAATATTTGTCTGATGAAGAGCAGGGAGTTTGCCTTGGGGTAAGGGGACACCCAGATGGGTATTGGTAGGGTACCCGAGTCTCGACCCCGCCGTCAGCTAAATCCATTGCCAGGATTAGGCGAACACTGACTGCCTCTGATCTGTCATCCACCTTAGGCGTGCCTTTTGGTGGCGATTATTTTGATTTAGCTCTTCGCTCACGACATGACATGTACATTACATTGTCCAGAGTGTTACAAGTTACAACCCCCCTTATGGCCCTGTCACACTACGACGTAACGACGTCGACGTAGGGAGAACGTGAAGAACGTTGAACTTCTCGGCGTAGTATGCAAATTGGGCACAAGTTGAACGTGGATGCAGCGTAGTGGACGAGAGCGTAACGTTGGTAAATCGTAGTGATACCGTCATTCAACGAGAGAGGTCAACGTAATGACGATCACGGAACGTTATGAACGTTATTCCATCGCCAGAAGAACGTTACGTGACGTTCGCTACGTCATGAGACGTTGAACGTACGTTGAATGCACGTTCTCCTGACGTTCTCCTGACGTTCTCCTGACTTTCCCATTACGCCGCATGGACGTTTCCGCCGGCTTTAATGTGGGTCAACGAGTGGAATGTAGTGAGGAACGTTTGCCTAACGTCCGTTTAACGTCATTGACGTTCACTGAACGTGAACAGAACGTACGGCAAACGTAAACCCTTACGTTCGAGCTACGTCGAAACTTTTGAACATGTCCAAAACCTCGATGTAACTCGACGTAATATGACGTAGATCGACATCAGTTTAACGTCATTATGACGTCATCATAACGTAATCCAACGTACATCAACGTAATGACGAAATATCACCACGTTAGGCTCACGTTCGCTCATTACGTTGTAGTGTGACAGGGGTATTACTGGTTCCTCCCTCCCACCTCTTCAAGCAGAAGCACACTGATAGGCAGACTTAGGCCTAGGCACATTTACTCATGTAAATGCACTGTAGTTAGTACGCCATACTAGCAGACAAACAAACAAAAAGTGATTAAAAGTTATCAAATGTGTGCAAAGAGTTATTGATGCATTAGAAAAACAAACACATAGAGATATGCAAGGCGTGTAGGCCTATATAGGATTTCGATAATAACCTGGCATGTTAAACCACGCCCCCTACCTCCCCAGTGAAGGTATCAATTCCATATAACAAATTTACGATACAACAACGCGAACATTGTATAGAAAATACTCGCTATGTAGAAAATACATTTACGTACCAAATTTTCATGATGAAAGTGACTTCCATTAAATATCATTTTGGGCGTGCTCTATTCAGGCCGTGTGTATAGGCCTATGTAGGCCTACACAACCATTTCGCCAGCTCAATAACAAACTATCCATATAACTTCTGAACACACACCCCTCACACACACACACACACACACAACCCAGAGCGCCATCCTGTGGATTTGTGCATAACGCACGACGTCTATGGTGCCCCCTAGTGGTGATCACTAGCGGCGCCCACTCGTGTCGCCCCCTGTAAGGAGGTCACCTACTGGCAGGCCTAGTGGCGACTCCCCAGACGGCGTAGCGCCCCCACCAGGGGACAGAATGGCAAGGCATCTTGTGTTGCTTCCTCCAGCTACTGTCCCCACAAGCAGGACGCCGGGCGACCATAGTTCTTCACACAGCATATCGCTGAGGGTGCTACCTCTGTCTTTTTACTGTTGTTTTGTTCAGTTTGTCACTGACTACTGCTTAGAGCACCAATAAAAGCCTACTTTTAGATAGTTCACCGTTATATTATAAAAAGCAGAGGTGGGCTCAATGTCAGTTCCTCGTTGTCGACTGTGCAGCGTGTAGTGTCGGTTGGCGAGTTGCAATGTGTTGAATGTGTACGGCTGTATCTACTA
The DNA here is from genome assembly GCA_030323885.1 of Branchipolynoe longqiensis. Classification (NCBI taxonomy): domain Eukaryota; kingdom Metazoa; phylum Annelida; class Polychaeta; order Phyllodocida; family Polynoidae; genus Branchipolynoe; species Branchipolynoe longqiensis. Next base: position 126,298,882 of record CM059187.1, read on the forward strand.
TGAATCCCTTCTGAAGTTTGGATATTTACAAACTAGCAGGAACATGGCGAGGTAAGCGACTGCATTTCTTTATAGACTCTATGCACATACATGACCGTTTAAATAAGTGTGAACGACGAAAATGCTAATTATATAACTAAATAATGAGTATATAGCTAAATTGGCCCTCAATGCTATTCTTTAAATAAGAACTTCTCATTTATACATTTTATGTGGCTTTTCTTTTTCTTAAAAAATAATCAAATCAGAGCAGTAATGTATGATTAATAGATAAACCCAGTAAGAGAACTCCTCTGTACTCTGTAGGAATCTCAACTAAACGGCATGGCTTCAAATCTGTGCAAATGGTAGCTATTATTCACATGTATTTGACTAAGTATATTCAGCCTGAATTTCCCACCTCTATCTGTAGAGCTATGCAGGATTAGGTTGCTTAAATGTATGTTCATGGAAGACACATAAAGGGACCAGCTATAGCTCGCTGGGACACTGCGCATACTCCGACAAATGCTCTCCAAGCACAACCTTGTTTAGTTTTTATGTTTAATTGAACCAAGTATGTGTGGGGAGAGTAGGGGACCAGGGCTGTGCTAATCTGAACTGCAAAGCCAGTTGGTTGTCTCCAAAATGGCCGCCCCCATAGACGGCGGCCATTTGCAATGGAAAAGCTGCGCTGTGATTGGCTGAAATTGTGCCGGCAACAGGCTCACACAGTAACAAGAGTTGCTGGTTCCCAGTATGGGCGGCAATAAATTAAGCCCAAATCTATTCAAAGCTGTCATATTTAACAGAATTACATACTCAAATAATGAAATTTAATTAAATTAACCTTAAATTCCAAGCGATATTAACGTAGCAGCTCGATCAGCGTCGAATCGCCGAGTGTAAACAAAACAAATAGCAGTGATTGCCGCAACGTGCGAAAATCCGCGCATGCGCAGAAGCCACGACAGGCCGCTGGTGTTTTGGGGAGTTTTCAGTCGCATCAGAATTTCAAATCGAGTTCGTTTGTTTTCCACGCGGCGGATAGCTGGCGACTTTAAAGTTGCTCAGTCCGATGATTTTTCCATCCACACTGTACAAATTGCACGGAGGTTTGGTATCGTCATCACAGATTTACATTTTAAGTGGTATTATATAAATACCACACTAAGCAGTGGCAATACTATAAGTAATAGATTATTGGGGATCAGAAGAGCTCATACTTGACAGATAAAATGACTTAAAAGATAACGCTGCGTCCGACATCTGATGAGTCACGTGATACACGTTTCAAGGCGCAGTTGCTATAGCTACGAAGTAGATTTCAGCCGGAAGAATACTATCTTGCATAAAGTTCTAGTACCAATTTGATGAACATTATTTAACAATGCACGCAAAGAACATGCCAATATTCTATTTATTTTTAGTGCATGTGTTATTCATTATAATAACTAGCATATGTAAATTATTTACATATTGATTTACTGAAATCTAGCATTTACAAATGATGTAAATATATATGTTATTTTAAAACAGGGCTCGAACAACTAAACCACAGGCCTGTATGTTTTCAATGAGTTGATTATGTTGTTAGTATTTCGTACCAAACACAATCAATATCTAACACGACAGAATGTATTGATCTACCTATAGATAGATGTTGTGGTCTTCGGTGCATTCCCTTACACAGCCTATGTAATCCCCACTCAACTTTCCATCAATTCAAGTTCAAAGATGCACTCCCTACTTTACTGGGGAAATGGAATTCCTTTCCCGTCCTCTGTGAGCTGACCTGACCCGGAAGTAGAAGTTTCCACACACACACACACCCTCCCGCCCCGCCATGGTTGAGGCTCAATCTCCATTTCTTTGTCTTGCTTTGAGCATTAATTATGGATCCCTATTTGCGGAACAAAATAAAGACAGGGGAAATGACTGGAGGCACCCTCCTCCACCACGCCCCCTCCCAACTCCTCACCCCACCCCATCCCCATACACTGCAGTGGGTAGGTAGGTGTGTGTGTTGAGGGCAGGGGGAGAGGGGCGTTCTGTCCCCAAAAAGGTCAGTTGATCTATATTGTCTTTCATGGCTGTGCTTGCATTAATCCATATCGAATAAAAACATTGTAACCTGTGTCCAAATGGCGCATAAAACGTCATGTTGACCCCTTAGGCAGCCCGTGGGTCGTATCAAAGGCGGTCCCACTGCAAGGCCACGATTGTCTTGCCACACATCATAGAGGAGGACAAACAGAAATCAACATTTCGCTGCGGGTATATACTCTAGGCCATGATGGGGGTTCGCCACCTTTAAAGTACTTTCGCATATATTTCCTGCGCCGGAGAGTCACCCAGGGCGACAGGGAGGATCGATGGGCCATGACTAGCACCAAAGTGTTTGTGGGTGGGCGGCGCGGCAAAACTTCGCAGACATGGCATCGGAACTAGTTGTTCCCGACAGTTTGTTGGCATTCACTTATGAAGTTCACTGCAGTCTCGGCTGAGTTTGGAACCACTGCATTTTGATAGGCCATGAACCTGAGTAAGAATAGTAGCAATATGATAGGAAATAATAATAATGAGAACGCAAGCTATATTGTGTCATTATTATTTGATACGCAACGGAAGAAGAAGAGGAGGTGGGCATGGAAGAAAAAACACTTTATTACAGGAAGAACAAAATGTTTACAGGAATCGAGAGAAGTGAGGGAAGAACAAAAGGAGAAAACGGATGGCACCGAGGATACAAACGGGTATAACGAGGTGAAGTGAGATGTGAGGTTCGACGTGAGAGTAGTAAGAGAGCCCAAGGGCCTCCACTAATCGAGGTGAGGGCTCGAGGGTCCCCGTGATGGGCAAGGCGATGTTTAACGGAAGTCGAGGAGCTCGTGGTCTGGGGAGTCGCGGAGGCGAGCTCAACACTCAGGAAGGTTGAGGCCGAAGGGGAGGGGGATGCGGGCGGCCAAAGAATTAGGGAGGCCCGCATCCCGGAGGATCTTGTATGTGTCCAGGAAGCCAGGTGTGGCTGTGGGTTGGTGAGGAGGTCCAGGGGGCAGTTCTGAGGTGAGCGCCGAGGGCTGCTGAGTGGTCGTCGTCGTCGCTGATGGTAGAGGAGCTGAGATCGGGGAAGTGGGTGAGGTAGGCGGTGTCTTCGGGGGTGGGTGAGTCGCGGAAAGGTGAATGCGGGGGTGAGGTGGACCGGAGCTGGGACAGAGGTAGGGTGCGTGCCAGTGTCTCAGGGGGCTGGTAGAGGGCGTCGCTGCTGATGTCACGAGGGGCGGTGGTGGGCTTAAAACGGGCCTGATAGCCATCTGTGGTGCAGGAGATCCAAGGGACGCCGGACCGGGAGGGGCCAGGGTGTCTCCTGGCGGTCTCCCGGGGGCGGGTCCGATCGCTTAGGTGATGACGTGATGACGTTTGGGCGAAGGAGGCGGTTGCAGGCCGCGTCGCCAGCTGTGACGTCACTGGGGTGTCAGGGGTGTTGTTGCGCATCATCCTGGCGGCCCGAGGGGGGGTGCCGCCGCCGGCAGGGGGGGGGGGGCTGCTGTGTCTTGTTCTGGCGGCAGGAGGTGCGGTGCCGCCAGCGGATCAAAAATCCGCTGAGGGTTCCTCTTGGTATAGCATACCGCCTCAATGTGTGTGGTGAGGTTGTGGCGGACGTTGGCGCTGTAGGCACAGGCATGGCGCTGTCCTGTGGAGGGTTCTCCGTGAGCCTCGCCGGCCGGGGCGCGGTCGCAGGAGGCTAGGTCATGGTTCCAGGCGGTGCAGGGGGTCCTGTAGGCTTCCCTGGTGTATGGGGTGCGGGGTTTGGTAGCCGACACATCGGTGGAGGCCTTGGCGTGGGCTGGCTCAGCGGCTTGTGAGGCTGCGCTAGAGGTGCGCTAATAGTGAGGGCCTCGAGGTGGAGGGTGTTAATGGCGATGGGGTCGTGATATCCGAGGGGCAGCCTTCCGTCCGATATCCAAGTGAAGATGGTCTCGGAGTAGCGCCGGATGGTAGGCCAGGGAAAAGTCAGGTTGTCCCGGGAGGACGGTGAGAGAGGGCGGGGGCACAGTCAGGGGGGAAGGTGGGGTGGGTCTCAAGGCACATGAAAGCTAAGCTATATTTGTCCTTGGTTGCCTTGCCCCTTTTGACAGGTTTACCCTCGGGCCCTCGTTCTACCAAATCATGAGGAAATATATAACTGCTAGGAATACCTTTCCAGGCGATGCTGTGGTGAACCTCGGCGGAAGCGAGGATCTCTCGGATGGCATCGGCAGGCATGTGGTCTGTCGGGTGGTGGAGCAAGGGCAACGCGGGGGCGGCAGCTGGGGCATGGGGGTGATGAGGGCTGTGTTGTTATTATTAATTTTGAGGATTTTGCTCTTCCCTTTGTGTAAAGTGAGGCCAAGGCGTGCTGAGTGAGTTGTGATGATAGTGGTCTTCTCCTGCATTTGTTGCTGGGTGTGGGAAAGAAGTGCCAGGTCATCAGCAAAGTCGAGGTCATCCAACTGCATCCAAGGTGTCCATTGGATGCCATTCCTCTTCTGGGCAGTTGTTGTCCTCATTACCCAATCTATCGCCAACAGGAAAAGGAAGGGTGACAGTAGGCATCCCTGCCTCACTCCTGTTTGCACTTGGAAGGCTTGGTAAGCTGCTGGCCATGAGCCACTCTGCAGGTCATTCTCTCATATGAGTTCCTGATTATGTTAGTCATCTTTGCCGGTACCCCATAGTGTCTCAACAGTCTCCAGATGGTCTGCCTATCCACACTGTCAAACGACTTCTTATAGTCAATAAAATTGACATAGAGAGGTGAGTTCCACTCCAAGGACTGTTCCAGGATGATCCGCAGGGTTGTTATCTGGTCAGTGCAGGATCTGCTCTTCCTGAAGCCAGCTTGTTGATCTTGGAGATGTGGGTCGACCGCATCTTTCATCCTGTTTAGGAGGACTCTATTGAAGACCTTGCCTGGGGTTGACAGCAGTGTTATCCCCTTGTAGTTGGAGCAGGAACTAAGGTCACCCTTCTTTGGGAGCTTGATAAGGTAACCCCCTCCTTCTTGTTCGTGATTCTGTAACGTTGTTCTTTATTCCGGGGTGGGGTTGTTGGCCCCACGCCCAACCCCCAACCTGGAGGACCAGTGGCTGATCTTAGTCTGTCCTCTACCATGAGTCCTGCCCGGGTTGGTTAAACCTTCCAGGGGGCTAGCCCCCACCGGTATAGCTCTCATGGTCACAGAGGCACACAAGCCTCCCCACCATGACAAGGTAGTAACAGGTAATAGTCTATGCAAAATAAATGCCTAGTAGGTTGTAGAAAAGTCCACATTCTCCATGAAACATAGTCATGCCTTTAAAACATGTTGGCTTTTTTTTTTTTACTATATCACATTAGGCCTTATTTTTTTCATATGTATCCCTCTGTAAGAATACCAGTTCTATAAAGAAAATAACTTCTCTATTCTTTCAATAATTGGTTTTTACCATTACATACTGGAAAATACATTGGCCCAATTTACCATGAAACGACCCAGATACGCTGTTCCGCCACATATATGATCTGGACAGATGTAGGCCTATAAGACCAATAACTGTTCGATAAGAGGTTGGGAGTAGCAATAATGTCCATTGACATGCTGCGGGAAATACACAGGGAGACGAGAATAAGCATTTTTAATCTAGATGCTCTTAAATGCCATTTTTAGCCATTTCAGGGACTTTATAACGAAATAGCGAATGGTAGACAGGAAGTGTGAACACTTATTTGTGTTTCATTTTTGCTTGAGTGCAAGTAAATAAGCAACACAAGGAATAATTAGTAGCATGTGGTGAATAAGGGGTCAAATTTCCCTGGATCATCAGCCCATGCCTTTTCTAATCTGTTCTTGGATGAATTTATTGACTCAGCATCAATAACATTTTGTGGGAGACTGTTCCATATATTTATTATACTGTTTGAGAAACTGTGTTGCCTTAACTTTGAAATGGCTCTGGGTTTTACTAGTTTGAGAGTATGGCCCCGACTGCCTTCTCTTTTTATTCAATACACAATACTGTGGCGTTGTTTTTTTTTGTGTGGGAGGGGTAAAGCATAGACCCTATAATAGTATGGTAAAGGTAGCCTGGTTCCCTGGCCTTCCAACAGAGGTAGGTGTTGCGGTTTCCCAGGGACACCAGTTTGCGAGGGACACATCGCTTCTGCACATGCATCAAAATCGAACAGCATCGTCACTAACCTTATAAATTTAATATAATGTTTTTGGTAAAGCTGTTTTCTATATGTGTACCAAACGATTTGTTTCTAGATGGTGTAATTTGAGTGATATTTGACTTCTTCTGTATGAAGATTTGCTCACGGCCGTTAACAATGCATTTGAATGGAAGTGTCCCTGGCAAACTGGTGTCCCTCGGAATCCAAATCATCTGCACTGTGTTCGTTTCAAGGGCTGTAATCGATTAACACGACCCGAGCGACTCGGGTCACCCGAGTCGTCCGAATTTAAAATAGAACACCGCGAGTGGAGTGGACAAATACACGTGCCGTGTGCAAAACAACCCGACCCAAGTAACCCACCTCTTGGCTGGGGTTTGCAAGGAGTGATGACAGTCATACATATTTTTTTTGGTAATAACATAGATTAATGAAATGGAAATATCACTAAACTATACCATCATAAAAATATTTAAATCATATTTTGCTGTAATTATATCGCCTATTAAAAATGTTAAAAAAGGGCCACCATTTTTTTCACCCCGAGCGTGGAGAAGGGTATTCGATTATTCGACCTGAGTCTGCAGGATGTGCGCATGCGCCAAAAAATGGCTCGGGTGACCCGAGTATATTAATCGATTACGCCCCAGCTTGTAGTTGGTTCTGGTTTCTTCCTTTATTTGCCCTGTACAGGTAATGTGTTAGTCATTATCCTCCCCCCTGGGTGGGTTGGGGCCAGGGGGTCGCAGAAGTAGGGCCTACTCATACCAAGTACTTTTCACTAGACCCACTTTACCTTGCCTGTCTCCCCTTATGACGAACACATTAGGCATTAATATTAATGACCAAATAAGTAGAGCGCCCACATCTCACGTGGCAGTTCAACAGGATTCAAATCCCGGGTCAGTCAAACCAATGACTTAAAAATTAATACTTGTTGATACCTAGCCTGACGCTCAGTATTACTGGGATATAAGAACCAGTGGAACGGGGAAGACCAATTCTCTGTGATTGAAATTTCTCCTGCTTAATCAATTAATCTAACTAAAAAATTAATCAAATGCAACACAATTTACATATTTTTCGTGAACATTTGTCCTTTTATTTGGGTACCAAACAACTCCGGTCGTTTCTATCAAAGTATACAATTCCAAAAGGATTTTATACACAACTTGTTTATGCTGTTGCTTGATACTTAATTGATTATTGCTGATCAGTGTTATTTTTTGTTCACATTATTTATTCCAAGTTAATTTTGGGGAGTTTTAAAAGTTTATGTTCATACACAGCAGGTGTTGCCGGGTCGCTCGTCCAGTGTTACTCCTGGGCGTCTCTGAGTGTGATGATGGCGGCGACGGTATGAGGCCAATATTGCTAACATTAATCGGGCCTAATTCTCCGGCACGATGACTGGCTGACGCGAAAATCGGCCTCCACGGCAGGGAGACGGGTGACATGATAGGTCTGAGCGATGACTCGGGGGGGCCACGAAGGGGCCGCGGTTGCGCAGTGGAGGCCTATGGTAGGGGCTTCACTGTGGGTGGTGGTGGAGGCCCCCCACTGTGACGTTGGGGACCACAGGGGGGGACCTTCAGGTGGATCACCACATGGAGAGCGCAAGGAGAAGTCGGTCGGTCATCACCAGCATGGAACTGTCGTGGTGAAAAGGAAAACAAAATTGGTAATATTGAGTCAGCAAAAAAAAAGGCATTAAACCCTTTTTTTAAAACAATTAAACAAATTAATAATAAACTAATTTTAAAAAACTAATAAAAACAACAGCGACCCCACCCCCAAAAACATTTAGAGAAAATAACCACAAAAGATCAGTTTATCAGACCATGCTCTTTTCCCCCCTCTTTTTTTCTCTTTCCAATTTTGGGGTGAGTGGGCAGTTAAACATTTCTTTTTTTTTAACTGGATAAAGAAATTTGGGGTGGTATTATTTTTCTAATTACATTTTCTTTGATCAGAGAAATGTGGTGGTGAGGTGAAATTTGAACAACAGCAATAATTGTTTGTCAGAGGAATCAGTGCCATATCATATGCTTGATGAGTCAAACACATGGTTCATTAATTATTTACTAAAACGAGAAAGTTTAGATTCGTCAGTTACATGAGCTTCACAATGCTATGGCTTATTGTTTGCATTTGGTGAATGTTGAGAGCAAGTAAATAAGCTGACCTTTGCGTGCAGCGATGGTGTGAGCCAAGATTGCTAACATTAATCGGGCCTAATTCTCCGGCACGATGACTGGCTGACGCGAAAATCGGCCTCCACGGCAGGGAGACGGGTGACATGATGGGTCTGAGCGATGACTCGGGGGGGCCACGAAGGGGCCGCGGTTGCGCAGTGGAGGCCTATGGTAGGGGCTTCACTGTGGGTGGTGGTGGAGGCCCCCCACTGTGACGTTGGGGACCACAGGGGGGGACCTTCAGGTGGATCACCACATGGAGAGCGCAAGGAGAAGTCGGTCGGTCATCACCAGCATGGAACTGTCGTGGTGAAAAGGAAAACAAAATTGGTAATATTGAGTGAGCAAAAAAAAAAGGCATTAAACCCTTTTTTTAAAACAATTAAACAAATTAATAATAAACTAATTTTAAAAAAACTAATAAAAACAACAGTGACCCCCCCCCCCCCCAAAACATTTAGAGAAAATAACCAAAAAAGATCTGTTTATCAGACCATGCTCTTTTCCCCCCTCTTTTTTTCTATTTCCAATTTTGGGGTGAGTGGGCAGTTAAACATTTCTTTTTTTTTAACTGGATAAAGAAATTTGGGGTGGTATTATTTTTCTAATTACATTTTCTTTGATCAGAGAAATGTGGTGGTGAGGTGAAATTTGAACAACAGCAATAATTGTTTGTCAGAGGAATCAGTGCCATATCATATGCTTGATGAGTCAAACACATGGTTCATTAATTATTTACTAAAACGAGAAAGTTTAGATTCGTCAGTTACATGAGCTTCACAATGCTATGGCTTATTGTTTGCATTTGGTGAATGTTGAGAGCAAGTAAATAAGCTGACCTTTGCGTGCAGCGATGGTGTGAGGCCAAGATTGCTAACATTAATCGGGCCTAATTCTCCGGCACGATGACTGGCTGACGCGAAAATCGGCCTCCACGGCAGGGAGACGGGTGACATGATGGGTCTGAGCGATGACTCGGGGGGGCCACGAAGGGGCCGCGGTTTGCGCAGTGGAGGCCTATGGTAGGGGCTTCACTGTGGGTGGTGGTGGAGGCCCCCCACTGTGACGTTGGGGACCACAGGGGGGGACCTTCAGGTGGATCACCACATGGAGAGCGCAAGGAGAAGTCGGTCGGTCATCACCAGCATGGAACTGTCGTGGTGAAAAGGAAAACAAAATTGGTAATATTGAGTGAGCAAAAAAAAAAAGGCATTAAACCCTTTTTTTAAAACAATTAAACAAATTAATAATAAACTAACTTTAAAAAACTAATAAAAACAACAGTGACCCCCCCCCCCCCAAAACATTTAGAGAAAATAACCAAAAAAGATCTGTTTATCAGACCATGCTCTTTTCCCCCCTCTTTTTTTCTATTTCCAATTTTGGGGTGAGTGGGCAGTTAAACATTTCTTTTTTTTAACTGGATAAAGAAATTTGGGGTGGTATTATTTTTCTAATTACATTTTCTTTGATCAGAGAAATGTGGTGGTGAGGTGAAATTTGAACAACAGCAATAATTGTTTGTCAGAGGAATCAGTGCCATATCATATGCTTGATGAGTCAAACACATGGTTCATTAATTATTTACTAAAACGAGAAAGTTTAGATTCGTCAGTTACATGAGCTTCACAATGCTATGGCTTATTGTTTGCATTTGGTGAATGTTGAGAGCAAGTAAATAAGCTGACCTTTGCGTGCAGCGATGGTGTGAGGCCAAGATTGCTAACATTAATCGGGCCTAATTCTCCGGCACGATGACTGGCTGACGCGAAAATCGGCCTCCACGGCAGGGAGACGGGTGACATGATGGGTCTGAGCGATGACTCGGGGGGGCCACGAAGGGGCCGCGGTTGCGCAGTGGAGGCCTATGGTAGGGGCTTCACTGTGGGTGGTGGTGGAGGCCCCCCACTGTGACGTTGGGGACCACAGGGGGGGACCTTCAGGTGGATCACCACATGGAGAGCGCAAGGAGAAGTCGGTCGGTCATCACCAGCATGGAACTGTCGTGGTGAAAAGGAAAACAAAATTGGTAATATTGAGTGAGCAAAAAAAAAAAGGCATTAAACCCTTTTTTTAAAACAATTAAACAAATTAATAATAAACTAATTAAAAAAACTAATAAAAACAACAGCGACCCCCCCCCCCCACAAAACATTTAGAGAAAATAACCACAAAAGATCAGTTTATCAGACCATGCTCTTTTCCCCCTCTTTTTTTCTATTTCCAATTTTGGGGTGAGTGGGCAGTTAAACATTTCTTTTTTTTTAACTGGATAAAGAAATTTGGGGTGGTATTATTTTTCTAATTACATTTTCTTTGATCAGAGAAATGTGGTGGTGAGGTGAAATTTGAACAACAGCAATAATTGTTTGTCAGAGGAATCAGTGCCATATCATATGCTTGATGAGTCAAACACATGGTTCATTAATTATTTACTAAAACGAGAAAGTTTAGATTCGTCAGTTACATGAGCTTCACAATGCTATGGCTTATTGTTTGCATTTGGTGAATGTTGAGAGCAAGTAAATAAGCTGACCTTTGCGTGCAGCGATGGTGTGAGGCCAAGATTGCTAACATTAATCGGGCCTAATTCTCCGGCACGATGACTGGCTGACGCGAAAAATCGGCCTCCACGGCAGGGAGACGGGTGACATGATGGGTCTGAGCGATGACTCGGGGGGGCCACGAAGGGGCCGCGGTTGCGCAGTGGAGGCCTATGGTAGGGGCTTCACTGTGGGTGGTGGTGGAGGCCCCCCACTGTGACGTTGGGGACCACAGGGGGGGACCTTCAGGTGGATCACCACATGGAGAGCGCAAGGAGAAGTCGGTCGGTCATCACCAGCATGGAACTGTCGTGGTGAAAAGGAAAACAAAATTGGTAATATTGAGTGAGCAAAAAAAAAAAGGCATTAAACCCATTTTTTTAAACAATTAAACAAATTAATAATAAACTAACTTTAAAAAAACTAATAAAAACAACAGCGACCCCCCCCCCCCTCAAAAACATTTAGAGAAAATAACCACAAAAGATCAGTTTATCAGACCATGCTCTTTTTTCCCCCTCTTTTTTTCTATTTCCAATTTTGGGGTGAGTGGGCAGTTAAACATTTCTTTTTTTTAACTGGATAAAGAAATTTGGGGTGGTATTATTTTTCTAATTACATTTTCTTTGATCAGAGAAATGTGGTGGTGAGGTGAAATTTGAACAACAGCAATAATTGTTTGTCAGAGGAATCAGTGCCATATCATATGCTTGATGAGTCAAACACATGGTTCATTAATTATTTACTAAAACGAGAAAGTTTGGATTCGTCAGTTACATGAGCTTCACAATGCTATGGCTTATTGTTTGCATTTGGTGAATGTTGAGAGCAAGTAAATAAGCTGACCTTTGCGTGCAGCGATGGTGTGAGGCCAAGATTGCTAACATTAATCGGGCCTAATTCTCCGGCACGATGACTGGCTGACGCGAAAAATCGGCCTCCACGGCAGGGAGACGGGTGACATGATGGGTCTGAGCGATGACTCGGGGGGGCCACGAAGGGGCCGCGGTTGCGCAGTGGAGGCCTATGGTAGGGGCTTCACTGTGGGTGGTGGTGGAGGCCCCCCACTGTGACGTTGGGGACCACAGGGGGGGACCTTCAGGTGGATCACCACATGGAGAGCGCAAGGAGAAGTCGGTCGGTCATCACCAGCATGGAACTGTCGTGGTGAAAAGGAAAACAAAATTGGTAATATTGAGTGAGCAAAAAAAAAAAGGCATTAAACCCTTAAAAAAAACAACTAATAAACCAACTTAAAAAAAACTAATAAAAACAACAGCGACCCACCGCCCCCAAAACAATTAGCGAAAATAACCACAAAAGATCAGTTTATCAGACTATGCTCTTTTCCCCCCTCTTTTTTTCTATTTCCAATTTTGGGGTGAGTGGGCAGTTAAACATTTCTTTTTTTTTAACTGGATAAAGAAATTTGGGGTGGTATTATTTTTCTAATTACATTTTCTTTGATCAGAGAAATGTGGTGGTGAGGTGAAATTTGAACAACAGCAATAATTGTTTGTCAGAGGAATCAGTGCCATATCATATGCTTGATGAGTCAAACACATGGTTCATTAATTATTTACTAAAACGAGAAAGTTTGGATTCGTCAGTTACATGAGCTTCACAATGCTATGGCTTATTGTTTGCATTTGGTGAATGTTGAGAGCAAGTAAATAAGCTGACCTTTGCGTGCAGCGATGGTGTGAGGCCAAGATTGCTAACATTAATCGGGCCTAATTCTCCGGCACGATGACTGGCTGACGCAAAAATCGGCCTCCACGGCAGGGAGACGGGTGACATGATGGGTCTGAGCGATGACTCGGGGGGGCCACGAAGGGGCCGCGGTTGCGCAGTGGAGGCCTATGGTAGGGGCTTCACTGTGGGTGGTGGTGGAGGCCCCCCACTGTGACGTTGGGGACCACAGGGGGGGACCTTCAGGTGGATCACCACATGGAGAGCGCAAGGAGAAGTCGGTCGGTCATCACCAGCATGGAACTGTCGTGGTGAAAAGGAAAACAAAATTGGTAATATTGAGTGAGCAAAAAAAAAAAGGCATTAAACCCATTTTTTTAAACAATTAAACAAATTAATAATAAACTAACTTTAAAAAACTAATAAAAATAACAGCGACCCACCGCCCCCCCAAAAAACATTTAGAGAAAATAACCAAAAAAGATCAGTTTATCAGACCATGCTCTTTTCCCCCCTCTTTTTTTCTATTTCCAATTTTGGGGTGAGTGGGCAGTTAAACATTTCTTTTTTTTTAACTGGATAAAGAAATTTGGGGTGGTATTATTTTTCTGATTACATTTTCTTTGATCAGAGAAATGTGGTGGTGAGGTGAAATTTGAACAACAGCAATAATTGTTTGTCAGAGGAATCAGTGCCATATCATATGCTTGATGAGTCAAACACATGGTTCATTAATTATTTACTAAAACGAGAAAGTTTAGATTCGTCAGTTACATGAGCTTCACAATGCTATGGCTTATTGTTTGCATTTGGTGAATGTTGAGAGCAAGTAAATAAGCTGACCTTTGCGTGCAGCGATGGTGTGAGGCCAAGATTGCTAACATTAATCGGGCCTAATTCTCCGGCACGATGACTGGCTGACGCGAAAATCGGCCTCCACGGCAGGGAGACGGGTGACATGATGGGTCTGAGCGATGACTCGGGGGGGCCACGAAGGGGCCGCGGTTGCGCAGTGGAGGCCTATGGTAGGGGCTTCACTGTGGGTGGTGGTGGAGGCCCCCCACTGTGACGTTGGGGACCACAGGGGGGGACCTTCAGGTGGATCACCACATGGAGAGCGCAAGGAGAAGTCGGTCGGTCATCACCAGCATGGAACTGTCATGGTGAAAAGGAAAACAAAATTGGTAATATTGAGTGAGCAAAAAAAAAAAGGCATTAAACCCTTTTTTTAAAACAATTAAACAAATTAATAATAAACTAATTTAAAAAAACTAATAAAAACAACAGTGACCCCCCCCCCCTAAAAAACATTTAGAGAAGATAACCACAAAAGATCAGTTTATTAGACCATGCTCTTTTTCCCCCCTCTTTTTTTCTTTTTCCAATTTTGGGGTGAGTGGGCAGTTAAACGTTTCTTTTTTTCTAACTGGATAAAGAAATTTGGGGTGGTATTATTTTTATAAAAACATTTTCTTTGATCAGAGAAATGTGGTGGTGAGGTGAAATTTGAACAACAGCAATAATTGTTTGTCAGAGGAATCAGTGCCATATCATATGCTTGATGAGTCAAACACATGGTTCATTAATTATTTACTAAAACGAGAAAGTTGGGATTCGTCAGTTACATGAGCTTCACAATGCTATGGCTTATTGTTTGCATTGGGTGAATCTAAGACCCTATAATACTAATATGGCTCACTCAGCCTGTACTGTGTAATCAAAATGATCAAACCCACCACTTGGTGTGCTGGCTGTTCTTTGGGTTAAACAGGTGCTATATTATATGTATAAATGTATATATGAATGTGAAAGATGTGTGATGATGGCGATGCTCATGATGATGCTGATGATGTGTATTTGTTCATATCAATTTCATATTGATGTGTATTCATACTTACCTATCTCATGTATAATATAATTGTATGTCTTTACATGTGAAACACCAACCAGCAGCTGGGCTGATCAAACCCACCACAAGGTGGCACTGCGAAATTTACATTACCATGGGAGAGATAGGGAGTGAGCCGTCTTAGTATTATAGGGTCTTTGGGTGAATGTTGAGAGCAAGTAAATAAGCTGACCTTTGCGTGCAGCGATGGTGTGAGGCCAAGATTGCTAACATTAATCGGGCCTAATTCTCCGGCACGATGACTGGCTGACGCGAAAATCGGCCTCCACGGCAGGGAGACGGGTGACATGATGGGTCTGAGCGATGACTCGGGGGGGCCACGAAGGGGCCGCGGTTGCGCAGTGGAGGCCTATGGTAGGGGCTTCACTGTGGGTGGTGGTGGAGGCCCCCCACTGTGACGTTGGGGACCACAGGGGGGGACCTTCAGGTGGATCACCACATGGAGAGCGCAAGGAGAAGTCGGTCGGTCATCACCAGCATGGAACTGTCGTGGTGAAAAGGAAAACAAAATTGGTAATATTGAGTGAGCAAAAAAAAAAAGGCATTAAACCCTTTTTTTAAAACAATTAAACAAATTAATAATAAACTAATTAAAAAAAACTAATAAAAACGACAGTGACCCCCCCCCCCCCCAAAACATTTAGAGAAAATAACCACAAATGATCAGTTTATCAGACTATGCTCTTTTTCCCCCCTCTTTTTTTCTGTTTCCAATTTTGGGGTGAGTGGGCAGTTAAACATTTCTTTTTTTTTAACTGGATAAAGAAATTTGGGGTGGTATTATTTTTATAATTACATTTTCTTTGATCAGAGAAATGTGGTGGTGAGGTGAAATTTGAACAACAGCAATAATTGTTTGTCAGAGGAATCAGTGCCATATCATATGCTTGATGAGTCAAACACATGGTTCATTAATTATTTACTAAAACGAGAAAGTTTAGATTCGTCAGTTACATGAGCTTCACAATGCTATGGCTTATTGTTTGCATTTGGTGAATGTTGAGAGCAAGTAAATAAGCTGACCTTTGCGTGCAGCGATGGTGTGAGGCCAAGATTGCTAACATTAATCGGGCCTAATTCTCCGGCACGATGACTGGCTGACGCAAAAATCGGCCTCCACGGCAGGGAGACGGGTGACATGATGGGTCTGAGCGATGACTCGGGGGGGCCACGAAGGGGCCGCGGTTTGCGCAGTGGAGGCCTATGGTAGGGGCTTCACTGTGGGTGGTGGTGGAGGCCCCCCACTGTGACGTTGGGGACCACAGGGGGGGACCTTCAGGTGGATCACCACATGGAGAGCGCAAGGAGAAGTCGGTCGGTCATCACCAGCATGGAACTGTCGTGGTGAAAAGGAAAACAAAATTGGTAATATTGAGTGAGCAAAAAAAAAAAGGCATTAAACCCTTTTTTTAAAACAATTAAACAAATTAATAATAAACTAACTTTAAAAAACTAATAAAAACAACAGCGACCCCCCCCCCCCCAAAAACATTTAGAGAAAATAACCAAAAAAGATCTGTTTATCAGACCATGCTCTTTTCCCCCCTCTTTTTTTCTATTTCCAATTTTGGGGTGAGTGGGCAGTTAAACATTTCTTTTTTTTTAACTGGATAAAGAAATTTGGGGTGGTATTATTTTTCTAATTACATTTTCTTTGATCAGAGAAATGTGGTGGTGAGGTGAAATTTGAACAACAGCAATAATTGTTTGTCAGAGGAATCAGTGCCATATCATATGCTTGATGAGTCAAACACATGGTTCATTAATTATTTACTAAAACGAGAAAGTTTAGATTCGTCAGTTACATGAGCTTCACAATGCTATGGCTTATTGTTTGCATTTGGTGAATGTTGAGAGCAAGTAAATAAGCTGACCTTTGAGTGCAGCGATGGTGTGAGGCCAAGATTGCTAACATTAATCGGGCCTAATTCTCCGGCACGATGACTGGCTGACGCAAAAATCGGCCTCCACGGCAGGGAGAACGGGTGACATGATGGGTCTGAGCGATGACTCGGGGGGGCCACGAAGGGGCCGCGGTTGCGCAGTGGAGGCCTATGGTAGGGGCTTCACTGTGGGTGGTGGTGGAGGCCCCCCACTGTGACGTTGGGGACCACAGGGGGGGACCTTCAGGTGGATCACCACATGGAGAGCGCAAGGAGAAGTCGGGTCGGTTCATCACCAGCATGGAACTGTCATGGTGAAAAGGAAAACAAAATTGGTAATATTGAGTGAGCAAAAAAAAAAAGGCATTAAACCCTTTTTTTTAAACAATTAAACAAATTAATAACAAACTAATTTTAAAAAACTAATAAAAACAACAGCGACCCCACCCCCCCTAAAAGAAAACATTTAGAGAAAATAACCACAAAAGATCAGTTCATCAGACCATGCTCTTTTACCCCCTCTTTTTTTCTATTTCCAATTTTGGGGTGAGTGGGCAGTTAAACATTTCTTTTTTTTTAACTGGATAAAGAAATTTGGGGTGGTATTATTTTTCTGATTACATTTTCTTTGATCAGAGAAATGTGGTGGTGAGGTGAAATTTGAACAACAGCAATAATTGTTTGTCAGAGGAATCAGTGCCATATCATATGCTTGATGAGTCAAACACATGGTTCATTAATTATTTACTAAAACGAGAAAGTTTAGATTCGTCAGTTACATGAGCTTCACAATGCTATGGCTTATTGTTTGCATTTGGTGAATGTTGAGAGCAAGTAAATAAGCTGACCTTTGCGTGCAGCGATGGTGTGAGGCCAAGATTGCTAACATTAATCGGGCCTAATTCTCCGGCACGATGACTGGCTGACGCAAAAATCGGCCTCCACGGCAGGGAGACGGGTGACATGATGGGTCTGAGCGATGACTCGGGGGGGCCACGAAGGGGCCGCGGTTGCGCAGTGGAGGCCTATGGTAGGGGCTTCACTGTGGGTGGTGGTGGAGGCCCCCCACTGTGACGTTGGGGACCACAGGGGGGGACCTTCAGGTGGATCACCACATGGAGAGCGCAAGGAGAAGTCGGTCGGTCATCACCAGCATGGAACTGTCATGGTGAAAAGGAAAACAAAATTGGTAATATTGAGTGAGCAAAAAAAAAAAAGGCATTAAACCCTTTTTTTAAAACAATTAAACAAATTAATAATAAACTAATTTAAAAAAACTAATAAAAACAACAGCGACCCCACCCCCCCTAAGAGAAAACATTTAGAGAAAATAACCACCAAAGATCAGTTCATCAGACCATGCTCTTTTTCCCCCTCTTTTTTTCTATTTCCAATTTTGGGGTGAGTGGGCAGTTAAACATTTCTTTTTTTTTAACTGGATAAAGAAATTTGGGGTGGTATTATTTTTCTGATTACATTTTCTTTGATCAGAGAAATGTGGTGGTGAGGTGAAATTTGAACAACAGCAATAATTGTTTGTCAGAGGAATCAGTGCCATATCATATGCTTGATGAGTCAAACACATGGTTCATTAATTATTTACTAAAACGAGAAAGTTTAGATTCGTCAGTTACATGAGCTTCACAATGCTATGGCTTATTGTTTGCATTTGGTGAATGTTGAGAGCAAGTAAATAAGCTGACCTTTGAGTGCAGCGATGGTGTGAGGCCAAGATTGCTAACATTAATCGGGCCTAATTCTCCGGCACGATGACTGGCTGACGCGAAAAATCGGCCTCCACGGCAGGGAGACGGGTGACATGATGGGTCTGAGCGATGACTCGGGGGGGCCACGAAGGGGCCGCGGTTGCGCAGTGGAGGCCTATGGTAGGGGCTTCACTGTGGGTGGTGGTGGAGGCCCCCCACTGTGACGTTGGGGACCACAGGGGGGGACCTTCAGGTGGATCACCACATGGAGAGCGCAAGGAGAAGTCGGTCGGTCATCACCAGCATGGAACTGTCATGGTGAAAAGGAAAACAAAATTGGTAATATTGAGTGAGCAAAAAAAAAAAAGGCATTAAACCCTTTTTTTAAAACAATTAAACAAATTAATAATAAACTAATTTAAAAAAACTAATAAAAACAACAGCGACCCCACCCCCCCCAAAAAAACATTTAGAGAAAATAACCACAAATGATCAGTTTATCAGACTATGCTCTTTTTCCCCCCTCTTTTTTTCTATTTCCAATTTTGGGGTGAGTGGGCAGTTAAACATTTCTTTTTTTTTAACTGGATAAAGAAATTTGGGGTGGTATTATTTTTCTAATTACATTTTCTTTGATCAGAGAAATGTGGTGGTGAGGTGAAATTTGAACAACAGCAATAATTGTTTGTCAGAGGAATCAGTGCCATATCATATGCTTGATGAGTCAAACACATGGATCATTAATTATTTACTAAAACGAGAAAGTTTAGATTCGTCAGTTACATGAGCTTCACAATGCTATGGCTTATTGTTTGCATTTGGTGAATGTTGAGAGCAAGTAAATAAGCTGACCTTTGCGTGCAGCGATGGTGTGAGGCCAAGATTGCTAACATTAATCGGGCCTAATTCTCCGGCACGATGACTGGCTGACGCGAAAATCGGCCTCCACGGCAGGGAGACGGGTGACATGATGGGTCTGAGCGATGACTCGGGGGGGCCACGAAGGGGCCGCGGTTGCGCAGTGGAGGCCTATGGTAGGGGCTTCACTGTGGGTGGTGGTGGAGGCCCCCCACTGTGACGTTGGGGACCACAGGGGGGGACCTTCAGGTGGATCACCACATGGAGAGCGCAAGGAGAAGTCGGTCGGTCATCACCAGCATGGAACTGTCGTGGTGAAAAGGAAAACAAAATTGGTAATATTGAGTGAGCAAAAAAAAAAAAGGCATTAAACCCTTTTTTTTAAACAATTAAACAAATTAATAATAAACTAACTTTAAAAAACTAATAAAAACAACAGCGACCTCCCCCCCCCAAAACATTTAGAGAAAATAACCAAAAAAGATCTGTTTATCAGACCATGCTCTTTTCCCCCCCTCTTTTTTTCTATTTCCAATTTTGGGGTGAGTGGGCAGTTAAACATTTCTTTTTTTTTAACTGGATAAAGAAATTTGGGGTGGTATTATTTTTCTAATTACATTTTCTTTGATCAGAGAAATGTGGTGGTGAGGTGAAATTTGAACAACAGCAATAATTGTTTGTCAGAGGAATCAGTGCCATATCATATGCTTGATGAGTCAAACACATGGTTCATTAATTATTTACTAAAACGAGAAAGTTTAGATTCGTCAGTTACATGAGCTTCACAATGCTATGGCTTATTGTTTGCATTTGGTGAATGTTGAGAGCAAGTAAATAAGCTGACCTTTGCGTGCAGCGATGGTGTGAGGCCAAGATTGCTAACATTAATCGGGCCTAATTCTCCGGCACGATGACTGGCTGACGCGAAAAATCGGCCTCCACGGCAGGGAGACGGGTGACATGATGGGTCTGAGCGATGACTCGGGGGGGCCACGAAGGGGCCGCGGTTGCGCAGTGGAGGCCTATGGTAGGGGCTTCACTGTGGGTGGTGGTGGAGGCCCCCCACTGTGACGTTGGGGACCACAGGGGGGGACCTTCAGGTGGATCACCACATGGAGAGCGCAAGGAGAAGTCGGTCGGTCATCACCAGCATGGAACTGTCGTGGTGAAAAGGAAAACAAAATTGGTAATATTGAGTGAGCAAAAAAAAAAAGGCATTAAACCCTTTTTTTAAAACAATTAAACAAATTAATAACAAACTAATTTTAAAAAACTAATAAAAACAGCGACCCCCCCCCCCCCCCAGAAAACATTTAGAGAAAATAACCAAGAAAGATCTGTTTATCAGACCATGCTCTTTTCCCCCCTCTTTTTTTCTATTTCCAATTTTGGGGTGAGTGGGCAGTTAAACATCTTTTTTTTTAACTGGATAAAGAAATTTGGGGTGGTATTATTTTTCTGATTACATTTTCTTTGATCAGAGAAATGTGGTGGTGAGGTGAAATTTGAACAACAGCAATAATTGTTTGTCAGAGGAATCGGTGCCATATCATATGCTTGATGAGTCAAACACATGGTTCATTAATTATTTACTAAAATGAGAAAGTTTAGATTCGTCAGTTACATGAGCTTCACAATGCTATGGCTTATTGTTTGCATTTGGTGAATGTTGAGAGCAAGTAAATAAGCTGACCTTTGAGTGCAGCGATGGTGTGAGGCCAAGATTGCTAACATTAATCGGGCCTAATTCTCCGGCACGATGACTGGCTGACGCAAAAATCGGCCTCCACGGCAGGGAGACGGGTGACATGATGGGTCTGAGCGATGACTCGGGGGGGCCACGAAGGGGCCGCGGTTGCGCAGTGGAGGCCTATGGTAGGGGCTTCACTGTGGGTGGTGGTGGAGGCCCCCCACTGTGACGTTGGGGACCACAGGGGGGGACCTTCAGGTGGATCACCACATGGAGAGCGCAAGGAGAAGTCGGTCGGTCATCACCAGCATGGAACTGTCATGGTGAAAAGGAAAACAAAATTGGTAATATTGAGTGAGCAAAAAAAAAAGAAGGCATTAATGCCTTTTTTTAAAACAATTAAACAAATTAATAATAAACTAATTAAAAAAAACTAATAAAAACAACAGCGACCCCACCCACCCTAAAAGAAAACATTTAGAGAAAATAACCACAAAAGATCAGTTCATCAGACCATGCTCTTTTTCCCCCTCTTTTTTTCTATTTCCAATTTTGGGGTGAGTGGGCAGTTAAACATTTCTTTTTTTTTAACTGGATAAAGAAATTTGGGGTGGTATTATTTTTCTAATTACATTTTCTTTGATCAGAGAAATGTGGTGGTGAGGTGAAATTTGAACAACAGCAATAATTGTTTGTCAGAGGAATCAGTGCCCTATCATATGCTTGATGAGTCAAACACATGGATCATTAATTATTTACTAAAACGAGAAAGTTTGGATTCGTCAGTTACATGAGCTTCACAATGCTATGGCTTATTGTTTGCATTCGGTGAATCTAAGACCCTATAATACTAAGACACTCACTCAGCCTGTACTGTGTAATCAAAATGATCAAACCCACCACTTGGTGCGCTGGCTGTTCTTTTGGTTAAACAGGTGCTATATTATATGTATAAATGTATATATGAATGTGAAATATGTGTGATGATGGCGATGCTGATGATGCTGCTGATGATGTGTATTTGTTCATAGCAATTTCATATTGATGTGTACTCATACTTACCTATCTCATGTATAATATGTCTTTACATGTGAAACACCAACCAGCAGCTGGGCTGATCAAACCCACCACAAGGTGGCACTGCAAAATTTACATTACCATGGGAGAGATAGGGAGTGAGCCGTCTTAGTATTATAGGGTCTTTGGGTGAATGTTGAGAGCAAGTAAATAAGCTGACCTTTGCGTGCAGCGACGGTGTGAGGCCAAGATTGCTAACATTAATCGGGCCTAATTCTCCGGCACGATGACTGGCTGACGCGAAAATCGGCCTCCACGGCAGGGAGACGGGTGACATGATGGGTCTGAGCGATGACTCGGGGGGGCCACGAAGGGGCCGCGGTTGCGCAGTGGAGGCCTATGGTAGGGGCTTCACTGTGGGTGGTGGTGGAGGCCCCCCACTGTGGCGTTGGGGACCACAGGGGGGGACCTTCAGGTGGATCACCACATGGAGAGCGCAAGGAGAAGTCGGTCGGTCATCACCAGCATGGAACTGTCGTGGTGAAAAGGCAAACAAAATTGGTAATATTGAGTGAGCAAAAAAAAAAAGGCATTAAACACTTTTTTTAAACAATTAAACAAATTAATAATAAACTAATTTAAAAAACTAATAAAAACAACAGCGACCCCCCCCCCCCCCCAAAACATTTAGAGAAAATAACCACAAAAGATCAGTTTATCAGACTATGCTCTTTTTCCCCCCTCTTTTTTTCTTTTTCCAATTTTGGGGTGAGTGGGCAGTTAAACATTTCTTTTTTTTTAACTGGATAAAGAAATTTGGGGTGGTATTATTTTTGTAATTACATTTTCTTTGATCAGAGAAATTTGGTGGTGAGGTGAAATTTGAACAACAGCAATAATTGTTTGTCAGAGGAATCAGTGCCATATTATATGCTTGATGAGTCAAACACATGGTTCTTTAATTATTTACTAAACCGAGAAAGTTTGGATTTGTCAGTTACATGAGCTTCACAATGCTATGGCTTATTGTTTGCATTTGTTGAATCTAAGACCCTATAATACAAAGACGGCTCACTCAGCCTGTACTGTGTAATCAAAATGATCAAACCCACCACTTGGTGCGCTGGCTGTTCTTTTGGTTAAACAGGTGCTATATTATATGTATAAATGTATATATGAATGTGAAAGATGTGTGATGATGGCGATGCTGATGATGATGCTGATGATGTGTATTTGTTCATATCAATTTCATATTGATGTGTATTCATACTTACCTATCTCATGTATAATATAATTGTATGTCTTTACATGTGAAACACCAACCAGCAGCTGGGATGATCAAACCCACCACAAGGTGGCACTGCGAAATTTACATTACCATGGGAGAGATAGGGAGTGAGCCGTCTTAGTATTATAGGGTCTTTGGGTGAATGTTGAGAGCAAGTAAATAAGCTGACCTTTGCGTGCAGCGATGGTGTGAGGCCAAGATTGCTAACATTAATCGGGCCTAATTCTCCGGCACGATGACTGGCTGACGCGAAAATCGGCCTCCACGGCAGGGAGACGGGTGACATGATGGGTCTGAGCGATGACTCGGGGGGCCACGAAGGGGCCGCGGTTGCGCAGTGGAGGCCTATGGTAGGGGCTTCACTGTGGGTGGTGGTGGAGGCCCCCCACTGTGGCGTTGGGGACCACAGGGGGGGACCTTCAGGTGGATCACCACATGGAGAGCGCAAGGAGAAGTCGGTCGGTCATCACCAGCATGGAACTGTCATGGTGAAAAGGCAAACAAAATCGGTAATATTGGGTGAGCAAAAAAAAAAAGCATTAAACACTTTTTTTTAAACAATTAAACAAATAAATAATAAACCAATTTTTTTTAAACTAATAAAAACAACAGTGACCCCCCCCCCCCCCAAAAACATTTAGAGAAAATAACCACAAAAGATCAGTTTATCAGACTGCTCTTTTTCCCCCCTCTTTTTTTCTTTTTCCAATTTTGGGGTGAGTGGGCAGTTAAACATTTCTTTTTTTTTAATTGGATAAAGAAATTTGGGGTGGTATTATTTTTGTTATTACATTTTCTTTGATCAGAGAAATTTGGTGGTGAGGTGAAATTTGAACAACAGCAATAATTGTTTTGTCAGAGGAATCAGTGCCATATCATATGCTTGATGAGTCAAACACATGGTTCATTAATGATTTACTAAAACGAGAAAGTTTGGATTCGTCAGTTACATGAGCTTCACAATGCTATGGCTTATTGTTTGCATTTGTTGAATCTAAGACCCTATAATACAAAGACGGCTCACTCAGCCTGTACTGTGTAATCAAAATGATCAAACCCACCACTTGGTGCGCTGCTGTTCTTTGGTTAAACAGGTGCTATATTACTGTATATTGGTAAACAGTGCATATTTTTGTTAAACA
The DNA here is from genome assembly GCA_030323885.1 of Branchipolynoe longqiensis. Classification (NCBI taxonomy): domain Eukaryota; kingdom Metazoa; phylum Annelida; class Polychaeta; order Phyllodocida; family Polynoidae; genus Branchipolynoe; species Branchipolynoe longqiensis. The sequence continues at coordinate 126,322,979 of CM059187.1, forward strand.
TGAAATGAATGTAAAGATGTTTGATGATGGCGATGCTGATGGATGATGCTGATGATGTGTATTTGTTCATATCTATTTCATATTGATGGTGTATTCATACTTACCTATCTCATGTATAATATAATTGTATGTCTTTACATGTGAAACACCAACCAGCAGGTGGGATGATCAAACCCACCACAAGGTGGCACTGCGAAATTTACATTACCATGGGAGAGATTAGGGAGTGAGCCGTCTTAGTATTATAGGGTCTTTGGTGAATGTTGAGAGCAAGTAAATAAGCTGACCTTTGCGTGCAGCGATGGTGTGAGGCCAAGATTGCTAACATTAATCGGGCCTAATTCTCCGGCACGATGACTGGCTGACGCGAAAATCGGCCTCCACGGCAGGGAGACGGGTGACATGATGGGTCTGAGCGATGACTCGGGGGGCCACGAAGGGGCCGCGGTTGCGCAGTGGAGGCCTATGGTAGGGGCTTCACTGTGGGTGGTGGTGGAGGCCCCCCACTGTGGCGTTGGGGACCACAGGGGGGGACCTTCAGGTGGATCACCACATGGAGAGCGCAAGGAGAAGTCGGTCGGTCATCACCAGCATGGAACTGTCGTGGTGAAAAGGCAAACAAAATTGGTAATATTGGGTGAGCAAAAAAAAAAAAGGCATTTAACACTTTTTTTGAAACAATTAAACAAATTAACAATAAACCAATTAAAAAAAACTAATAGAAAGAACAGCGAGCCCCCCCCCCCCACAAAACATTTAGAGAAAATAACCACAAAAGATCAGTTTATCAGACCATGCTCTTTTTCCCCCCTCTTTTTTTCTTTTTCCAATTTTGGGGTGAGTGGGCAGTTAAACATTTCTTTTTTTTTAACTGGATAAAGAAATTTGGGGTGGTATTATTTTTGTAATTACATTTTCTTTGATCAGAGAAATTTGGTGGTGAGGTGAAATTTGAACAACAGCAATAATTGTTTGTCAGAGGAATCAGTGCCATATCATATGCTTGATGAGTCAAACACATGGTTCTTTAATTATTTACTAAAACGAGAAAGTTTGGATTCGTCAGTTACATGAGCTTCACAATGCTATGGCTTATTGTTTGCATTTGCTGAATCAAGACCCTAATACAAGACGGCTCACTCAGCCGTACTGTTAATCAAAATGATCAAACCACCACTGTGCGCTGGCTGTTCTTTGGTAAACAGGTGCAATTAATGTATAAAGTATAGAATGTGAAAGTGTGATGAGGCGATGCAATGATGCGATGATGTGTATTGTCATAGCATTTCATATGATGTGTTTCATCTACCTATCATGTATAATAATTGTATGTCTTACATGTGAAACACCAACAGCAGTGGCTGATCAAACCCACCACAAGGTGGCACTGCGAAATTTCATTACCATGGGAGAGATAGGGTGAGCCGTCTTAGTATTATAGGGTCTTTGGGTGAATGTGAGAGCAGTAAATAACTGACCTTGCGTGCAGCGAGGTGGAGGCCAGATGCTACATGGGCCTAATTCTCCGACGATGACTGGCTGACGCGAAATCGGCTCCACGGAGGGAGACGGGTGACATGATGGGTCTGAGCGATGACTCGGGGGGCCACGAAGGGGCCGCGGTTGCGCAGTGGAGGCCTATGGTAGGGGCTTCACTGTGGGTGGTGGTGGAGGCCCCCCACTGTGGCGTTGGGGACCACAGGGGGGGACCTTCAGGTGGATCACCACATGGAGAGCGCAAGGAGAAGTCGGTCGGTCATCACCAGCATGGAACTGTCGTGGTGAAAAGGCAAACAAAATTGGTAATATTGAGTGAGCAAAAAAAAAAGGCATTAAACACTTTTTTTAAACAATTAAACAAATTAATGATAAACCAATTAAAAAAATCTAATAAAAACAAAAGTGACCCCCCCCCCCCCAAAACATTTAGAGAAAATAACCACAAATGATCAGTTTATCAGACTATGCTCTTTTTCCCCCCTCTTTTTTTCTGTTTCCAATTTTGGGGTGAGTGGGCAGTTAAACATTTCTTTTTTTTTAACTGGATAAAGAAATTTGGGGTGGTATTATTTTTGTAATTACATTTTCTTTGATCAGAGAAATTTGGTGGTGAGGTGAAATTTGAACAACAGCAATAATTGTTTGTCAGAGGAATCAGTGCCATATCATATGCTTGATGAGTCAAACACATGGTTCTTTAATTATTTACTAAAACGAGAAAGTTTGGATTCGTCAGTTACATGAGCTTCACAATGCTATGGCTTATTGTTTGCATTTGGGTGAATGTTGAGAGCAAGTAAATAAGCTGACCTTTGCGTGCAGCGATGGTGTGAGGCCAAGATTGCTAACATTAATCGGGCCTAATTCTCCGGCACGATGACTGGCTGACGCAGAAAATCGGCCTCCACGGCAGGGAGACGGGGTGGACATGATGGGTCTGAGCGATGACTCGGGGGGGGGGCCACGAAGGGGCCGCGGTTGCGCAGTGGAGGCCTATGGTAGGGGCTTCACTGTGGGTGGTGGTGGAGGCCCCCCACTGTGACGTTGGGGACCACAGGGGGGGACCTTCAGGTGGATCACCACATGGAGAGCGCAAGGAGAAGTCGGGTCGGTCATCACCAGCATGGAAACTGTCATGGTGAAAAGGAAAACAAAATTGGTAATATTGAGTGAGCAAAAAAAAAAAAGGCATTTAAACCCTTTTTTTTAAAACAATTAAACAAATTAATAATAAACTAATTTAAAAAAACTAATAAAAACAACAGCGACCCCCCCCCCCTAGAAAACATTTAGAGAAAATAACCACAAAAGATCAGTTTATCAGACCATGCTCTTTTTCCCCCTCTTTTTTTCTATTTCCAATTTTGGGGTGAGTGGGCAGTTAAACATTTCTTTTTTTTAACTGGATAAAGAAATTTGGGGTGGTATTATTTTTCTAATTACATTTTCTTTGATCAGAGAAATGTGGTGGTGAGGTGAAATTTGAACAACAGCAATAATTGTTTGTCAGAGGAATCAGTGCCATATCATATGCTTGATGAGTCAAACACATGGTTCATTAATTATTTACTAAAACGAGAAAGTTTGGATTCGTCAGTTACATGAGCTTCACAATGCTATGGCTTATTGTTTGCATTTGGTGAAAGTTGGAGAGCAAGTAAATAAGCTGACCTTTGCGTGCAGCGATGGTGTGAGGCCAAGATTGCTAACATTAATCGGGCCTAATTCTCCGGCACGATGACTGGCTGACGCGAAAATCGGCCTCCACGGCAGGGAGACGGGTGACATGATGGGTCTGAGCGATGACTCGGGGGGGCCACGAAGGGGCCGCGGTTGCGCAGTGGAGGCCTATGGTAGGGGCTTCACTGTGGGTGGTGGTGGAGGCCCCCCACTGTGACGTTGGGGACCACAGGGGGGGACCTTCAGGTGGATCACCACATGGAGAGCGCAAGGAGAAGTCGGTCGGGTCATCACCAGCATGGAACTGTCATGGTGAAAAGGAAAACAAAATTGGTAATATTGAGTGAGCAGGCATTCTTTTGTTAAAACAATTGCTTATATTAAATATTTAAAAACTATAAACAGGACCCACCCCCTAAGTGAAAACATGTAGTGAATGATCGGCGATGCTCATGATGACCATGCTATTTTATTTTGTTTCATTTCAATTTCATATTGATGTGTGAGTCATACATTACCTTTCTCATGTATAAATAAATGTGGTTATTTTCTGTTACATGTGATACACGAACAAGCAGGTGGGGTGAATTCAAACACACCACAAGTGTCAGGGATCGGTGCCACATGCTGCAAACAGGTCTTACATTTACCATGAGAGAGTAGATCGGCAGTTCATGAGTCCGATCTTAGTATTATAGTGTCATTTGGTGAATGTTGAGAGCAAGTAAATAAGCTGACCTTTGCGTGCAGCGACGGTGTGAGGCCAAGATTGCTAACATTAATCGGGCCTAATTCTCCGGCACGATGACTGGCTGACGCGAAAATCGGCCTCCACGGCAGGGAGACGGGTGACATGATGGGTCTGAGCGATGACTCGGGGGGGGGGGGGGGCCACGAAGGGGCCGCGGTTGCGCAGTGGAGGCCTATGGTAGGGGCTTCACTGTGGGTGGTGGTGGAGGCCCCCCACTGTGGCGTTGGGGACCACAGGGGGGGACCTTCAGGTGGATCACCACATGGAGAGCGCAAGGAGAAGTCGGTCGGTCATCACCAGCATGGAACTGTCGTGGTGAAAAGGAAAACAAAATTGGTAATATTGAGTGAGCAAAAAAAAAAAGGCATTAAACCCTTTTTTTTAAAACAATTAAACAAATTAATAATAAACTAATTAAAAAAAACTAATAAAAACAACAGTGACCCCCCCCCCCCCCCAAAACATTTAGAGAAAATAACCAAAAAAGATCAGTTTATCAGACCATGCTCTTTCCCCCCCTCTTTTTTCTATTTCCAATTTTGGGGTGAGTGGGCAGTTAAACGTTTCTTTTTTTCTAACTGGATAAAGAAATTTGGGGTGGTATTATTTTTCTAATTACATTTTCTTTGATCAGAGAAATGTGGTGGTGAGGTGAAATTTGAACAACAGCAATAATTGTTTGTCAGAGGAATCAGTGCCCTATCATATGCTTGATGAGTCAAACACATGGATCATTAATTATTTACTAAAACGAGAAAGTTTGTATTCGTCAGTTACATGAGCTTCACAATGCTATGGCTTATTATTTGCATTCGGTGAATCTAAGACCCTATAATACTAAGACGACTCACTCAGCCTGTACTGAGTAATCAAAATGATCAAACCCACCTCTTGGTGCGCTGGCTGTTCTTTTGGTTAAACAGGTGCTATATTATATGTATAAATGTATATATGAATGTGAAAGATGTGTGATGATGGCGATGCTGATGATAATGCTGATGATGTGTATTTGTTCATAGCTATTTCATATTGATGTATATTCATACTTACCTATCTCATGTATAATATAATTGTATGTCTTTGCATGTGAAACGCCAACCAGCAGGTGGGCTGATCAAACCCACCACAAGGTGGCACTGTGAAATTTACATTACCATGGGAGAGATAGGGAGTGAGCCGTCTTAGTATTATAGGGTCTTTGGGTGAATGTTGAGGGCAAGTAAATAAGCTGACCTTTGCCTGCAGCGACGGTGTGAGGCCAAGATTGCTAACATTAATCGGGCCTAATTCTCCGGCACGATGACTGGCTGACGCGAAAATCAGCCTCCACGGCAGGGAGACGGGTGACATGATGGGTCTGAGCGATGACTTGGGGGGGCCACGAAGGGGCCGCGGTTGCGCAGTGGAGGCCTATGGTAGGGCCTTCACTGTGGGTGGTAGTGGAGGCCTCCCACTGTGGTGTTGGGGACCACAGGGGGGGACCTCCAGGTGGATCACCACATGGAGAGCGCAAGGAGGAGTCGGTCGGTCATCACCAGCATGGAACTGTCATCTTGAAAAGGCAAACAAAATTTGTAATAATGGGTACACAGAAAGAAAAAAAAGCATTAACAAATGTTTTTAACTATAACATCAACAAAAATAATAAACCATTTTAAAAACAATTAAAAACAACCACAAAAACAATTAGAGAATATAACCATACAAAAAACGGTCTGTCACACTAAGCCCCTGGCAATGGGCATCATCATAGCGTCCCTGATAATGGGTATCATCATAGCACCCCTGGTAATGGGCCTCATGATAACATGCCTGGTCTTCCTGGTGATGGGTGCTATATTAGCACACCTAGAAGGATCCAAGTGACGGGCACTATACTAGGGCATTGGGGTCCAATTGAAGTCTTTGGACAAGTCATCACAGAGGGAGACAAGAGACACTAGAACGCTGGAGCTTTTGGATGCGACGCCAGTATAGGGACTCTTCGATGGGGACGCTGGGGTGCGGACGCCTGATTGTCAGCTGCTGTCAGCTCCACCAGATGGGTCGCAAACCTGGGGCTGCCGTCTAGAGAGGGAAAACAAAAATATAATCTATTATTATTTGGATTCCATAAGAAAGGATACCCGCGAACCGAGGTGCCACTTGGGAGAAAGAGGGGAAGGAGCTGCTCATGAGCAGACCTCCAGCCATCCAGGTTGCACATCACGCTACAGTAACCCAAACAACAAGGACTATATCATTATATATACAGGAGTAACGGTGACAATAACAATAGATACATGATAATTACATACATAACCATATTCACATAAGCACTTTATACCTCACATAAAGAACACTCACCACAATTGATTTCACCACAGCCAGTTTAAACTAGGGTCCATTTTATTGTGATATAAAAGTCGATTATGTTACTAGAAAGCCATAACCAACTTGTTTGAACCGAGGTAATCTCAAACTGATAAAGTGTCGATTGGTGTAGACTGGCATTAGGACATGACCAAATGAATATCTAGGAGTGATAATAATAATAATGTAAATTTAATATTATCTAAAGCCTCCTTTAACAGGAGCCATTAGGCACTGTATAATAACACCATCATGGGAATATGACATATTTACAATAGTTGAAGGACAGAGAAATTTCATTTGCCATAACAGAAAAATTATCTTTAAGACATTTACAACTTGGTTACAATACTTGAAGGGTAGAGAAAGTTCATGTACCATAACCGAAGAGATATCTTAAAGCGGGTAGCTATTCGTCGCCGGGAAAACAAACAAACTCAGAATAGTTCAGATGTGTGGCACAGGGGTGGTGCATGCTTAGTACTGAACTTTTCCACTTGGTGGTGCACAAGAGAGTGACCTAGATTGTTGTGCTGGGTGAGTAGAGAGAAGGGAGGGTAATACTGAGGCATTTTCAATCTTCTTTAGAGTAGTGCAATGAGGAAATATATTTGCGTAATGTAAAATATATGTTAGTACAATTACATTGCATGATTCAATGAGAAACAGATATAGATGAAAAACTTCTTCTTTTTTTTTTAATGTAAAAAATGTTCTGCAGTGGGTGAGGTTTGAACCCACATCACCAAACAACTTCAGATTACAAGTCCAACACTCTAACCACTAGGCCTCAGAGACCACACATGGTTAGTACTCTCAGTTCAGGCTATCGTGAATACACGATGCCAGGTCAGTTTCAGCGCCCTGCCGTGGCTTCTGCGCATGCGTGTATTTTCGCATGTTGCGGCGAGCACCGCTATTTGTTTTGTTTACACTCGGCGATTCGACGCCGATCTAGCTGCTATGTTAATATCGCTTGGAATTTAAGGTTAATTTAATTAAATTTCATTTTTTGAGTATGTAATTCTGTTAAGTATGATCGCATTCAATAGATTTCGCCCTAATCGGTCCCTAACACTGCCGGGCACCAGCGATAGTTACAGCTGAGCTTGTAGCCGGCGAGGCCACGGGTGTTTTGACCATCTTCTATATGTGACGTCCTATACACAAATAGCCTGAACTGAGACTATTAATTATGTGTGGTCTCTGTGGCCTAGTGGTTAGAGTGTTGGACTTGTAATCTGAAGTTGTTTGGTGGTGTGGGTTCAAATCCCATACACAGCTGAACCTTTTTTACATTCATCAACAAAAAAACGTTTTTCATCTATATATCTGTTTCTCATTGAATTATGCAATGTAATTGTACTAACATATATTTTACATTACACAAATATATTTCCTGATTGAACTACTCTAAAGAAGATTGAAAATAACCCAGTTTTACTCTCCCTTCTCTCCACTCAGCCAGGCATTTTAAAAACAACAGCTGCCAGCTAGTACCAGCCTCAGAACTGACCCACTTCTGGTGGTGAAGTGGGTCCCCTACTCTCCCCACATATATTTGGTTCTTTAAACATAAAACCCAAACAAGGTTGTGCTTGGAGAGCATTTGTCGGAGTACGGTTCCCATCGCCACCGACCTATATCTGGCCCCTTTAAACAAATGAATCTTGATGACAGATTAATATATATTTGGGAGGGGATGTCATTTCAGTCGATTACAATTATTTGTCTGAATGCCTCCCACTTCAGATTTATTTTTTAAGACGGATGATAATTTTAAAGAAAATTGTAGTCTCCGTTGATATATATTTATTAATCTATCTAGCTAAACACGGAGATAACATATTTCCGTGAGAACAATGTGGTTAGGAAATATTCACCCCTTCACTGGCTGATGTAATTGTGTTTGGGTGCGTGTCCGCGTATGTTTTGCTAGTGTGTTGGTTAATGTGCATTGTTGGGAAACATGAGATGGGAAACTCTTTCGACAATGAAACTGGGAGAAACAAAGTCTTCTTCTGTGAAAACGTTGATGCTTAATTAGATAAGAGGAAATGTCACTCTGTCTCGAAAGTGGTGAAATACATACCCTGATATGTGCATAAAACGAATAAGTACATTAAATAAGCTAATAATAATATTGCCCTTACTGTCAATAAATCGCTGTCTAGTATAGAGTATTTCTTCGTTAGTAACTACCATTAAAACTGCATAGTCCGATAAAAGTATCAAATTTTCAAAACCAAAACACTTACATTAATTTGATTCTAGATATCCAACTCAGATATCGGTGCACTTATTAAACATATATTACGGTATAATCTATAGAAGGGATACTAAGCTAACTTAATGTAACCTGTTGCTGGTGAAACATATGGCTATCATTTAAAATAAAAGTTCCATCAAACTAAAAAGTCATGATATCCAAATGGGGCAGCACTATAAATGTTGCCCCATTTGGATAGCATGTACACTGTCACAAGTCGGCATAGCTATCCTGATAATGTGATATGATTATGAACATACACATTGCCAGGACATAAACTTTATGTGTTGGTGCTTTATGATAAAGCACCAACACACAAATGTGTCCAATGGTCATCATCATCATCATCATCATCATCATCATCATCATTATGCTGTCGGTCGCGATGCGACAAAGACTGCTTTCATTACTTGACTGCCGCTCTCCGGTATGGTGTTTTGTGCGGTTGTACATTTCATGAAAGCTGCCTGCAAAAGTGTTAAAGTGCTGCTGGCTTTTGCAAGTTACAAGTTGCACTCTCTCAGGAAGCAAATAGAGGTTTCACACCGGCAAGAACATGTCCAGACAGGTGCAAAACTATTTGTCCCTGCAGTGGCTGGTCGGGAGATGTTGGGAGTTCCATACATCAACCGCCCTTAATGCTGCCACAGTGACATGACAATGGTACCAGTTACAATACAATTACATGAATCTGTTTTTGTTTAGTCACATACTTAATATGTGTGATTCATGAGGTGTCAAATGAGGTGTGATAGGTGTGACAACAACTGACTTTGGTAACAGTTGAGAGCTTAGAAAAAGCATGGGCTGATGATCCAGGGAAATTTGACCCCTTATTCACCACATGCTACTAATTACTCCTTGTGTTGCTTATTTACTTGCATTCAAGCACAAATGAGAGACAAATAAGTGTTCACACCTCCAGTCTACCATTCGCTATATCGCTATATTATGTCGTGGAACCATACATTAATGATACAAAAGTGTCACTAGTGACAGTGTCAGTGTGGGTGACTATCAATGACTATGATATCAACTTTGACATGTTAGCACCGCGAGTACTTGCAGTTGAAGTCACAGTTGCCGATTAAATCTAACACATTATTCAAACAATAATACATACACAGATATTTCTCCACTCGTGGTTTGGCATCAATCGCATCACATGTCAGTATGAATTTGATTTACTGTCGAAAGCTGACCGGAGCGCCATGCCTTTCGGCACGGCGCTCCGGTGCAACTAAGTAACGGTTGCTAAGGGAACAGTAACCGGAAGCTGGTTCCCGACGGCACAGCGGCATCCTGCACTGGTGCCATGACGTTCCCCGCCAAGGGCGTAATCGATTATTCAACTCGGGTCACTCGAGCCACTTTTTGGCGCATGCGCACATCCTACAGACTCGGTTGTTTTTGTTTTGGCGAGTTTTCAGTCGCATTGGTGCGCTGAAGGCTGCAAATCTGCAACTCTGAATGGGCACCACTGAAAGCAGTCCCATGTGGTCGGGAGTTGGCTTCCGGTGGGTAGTGATCAGAGGAATTGAGGGTTAGCGGGGAGGGGGGGAGGAAGGAAAAAGGCAGCCTAAGAGTCCAACCACAGTCCTCTAAGAGGGCCGGGGGAGGCTGGGTGGTTGGTGTAGTTTTACACCCCAGTAAGACCCTAGGCCATACCAGGATGTGCACCGACTTGTAACAGCGCATGCTCACAGCAACTTTATAGTGCTGCCCCACTGGGAAATCAGGCCGCCGGCGCCATGACCCGATGTCCCACACAGTCACATTATCCTGACACTGTGCGTCCAGTCCCTGTCCTGATTTCATAACGGCAAGCGCCGAGCAGCAACAGGTACCCATTTTATAAGTCATTGGTTTGACTCGACCAGGATCCAAACTTCAGTCCCTCCAGATTCACCGGTATGCACCGTAAGTCCGGCCAAGGCCAGAGGAAGAAGTGAAGTGAGGATGGGATTAGTTAGGCAGAGGGTGGGGTTACCTGTTTGTTGCCAGTGAAAATTAGTGGTTAGTTAGTAGTGGCACCAAGTCAGCTATGGCGATGAGGTGGGGCCTGTTAGTCCCCGATGTCATGATCTGGGCGACCAACAGTGTTGATGATGTCCGAGTTCTGGCGGTAGAAGCGAGCAAGTGTGTTCCAGGATGACTTGGGAATCCTGGAGAAGATAGCCAGAGCGGCCCTATTGTCGCTGAGTTGGCAGTCAGCATCCTCCATGAAGTCGCTGATGGCAGATCTGTCGACGGCGCCACATGAGGCGAGTATGTGGGCCACATTAAAGATCTTAGTTCCACAGGGACAGCGCTGGAGGTTGGGGACATCAATCCAACGGCGGTAGCCAGTCCTGAAGCGGTTGATGGCGATTTGGGTAGAAGCAGGAAGCCCAACTGGATGGGGGATGTTCGTTCTGACCAGGGTGTACCAGAGCCAGCTTATTGAATAAGGGTTCCGTACTTGTTCCTTCTGTGTGGCTCGTTCCCAGAGTTTGGTGGTGGCTCGAGAAGCGTGGTGATGGATGGAAGGATGGCTGTCTCTACGTCTGCTCGGTTGGCACCGGCTAGAGCGGCACAGTTGGCCTGGTCATTACCATACAGTCCTATATGCGAGGGGACCCATAGCAGGACTGTGTTGAGGTGTGCCTGATGTCTGGTCAAGATTTTAATCTGGATTGCGTCGGCAAGGGAGTGTCGGGCATTTGTGCGGGCGATCTCTTTGATGGCATTCAGAGAGTCGGTAATGATGATGGCACTTGAGTTGTGGAGGCCTTCGAGGGCCAAGTGAATGGCGGCGAGCTCGGTATCGAGAGTGGAAGCAAAGTCTGACACCCTGGTGGTGTTCTTTGTGTTGGAGAAGGGGATGAAGATTCTGGCTCCTGCTCTACCTGATGTTGGGAGCCATCGGTGTAGAACAGACTTGGACAGACTCGGGTTGAATAAATGAATACGCTTCTCCAAGCTCGGGGGAAAAAAATGGTGACTTAATCTAAAACGTAATATCTTTTTTAATAACCGATACAAGTACAGCAAAATTGGATTTAAAGTAGTTTATGATTGTATAAGCTGACAATCCGGGTTATCTAAAAAAAAGCACCCTTAACACAACATGCAGGACTTGTACTGGTAGCTGTCATCCTACAGGTACCAGCACAGATGTGATGTCATCGCTCCTAGCAAACCCCAGACAAGACGTGGGTTACTGCGTATTTGTCGACTCTACTCGTGGTGTTCGATTTGAAATTCTGACGACTCGAGTGACCGGAGTCGCAGTTTGAGCGCCCTGCCAGTTTGAGCGCCCTTCTGTTGCTTCTGCGCATGCGCGGATAGAGACAACATTAAAACCACCCTAACTATGACAGCAATTTGTGATTTGTGGTGCTTAGAAAGCAAATTTCTCTTGTTTCTATTAAATAGTTCAGATCTTTCTCTACAATTTCACATTCAGCTTTTTTTTATCAACCAATTGGAAGTTCTTGAATTTATTTTGCGAAAATAGTTTTTGAGGCCATAATCTGGTAAGGCTAACAATGGCACTGACACTCAGGATATCCCAACTTTCACTATTATCTCTGTTTTAATACTTTCAGAGTAAATTGCTCTTAGGTTACATTAAATACTTCAGATCTTCCTCTTCAATTGCACATTAAGATATGTTTAATCGATCCAATGAAAGCTTTTAAATCTATTTTACAAAAAAAGTATACAACCACTGGCAGGGCGCTCAAACTGGCAGGGTGCTCAAACTGCGACACCGGGTCGTGTTAATCGATTACGGCCAAAGTGAATGTACTCAGGTGGCACCTAGGGGCCACGATGGGTACAGGACCCCGATTAGGATGAGACCTCTGGGGCCATATGCAGGAGTCGGTGGTAATCGGTGGTAGCGAGCCAAAATGGTGGTAAGCGGGAATTTCCTGGTTAGCGGCGAAAAATGGTATGCACGAGGCGGTGATAGGCCTAACACCCAAAGCTTAACCGGTGTTACCCTACCCCTGGGCCCGTATGCATGGAGAGGTGCTAGCGGCGTGTGGTGTTATACCTCTAACTCCGGGTACCTATCTCCGGTTATCGGTGTCGTCGAGAACTATGTCACGCCGTATGCATGGAGGCCTACACGGGTTGAGTTAGCTAAACGTGAATCTATTTATACATTTGGGAAATCCCTCGATTTGACAATATGAAAAACGCCGCCAATGCTGTGGCTACATTAATATCGGTTCGAATTTAGGGTTAAATTGATAAGATTTCACTTATTGCGTATGTAATTCTGTTAAATATGATAGCATTGAGTAGATTTGGGTTCCATCCTGACACTAACCTAACACTAACACCGCTGTAAACCAGCTATGAGCAGGTGTTAGAATCTCCGACTTTAAACGCGTGCTGTTTGTCTAACACTGCTTCATGCATACCGACTTTTTGGCGCTAAACCAGAAATCCTGCCATAAACGCGTTTTGGGTTGATAACACCGCTCCATGCATACGGCCCCTGGAAAATAGCAGGTTTAGCGAGTTCATTAGGCCCAAATCTATTCAATGCTGTCATATTTAACAGAATTACATAAGCAATAAGTTAAATTTCATGAAATTAACCCTAAATTCTAAGCAATATTAATGCTACCGCCGCAACGGCGGTGATATTAATATTAATATTTTCGAATCGATGAACGAATGCAAGCAACCACCGCCAGTATGGAAAGCGATGTCGATGCGGCTGTGGCGATTTGTTTACTTTACGTTTGTCGATTCGAAAATATAAATATTAATATCGGCGACGTTGCGGCGGCAGCGTTAATATTACTTCGAATTTAGGGTTAATTTCATCAAATTTCACTTATTGCTTATCTAATTCTGTTAAATATGATAGCATTTAATATATTTAAGCCTAATATATGGGTACAGACACAGAGGGATTTCCCAAATCTATAAATAAATTCACGTTTAGCTATAATGTAAGTGTTACGCGCTTCTGCATACTGCTTGACCGCATTCCCCGGCTCGGAGATAGCTAAAAGGTATCAGGCTGTAACACCAAACGCCGCTATCACCGACTCCTGCATACGGGCCCAGAGTATTCACTAATAAGCCATCAGAACGAGGCTGAGTGCGCGTCGGGTATTGCTGTGTGCAGATGTGTATGAACTACTACAGAAATTAAAGGACTAAAATTTGATGATATTCACTTTTGAAACTATCATATATATTTGCGCATACCTTTTTTTCTATTTATTGGTCAATTTTCATGAAGATTGAGTGATGATCAGATGCATTTCAGTAGGCAATGTCAACAAAGTCACTCACCTTGGCTGCCAATCTTTTCTTAAATTCAAAATTGCATAACTTTCTTAATATAGATATATTAAAAAATATATTTGAACCCTTTTAAGGCTTTTATTAATTTGTAATTACTAAGGCTAGTTGTTTAACTGTGTTACACAGATAACTATACTGACAGTTCTGAATGGTACACAATACCAGCATAACTATGCAGACTTGAAGTTGACAGACACATTGTAGTTAAAGAATGGGAAAATCACCATGCAAGGGTCACCAAATCTTCGTGAAAATTGGCCAATAGATAGAAAACAGGGATGCAAAGACGAATATGGTAGTTTAAAAAATGAAAACCTTCAAATTTGAGTGATTTCAAGAGGTTTTGATCGACGAAAAGGTATTCGCATGACTTTTCATACAGCGGTGTCTTGCAGATGCGTACGTGGCCTCGGTCTGGTTTCAACATGGCCGCGGCGTGAATAGTGTGAATATCAGTAACCATAATCATAATAATAAGTAATAATCCCTTCCATATCTTTATACTCGAATAATACGTTATACATAACATAAATGAATGACACCTCGTATACCAACAAATTTAATGTTAATTTAACTTAAAGTCACATAGTCTGCTGCTTTTGAGTTTATACCATTTTGGGGAATAAATAACATTAGCTTCATCGTTATAATCCACCTTACTTCACTCTGAAGTAACGCTTATTAGAAATGGCTAACGTTGGATACATTTAATTAATTATTGCACGCGCATAGAACTTCGGACACCGAAACGGGATTTACATAATAATATTCCCTTTTATGTAGCAACAAATGCTTAAAGCTTCATAGTCCGATGAAATATCAAATTTTCAAAACCAAACCAATTATCTAGATTTGATTTTACATATCTAACTTAGATACTGATGCACTTATTAAGCACTTGTTTCTGCGTAGAAGGCAATACTGAGTCAATTTAACCGAACCTGTTACTGCAGAAGTCTATGGTGTCAGAGTTTTGGCAAGCTTGCCAAAACTAATTTTCCATGTTTGCACTAAAACTATCTAAAAAGTAACTTTGAAATAATGTAAAGTAGATACTAGTGATTGATCTAATATATTTATCTCAGAAAAATGCAGAAATTCAAAACCACCGGACTATGCAACTTTAATCAGTACCCAAAAATCTAAGTTGGATATATAGAATTAAATCCATGCGATTGTTTTGGTTTTGAAATGTGGATGCTTTCATCCGACTATGCATTTTTAACGATGGTATGCCTCTTTAACGACAAGTCAGCCTATGAAACTGTCCTAACGATTTATGTGTGCGTAAGGTATATATCAGAGACCGTTGATATACACCTTCTCTGACTATATGTAGTAGTTACATACTACTACTAACATAATAATAATGATAATAATATTCAAAACCTTTTCCACATAATATCTTTAGTTGTTGCATTGCTATTGTTCCCCCCAATGTGTTGCTACCTTGTCATGGTGGGGAGTCTTGTGTGCCTCCGTGACCATGAGAGCTATACCGTGGGGGCTAGCCCCCTGGCAGGTTTAACCAAGCCGGGCAGGACTCATGGTAGAGGACAGACTAAGAGCAGCAACTGGTCCTCCAGGTTGGGGGTTGGGCATGGGGCCCTGGAAAAAAAGAACAATGTTACAGAATCACGAACAAGAAACTCAAGGCCCAGGACCGGGAAAACTGGAAAGCTCTTGTTCGTGGCCTATGCCCAAAGTTGGGTGGTAGGTGACACGTTCATCTACAACACGGCTGAGGAGGTGTTTGTGTGGGTGGGCACTGACGCCTCAATGGGCGAAGAATTGCTATTGTTCGGCTAAAATCAACCCAATGGCAATGTGAATGTTATATATGATTACATACTTTTAAATGTGCTGGATGTGAAAATTAGGGTATCTTACTATTCTTAGGACACGTGTATGCTACTGGCGATAGAATGGGACTTTTGTTCCAGTTCATGGTCTGTAGATTCAATGGTGATGATGTCCACATACTATTTAAAAGGAATAAAACAGACCATGTTCTACCATAATTGTCCTTAGACAGTTTTAATATAATGTCCACAAATTAATCCAATAGACACATAGCAGCAAATGAGGATCATATTTTGTTATTTTCAAAATGTCATACATTGAAATGCGTTACATTGTAGGCCTACGTATTTGTGGTGTTGGTGGTCTTTGTGGTGTTGGTGATTTTGGTGGTGGTGGGGAGGGCGTGTCTCAAAACACATTAGGCTGGCGAGGTGGTGCTGACAAGCATCACCTGAAAGGTAAGAGAATCTAAATAAATAAATTATTAATCTAGGTAAACGCGCCTACTTCATGCATGTCATCTTAGTAAAAAATAAAGACCATAGCCCCCTCCCCCCGTTGAGAACTTGTATTCACCCTGTGTATTTACAGGCAGAACTCGGTGAAATAATACAGAGAATGGTACTACTTCTATTGGCAGATACATGGCTAGTTGAGCTTTGTGACACATGCTGCATAAACTGTTATTTGATTACACTAGGCCTATAGTGCGTCACATAATCCAAAGTTGAGTTAATTTAACCACAAAAGAACCCCATGCGTGTGAAATCTCCAATAGCCATATCAGGATAGTCACTACCGGAACATATATGGCCATTTATGCCTAACCCCTATCTGACCATGTATGCGTAACCCCTAACCCATCAGGTACATCGCTTATTAGAAAACCAGCGAAACATCACGACAAAATGATAATTTGTCTGCAATTCCTGAAAAAAGAAAGTAGTGTTGACCTGATCTCATGCTCCAAGAGAGCTTATAAATGTAGTAGTATAGCATGCTCCGGGCTTGTTTACGTTCAATAAGATAAGACTGTTAAGAGCCTACGATTGCCATATATTATTTAATTAAATCTGGCCTGATGTAAGATGCTTGCCAAGTAGACGCTACCTGCTCCCTCGCCCGACCCACCTGCTGCCACCTGCGCGGCCGCGAATCGCTTCGGGGCTGGGCGCCGGGCGGGTCAGCCGCCCGTTCCGCGCGTGCGCCCGCCGCTTTGTCGGCGGGCGGCTCAAGGTGGGCCTGGGGCCGGGCCGGGCACGCCGCCTGGATCCCGGCCAAGAGCCGCCCAGTCCGGCGCGCCCGGTCGCAGGTGTAGGCAACCCGGTCACACGGGCGGCGGACGTCCCGCTGCAGCCCCGGGGCAGTGGCCGCCCTCTTGGCCTACTTTGAATTCCGCCGCCGCCGCTGCCGCTCCGCCGGCCCGGCGGGCGTTAGTCAAACCCGCCGGAACGCCCCGGGCGCTCGGCCGGCGGATCAGTGGGCGCCGGGATCCGGCGGAGCCGGACATGTGCCCGCATCCTCATTGGTCTTCAACCCCTTTCGCGCTTTCACAGCGCCTTTCTTCCTGTCTGCCTACCTGTCTGTCTGTGCGTATGCCTGTCTGTCTATGCTGAAAGTGTGATAGATGATAGATGTGCGACAAAGCCACCCAATGTCCAAGGCCCACCCCCGTCGTACGGGTAGGGCGGGTGGGCGGGCAATATACAGACAGCTCCACGCGGGGTGTGGGTGTGTGGGAGGGGCCGAAGAGCACCAGGTGCGTTCAGGTAAAGACCGACTGGAGTCAAGGCTTCTAGTGCGTCTTCAAACGTCTGCAAGGAAACCTGCACGTCCCACATCATACACTGTCACGGACTTGACTGCCTGAGGCACCGCCCCCTCCCCGTCCCGCCCATACACTCACACACACCTACACACACTCACACACTCACACACACGCGCGTGGAAAGAGTATTTGGTGTAGTGGGAGGGGAGGAGGGGCGTAGCGGGGAAGGGGGGAGTAGATGGTGATGGGGAGGGGGTAAGAAGGTGAGGAGGGAGGGGGTACTGTGGCAGGTATCGTGAACACAGGTGATTCAATAGCCCCGCCGAGCACGCCCATTGCAACGACTATATTCCATGACATACAGACATAATACTTCACCAGACTGGGTCGGGTTTTAAAACTTGATAGCTTTCAGCAATCGCTCTAAATGCAGTCTAAATGACAGCTCTTTGTATTAGCTAGGCTAGAGTTCACGTCACTTTTATTCAAAACCATTTCGACATAAATAACAATAACTTGAATAAGGTGATCATGATAGTGGCTGTAATAATGATTAATAACGGCAAGGAGTTTGCGATGACGACAAAAAGCCAAATATGAAAATAGCAACATAATATTTATCTTCATTGAAACCTTCAATACATGTGATAATGATGGTGATAATACTATTAATAGTAATGATGATAATGATACCAATGTTTTGTAATGACAATAACAAGCCAGAAATGTGAAGAAAAAGGTAACGCATGATATATTTCCCCCGAAAAAAGAAAATGAGATTGTTATCCAGATGTGCATAAGTTGTAAACACAGTCTACTCCCCCCCCCCCCCCCCCCCCCCCCGAAAACTTTCTGTTTGTGCCAAATGAGAAATGGGCGGTGTAAATTTAACATCCATTTGAGTAAAGGGTGCATTCCTTACACGCGGCATGCGGCATGCGGTATGTGAATGCGAATGCGACAAAAAATCGAAAGGCCTTGAAGTCAATGGACTACATTCCTTACATGCGGTATGCGAATGCAAATGCAAATGCGAATGCGAATGCGAATGCAAATGCGTCAAACCGATCGGTCCCTGTAGCAATCGGTGCGGCATGCGGCATGCGGCACGCGGGTGCAAATAGAAAACCATCAGTCGCATTTGTCCATTAGTTATAGACGAGGAGAGGCGACTGAGCATTACGGAACGGTCACACGCAAGGCTTCTGAGAGGAAACATATGGTAGTGGTGGTGGTGGTGGTTCGGGATGGGTTCGGGTTGGTAAAAATGCTACCAGTGCCACAAAAATATGAATACTTATCTATAATTTGGTAATTATAAAGGTAGGAACCCCCATGTGATGTACAAAGAGGTACATAGATATAAATGCAATATTACTATTATTAGGTCATATACAGTGCAGTATTCAGTATACTTGTTTATTTTTCTTTTTTAAATATAGCCAGTCATGTGCCGCATGCCGCATGCCGCATGCCGCATGCCGCATGCCATGTGTAAGGAATCACGCCATTCGCATACCGCATGCCGCATGCCGCATACCGCATACCGCATACCGCGTGTAAGGAATGCCCGCTTAAGTAAGAAGCACACAAGCACAATGTGGAATTTCAGATCAATTCAGAAAGAAGCTATGAGTATGAGTTATGGGTTGTTGTCAGAGAAAGTTGGCAAGCTGGTATTCCCTATTGATATAACGTTGGTACTAATGCTTTTCTACGTTTGCTTTCCAGAAGGCCGCACGAAACCCTTCCCCCCTCTCACACCCCACCTTCCCCTCCACCCCTCCCCCTCCCACACCCACCCACGACCAACACACCTGTCTATATACCACCACTGGCCAAGGCGGCTGGACTGAATTACCGGACACTTGGCCAGCGACGTCCGGTTCATTATACATGATTGATGGGAGACAGAGGTCAAGGGTCATCTGGGAAGACGATCTGTTGTCTCGTGACCACCACTGACGCATACAGTGTCCAGTGATATCATTATGCGCGCAGTGCAAGTGTATCAGTGAGTCTTATAGCATGCTACATATGTATATATATAAATATATATATATATTTATATCTCTAACCGACCATCTATAGATCGGCCACTCCCGCATATAGATCGCTTTATTTGCGCAAACGATCACCCATACAATACCATTGTAGTGATTTAAACAAAAAAACCTCCATAAACTGTCCACCTCCATAAATGGACCATTTAAAGCCGGTCCCATGGTCAGTCGATTTAGATAGTTTTTACTATATATATATATATATGTAACCTACACGCTGAAACTATCTAGTAGAAATTTTAAACTAGTTAAAGGGGTAGTGCTATTACTAGTACTAGTACCATGGCCAAAACAATTTTCCTTATTGACAACTATTAAGATCAAAGGTAACTAGTTATAATTTACGCAACCTGAAACAATTTATTCTCTGGGACCTATTTAGGGCCCAACCACGGTTTCAAGGTGTCTGTAGTCAAGATGTGACTATTAATATTATTCAACACCTGCGACTGTCCTGTGACATAACTGGAAAGTAGTGCAAATTCTACTACCACTAATCGTAAATTTGAAGGTTTCTGTGTATGCCTTATAACATATAAGTCCACCCTTCCTTGTGTGACGTCATATAGGTTATACTAATAGTAATACTAATATTAATAGTCATATCTAATGAAGCTGGCCAGACCAATCCCAACCTACCGAGTTCTAGCTCAATATCCCATTTTATGTGTGATCTTTCAATAAAATAGATTACAAATTCATCTCAGGAATACATCACTTGACAAATTCTTTTTAAACGAAATGAAATACATCCCTATACAAGAAGTGTCAAGTTAGTCTATATAAATAAATCAATATATAAAACAATCCAAATTAATATTATAATAGGACTCCGAACACTAAATAAAAACAAGAATGCTGTTAGTGTTACTATATTACAGTTTATCCATGTTCCCACCCCACGTATAAGGATGTATGGGTATATATTATATGGCAAGGTTAGTTGTATCAGGGAGCTATGGGGATGTCATGAACGAAGTATCAGCTCGAGTCTGTCTCGTTTCTCTTTCACAAACCCCGAGGGCAAGAAAACATATATAACAGTCACGAGATATCATAGTCATACAGGTACACACTCACACTTATATAATATATCTATACAATATTGTTTACCATTATATATATAAGATATATTATATGTTTTGACCTTATTATGGACAGTGGTATATATGGATGAAAAATCATTAGCATAAAAAAAGTATCTTTTGGATTCCAGTTGTGTACTGAAACAAAGATATACATGTCAGGTTGACTAGGAGTATTTTACTATATCTTGAGTTACCTTAATGCCGATAGTGTTTGCAATATGTATACAAACATAATACAAAGTATATATACTTTCTATTTGTTTCAGTATGCAACTGGAAACTAAAATATATTTTCAGCCAATATAGAACAATGTTTTCAAAAAACAAATTGAGGATCTACTGCAACTAAACAGGAATCAGATTGCATAATTCTACTTGAATCGTTAATTTATATACTTCGCAGAGGACATACATAGTCTATAAATATATATATATATATCAATACATATATATATGTATCAATGCATATATATCAATCAATCAATAGTTCCGCCATCTAGTCGAAGGTTGGATGCAATGGTTCTCCACTTGTCCCGATGGTGTGCTGTTCTGATAGACTGTGAATAATTCAAGCCTGTCCACTGTGAAATATTATATATATATTGTATAAAATACTAAACCCATATTATTATATGTGGAGTTCATTGTATAGTCTTTTCTGCCTATATGTACTAACTACTTCTAAGTTCTAGTGCACTGCTGTTATGTGTGATTGATTGCTCTTAAATCCTAGCAATCCACAAGAAGGTAGAACCACAGTTGACAACATCTCTTCATTTGGGACTTTTCAGATAAATGGAGACTTAGCTTAACCTTGTCGTACAACAAGCTACATGTGCCATTTTACTTTTTAAACATCTTATCAGCCTGGGTGTAGTCCTCAAGATATTTGTACCCTGGAGAAACTGACCTTGTCCAGGCACTATTCAGTCAGTATCTCGCACATTGGTTTGTTTGTTGTTGTTTTACGTCCTAGCAACATCTAAGGTTATATCAGGACGCACACTGGAGGAGATACAGCCGTCCACATCCTTATTCACCTCGTCCAGTGCTGCTCAACACAATTTTAAACAATTACACTTCATTGCATCTAAATGTAAACGCTAATGTTGACATTTAAGTAGAAATAATAAGCTATGTAATATTCCCTATTTCTCAATCTAGAAGAAAGTATTAGCATTTAAGTAGAGCAATACGCTATTTAATATTCCCTGCCTCTCAATCCAAAAGCAAGTGTTAGCATTTGAGTCGAAGCAATAAGTTATCTCAATACTTAATAACAAAATAAAAGGTCTTATTCAATATGATTGATAAATTCGCAATTGATAGGGGAAATTGGTAATTTGATTATTGACAGCTGGTCATTTAGTACTCTCAATACCTTTATTTAGATTCATTTGATATTCCCAAGTGGTAAGGAAGGCTCTGAGGTGGTGAGGGTGGTGTGTGTAAGGATAGTGTAGTAGTAGGTACTCCAAAGGTGGTGTATACGGTGTCCGCAGCGCAAAATTTGACATATCTTAACCCTTTTTAAAACACTTCAATCTCTAATAATTCTGCTTCGTTTGAAATAATAATTATATGAAATTAAAGCTTGTTCTTTTGTCTTTTAGGGTATCTGATCTTTAGTTAGCATTATGAAATAAATTAGAGGCAATGGAAACTTGTTTGGAGGTACCATCGGCAGCTCGTGTGCATGCTCGCCGAGTTTGTTTTCGTCCAGTCTGAGCTACTCCCTTCCCCAAAATTGATACCATGGTGAGCACAGTGACCTGAGCTAAAATTAACCACCAATGAAAGACAGAGAAGAAACTAGGCTTCATTAGCCTATCAAGCATGGTTGTTTTTAAGTGGGAAATTTGATTGAACTGAAGGAGTGAAAACATTAAGATATCAATCCTCCTTGAAAATTGATCAGGATCATGCTAAAAATTATATCATCAGAAAGCTCAAGTCTTCCTCTACCTAACCAGAACAATATTTGGTTGAGATTTATATCATGCTCATCAAGGTTGGTCTGAGAAGTGACTGCTGCAAGAATGTGGCTATTGTCAGCTCGCAATGCCTAAATGTGAATTTTGTCTTTCTTTCTCTGATCAGTTAGAAAATGTCATCATGTAGAACCTTTAGTTCTGGTTATTTTGGTATAAAGATTGCAGTGATAGGACAATTAGAATGGGAGTTATACTATTTTTCTTAATTTTACTGAATTTATTATTGGTGGTTGCTGGAAATTAAGAAATTTAGCAAGTTTGACATGAAATTTCAGAAGGAATACTAACAGTGATAGTCTGTAAAAAATTGAGCTTCTTATTTGTACTATAGAGAATGAGATTCTTTAATATTGGACAGATCATATGCAAAATAGCTTCCAGATGGGACCCTAAAACCCAAGGTTTGGCTAATTTGGAAATGTGCACAAATCGGGGTAAAAGAAATAATCTTTAAACACTCATAACTTTGCAGCTATTCAATCGATCTAAATGATTTTTATATCATTGAAATCCGATTTAAAAGATCTGTGCAGATATATAACTTGTAATACTGACCTGTTGAAAACAAAAATCACTTTGGAGTACCTAGTACTAGTAGTAGACTGCACTGACCTCTCGGGCAAGGAACCGCATAGACAGGTAGGCGTGTGTAGTGTGGTGACATCAGGGAGCCTAGGTGGTGTAATGGTTAGCCCACTGGCCTGGAAGGCAAAGAGATGTGGGTTCGAGTCCAGCTCTAGGCGCAATATTTCCCATTTTCATCACCCCCCTCGACAACACTGGTGCCATGACCAGGATCCTGTAAAAGCTACCCTCTGTATGGTTGTTGAACCTACCTTGTGTATATATATGTAAGTACATTGCCTGTATGTAAGGCTGGTGATGTTGGTGAGTTTGTGAGGGTGAGGACACTAAATAAGACTGGTGAGTGTGTGAGGTGGCGAGGGTCGTGTGTGTACTTGCATATGTTAGGCACATGCTACACACACATGCTAGGCGTACTTTGACCATATGTCACTGTTCGTTACTCATACGCTGAAACTGTCGCCTCCAACGAATACTACACATCCCAGCATGCTGAGTATACATCACTACACGCCATGTATACATCGCTACACGCTAGCCATACACCAGTCGTACACCAGCCATACACTCTGTCTCTGTTTCATACATTGCATGGGCTGCCCACAGCACGAAAAGTTTGGTGAATGCTGACCTATTTAAATTAGATTTCTATTTCAAAACGTTACGCATGCGCTAACGCCATACGTCATGGTGTGACAGGGCCTTAAGATAGTGATGCTAGGCATACGTTGACCATGCGTCACTATTTGTTACTCATACGCTGAAACTGTCGCCTTCAACCATCACTACACATCCCAGCACGCCGAGTAAATGTCACTATGCGCCATGTATACGTCGCTATATGCTAGCCATACACCAGCCATATGCCAGCCATACGCTCTGTAAACATTTCATACATTGCCTGGGCCACCAGCAGTGCAAGAAGTTTGCCGAATGCCGACCTATTTAAATTTGATTTTGATTTCAAAACGTTACGCATGCGCAAATGCCATACACCATAGTGTGACAGGGCCTTAAGATAGTGATGTTGGTGAGTTTGGGAAGGTACTAACACTGGTGAGTGTGTGAGGTGGTAAGGGCTGGGTCTGGGAGTTTTACGTCCTGGCAACATCTGGGGTCATATCAGGATGAGTAATGACTTGTGACAGTGCGCACTCATGGTGACTTTATAGTGATGTCCCACTGGGAAACCAGGCTGCCAGAGCCATGACCTGATATCCCACTCAGTCGCATTATCTTGACACTGAGTCCTTGCCCAACCCTAATAATGCCAAGCGCCTTGCTGGGAAGCGACAAGTATCGATTGTTAAGTCATTGGTTTGACTCAACGAGAGTCCGAACTCGTCGGTTCGAATCCCACGATCTACCAAAACGGGAGACGGACGTTCAACTCATTCGGTCATCGCGCCTGATCAGGTGGTGAGGTAGATAAAGTATTCACCCTGTATTCGCAGTACACGGGTGAATACCAACCCTATATAAAAACGGTCGAAAAAGCAGGTTAAAGAATTGAGAGCCTAATTTCACAATCTTAGAAGGGACAATTATTCTTTAGATATGTCTTATTGATAGCCCGCTACCTTTGAGTTGAAAAATATAATATAATATCTAGTTTAATAAGATTTAAAAGTGAAATCGACGGCGTTCTGCAGCCGCCATCTTGTCTTTTTGCATTCTCTCCCATTTCACCAACTCTGTTCTGATATAAGTAACCATTTGACACTGGTGCCAGGCATTCTACTTGTTCCATACTAACGCTATTTTTGCCCGTATTTATATAAGGCTGGTCTTCACCCGTGTACTACAAGTACCGGGTGAATCTTTTATCTAGTGGTGAGGGTGAGTGTGTGAGGTGGTGAGGGTCGTGTGCGCGAGGGTTGTGGTGCTGGTGCGTTTGAGAGGGCACGAAAGAGTGTGTGAGGTAGTGAGGGTGGAGAAGTGGTGGTGCAGGGAGATGGATGGCGGGGTGAGAGGGTGAGGAGACGGGTGGGAGTGGGCGGGCCGGTGTGGGCGGTTACTACTCTCGGAGCACGAGCACGGGGCAGGAGCGCACGTTGGCAGGGTACAGGCGCCTTCTCACAAGTGGCATGCCTCGGCTACACCCTGAGGGCGAAAGCCACCAACGTCACCGAGTAATGACCAAAAATAAGACGTGTTGCTTCCAATTTTGTTTCGCCAGCACGCCTAATCAAACACGCGAGGCTAACAGCCCCGGCCCCGGCTCCGATCTCCCCCAACGCGCCACAGATTGACAAGTTAATTTGTAAATACCCTTGTGTCTGAGATGTAATTATCAGGAAGGGCGCGCAAAGGAGGGGCGGAGGAGGGGGAGTGGGGGGGGGGGGGGTAAATGGAGGGGGGGGGGGGAGAAGGGAGGGAGAGAGAGAGAGGAGGTAGGTATATATGTGTGGGGTATATATGTGTGGGGTAGGTGGGTGGGGGAGGAGGAACAGGAGGTTGGGGATGAGGGAGGATGAGGGGAAGGGGAGGGGAGGGAGAGGAGGAGGTGGGAGAGGAGTTGGGAGGAGGAGGGGAGGAGCAGGCAGAGGGGTCGGAGAGAAAGGGGATAGGAGAGAGAGGGGAGGGAGAGGGGAGGGAGAGGGGAGGGAGAGGGGAGGAGGGGAGAGAGAGGGGGAGAGGCGGTATGTATATATATATATATATATATATATATATATATATATATACATATATATGATGTATAACGCATTATACGAGTATAAATGCAAGGGTAACATGTACATCCTATATTTCCTCTGTGCGCATTGGTGGAGTGCCCCCCCCCCCCCTCCCAGGTGTCGGGTAAATTGCCGGGCGGGCGCGTCCATCTCGTCACACACATATATGTGGGGGGGGGGGGGTGTAGGAGAAGGAGGGGTGTGTGTGAATATATATGTGGGGGGGTGGGCCGGGGTTGGGTGCGGAGGGGGGGTGCCCTTACACCCTTTACCCGCCACCGTCCTGCCTGCCTCAGTCAACCCAAGACCCTCCTCGTCTACACAACACACGGCGGTAGAGTGTGCAGACACTTGCAATTTGCCCCAAGATTGCCCTTCTTGGCCACAGTTGCGCCTGACAGTAGCCGCAGGGCACGGGCGCCAAATTTGCCTTAACGCCTCCACGGTCGATGGATTTAAGCATACTTTAATGGGGCCGATTAGGACACGGGTGCACGCACATTTGGGAGCATGGCCCTTTTCCCTGGGTGGGTTCTACATACAGTACAACCTCGTTAAACCAAGCTCGGTTAAACCAAACGATAGGTTAATCCAAACTTTTTTCGGCGGTCCGGCAAAATACTACCACTTATCATATAAAATAAGTCGTTTAAACCAAAGTCGGTTAATCCAAACTATCAGT
Organism: Branchipolynoe longqiensis; assembly: GCA_030323885.1. Taxonomy (NCBI): domain Eukaryota; kingdom Metazoa; phylum Annelida; class Polychaeta; order Phyllodocida; family Polynoidae; genus Branchipolynoe; species Branchipolynoe longqiensis. Next base: position 126,349,508 of record CM059187.1, read on the forward strand.
TAATCCAAACAAAATTGCCGGTCCCCAGGCCAATTCCGGTATGGTTAAACCAAACTTTCGTGTGGTTATAAGGTGATCTGAGACTTTTTATATGATAAATGGTAGTATTTTGCCGGGCCACCAAAAAAAGTTTGGATTAACAGATCATTTGGTTTAACTGAGCTTGGTTTAACTGGGTTATACTGTATGTACATAAAAAAAACAATAATCAAAGTGTCTACATACATTGTATATTACATTCATAATGCACCTGCGTTTTTGCAAAGCCAAGTCAAAGTCGAAACCAAGGCTCGGTTAAACCAATGATCGGTTAATCCGAACAAATTTCTAGGGTCCCTTCAAGTTTGGTTTAACGGGGTTATACTGTATAACACTCCCCCCTCACCTTCCGCCCATTTCGTCGAGGGTGTGTTTAGACTCTGCAAAGTTGCATTGTAAGGCGGGTTTATCTAATGTGTCCGGTAATGATTCTGTGTGCCTTTTATTTCACACATAACACACACAGATATGGACCGTTGCCAAGTAGCGACAACAGAGCAGGTTTTGATCGTTCATAATCATTGCCCCGGTCACACCCTTTGCTTGGTGTAATGCCAAAGGCGCAATTCTGATCTCCCCCCCACCCACCCCCAAGTCTACTTATGGCATATTAATGTAAGTCTGGATGAAGACATGGATGACCCATATTTGAAGGATAATTAACGTTGCAATTGCTAGATAGAATTTGGGCGACCCGACTCTGTAGCGTACTGTATAATGGTGGTTGGTTGTTGGAGTTTCACATCCTGGAAACAGTTAAGGCCATATCATGGCGACCTTATAGTGCTATCCCACTGAGAAATAAGGCCGCCAGAACCATGACCTGATATCCCACTCAGTCACATTATCCTGACACAGAGCTAATCAGTCCTTGCCCTATCCTAATAATGCCGAGCGGTGTAGTGCGCAAAGCTCACCCACACACACACTCTAATACTACTACAATTACTACTACTTGGACATCCTACTGCTACTGCTACTATTACTACTACTACTAGTACTACTAGTAGTAGTAGTAGTCCTCCAACACTACCAGGGGACATGTTGGAGGATGCCAAAGTCCCAGAACTTCCCCCATGGTCGTTGAGAAAGCCATCGGTTATCCTCCGACTCACGGAACTGAGGAAGTCTGGGACACATCCACTCGAGTACCAAGGACTGCATGCAGAGATTCAAGGCCAGTTTGCAGACCACCTCTCCATATACACTGATGGTTCGAAAGACCAAAGCCGGGTAGCTGCTGCGGCAGTCTGCCGACGGGAAAAATTTGGTGTATGTTTGCCCGATCAGAGCTCGATTTTCACTGCAGAAGCCCGAGCACTCCTTCTCGCTTTGGAGTGTATCGAGGTATCCAACCACACTAACTATGTTATATACAGTGATTCGTTCTCTTGCCTCCTGGCTGTTGCTGGACTGAAAACGAATCACCCTATTCTAGCAACGGTCATTTATAAAATGAACCGACTGACAACGGATGGGTATGATATCCACCTGTGCTGGGTGCCTGGCCATGCCGGCATGCAAGGAAACGAACGAGCTGATCGGGCTGCGAAGAAGGCCCTGAACTGTGATCTTGAACTGTGTCTGATCCCTCACTCTGATCTGAAACAACTAATAGCCACCCACATAAAATCCAAATGGCAACATGAGTGGGATGAAAACATTAATAAACTTAAAGAAATTGAACCATCTGTGGGAAAGCCAGCACAGACTCATGTGGGAGGTCGGCGGGACCAAGTGGTCCTTGGCCGCTGCCGTATTGGCCACTCGTGGCTTACATATGCTTTTCTGCTCAAGGGGGAACCTCCCCCTGAATGTATTGTGTGTCAGTCCCCACTGACACTCAAACACATTTTACTAAGTTGCGTTGAATTTTTGGCCCTGCGCCAACAGTTCTACACTGCAGACAGTATGCATGACCTTTTTACTAAGGTAAAACAGGAAAACATTTTAGCCTTTTTGAGGGCAGCTGGACTGTACCACCTTCTATAGTTTACTAAATGGATTCTATTAATTATTAATAAAACTTTTCTTTTTCTATGGGAATTTCTTTCCCTTGACCACAAATATATGATTGTGAGCTTTCTAATTTAATTAGTGTCTACTGGCACATAATTGATTGTCTGCTTTTACATGTAAAAGCGATGGTTTGAACAAAAAACAAACATTTCTCACCGTGAATATGGCCTATGCTGCCGACACTGCGTAAAGCAACCACCAATCAATCAATCAATCAACTAGTACTACTACTGCAACTAGGCACAAGGTCAAGGACTGAATGGCAAGCCCCAGGCTCCCAACCCACTTCAAGGCAAAGCGTGCCTCCGCACACATAATACACCCACAAATAGAAGCCAAGGGCTTTAAATTAAACTCGCAATTTGCAAAGAGAATAAAAATATAAAACAACACATAACCCCCACACCCCACGCACAACTGCACGCCCTCACATACACAATAATTCACACACGCACAAAAAGAATCCACCCTTAACTTTTCGACACGGGACAAACGGGTCATAACAAAATGCAAATATTAGTGGCCGATTATGTAATGCTTGGTCACGAATGCCCCCAAGGTCCAAACAAACTATTACACCCATTTTGTTGTAGAGGTAGGAGGAGTATGTAAAGGCCGACCGGGTTGCATATATACTATTAGCTAAAATTTATGAGTTAGAAGTTGCATATATTATTATTATACAAATATATTAATTTTAGATGATAAGAAAATGTAAGTGGGGGAATATATTTATTGTGTGTATATGTATATGTATATATATATAGTATATCTATATTTATATATGTTTCTATAATCAAGTGAATGGGGTCGATGCTGGGTCAGTGAATCGGATAGATCTAGATATGCATGGAGACTGTCTATCCCCATAGACAGGCGGTCAGTGCAGTGACCAGTGCAGTGGTCAGCACAGCGGTCAGTGCCTACAGTGGTCAGTTGTGGTGACCCAGTAACCGATGGCTTCAGGGGCCGGACGGTGATGACATAACATTGATCTGCATATAATGGATCTGCGCCCGTCGGTCCCATTGTTTGGCGGCTGTCAACAATAGCCAGGGGACAAACGGACGGCGGCTACAAGCCTGGTTCCCGGTGCCCGGGCCTTGTCGGGCCGGCCGTGAGGCGGGCCCGACGCAGGCGACCAAAAATGCATAATTGTTTTTAAACATTGTAGCCTCCAGGGCTCAGCTATGATGGCGAATCGTATTTGCACGGTAGGTAGCATTGTAACCCCCCCCCCCCCCAACCTCTCCTCTCTCCGCCATCCACCATCCACCATCCGCCATCCCCAGTCACATATCACGTGCGGGGAAGGCAGGATGTGTCTCTCTCCAAGCTGCCGGACTTATTTTGAAGAGATTTTGTGCCTTGCAGAATATTTGTGGATATATCATATGTGCCCTTTGTACCCTCCACAGAAGGAGTGCTCTACGGATTGGCTTCATACGGGCGAGGTGCTTGGTGGCGCATGAGGACTTGACCTGCGTGTGTGTGCATATATATACATACATATGATGGAACCTGCTCAGGGGGATGGATGCTACGCGAGAGTTTACGCGAGTTTGTGTAATCAGACGCAGTGATGATTGTTCCCGGTGTCAACCAACGTCTGGATCACGGAAACCCCGTCCTTCCTCTTCCCATTCTCACCCACCTCCTCCCCTCGCCACCCGTCCCGCCCGCCACCCCAATCGCAGGTGAGTTTAACAGCCCAGGAGGTAGACTCCACCCCCACCCCATTTCCCCCTACCCCTACCCCCTGCTTCTTTCTTGAAGATTTATACTGCCTATCATGGATAAGTCTGAATAGACTTGTTTTCACCATCAGACAGTTTGTCGATAGAAAGCCCGAGTCTACACTTTTACCGACCCAAGGGATTTTTAACCTCCCACACCACATAGACAATCTATGAGAGCAACTGGCCTTTGATGATCCTGTAAGTTATACACAGTGGTGGAAATCCAAATTGGCAGAGATGGGGGGCACAGGGAATCGAACCACCAACCTTTAGATTAGGAGTCCGACCTGGAAAAAAAGTCAGACACTCTAACCACGAGAACACCACGTAGCCTCTCCGCTAACATTGGAGTCATTCAGTCAAACACGTCCGCAGAACCAGAGACACGATGGGCCTTCACTAAATGAGGATCGATTGACCTGCTGTGGGGGCGCTGTTTTGCTTTAATTAAGATGTCTGACGGATACAGATGACATCTGGTGGAGCCGTGGCGCATCCTGCCCGCGTGCTGGGATTCCAAGTAATTAGCTCGTGTCACAAATTAGCGTTCCCATTGCGCGTCTGTCACCTCTATGTCTCACTTTTTTGGGCGGTCTCAGTTTCCACAGTGACCGTGGATCTGGGTTTAGGGAGCAATGTGTCGAAGACTAACACTTGCAAATAATATAATTAGGTATATGGGTCATTCTCTAAAACTGGGCACAACAGTGTGTCATGGAAACCAAAAGTGAAAACCTTCCAAATAATAGCAAACATCCTTCCAAATAATAGCCTAATCCAATGTCCTATGAAGGTTTGCATGTTGTGCATATGTCAGAGTTGAATTAGATCTTATACAAATTGAGTAATACATTAATATCACTCGTGTAACATGAAAATCACATCCAGAACCTCATTTTAACATATACAACATAGTGAAACAAGATTTTATGGATTTTACTGTTAAGCAGACAAGGTTATGACTTACAAGAAAAAAGTTGAAAAATAAGTTGAAAAAAAGTTTGGCGACATGTCTGGTGTCAATGTATAAATTTTCACATTTTCACTCTAGCACAAAATCATACAATTATAATTTTGATATCTTTTGTGGGATAAATTCAATACATGTAGAACTGCTAACATACCTAATAGTAATAGACAGAGGCTATAATAATTATTTGATTTGCTATCAATAAAACAAATTGTCCATGTTGCCGGAAACATGCATAATTCACAAACCCTGACTACGGGCTTGCTATGAGCAGCACCATAGATACCGTTCGTAGCGCGCGTCGCTATGTACAAAGTTAACTTCCGGTAGTAGATTCAAAGGCTTGTCCAGTCCTTACCTGGTCACCGTCGTCGACGGATCGATTGAGCGAATAAGAAAATTGTCCATCCCACCCACCCTTCTTTATGGCTTAGTGTAGGGCTGAGAGATTATGGTTCCTATGTCCCTGATATGAACGTGCTGATTGAAATGATTGTGCGAATGTGTGTGAGTGTGCCAGATGTGAGCTGAATGTGTGACCGTGATCTGCCCGAGCTGCTGCCTCATGTCGTCTGTCCAAGTTGCCTCGAATGAAATTATACAGTATCTTCGGAAATGTATCATACATCATCATATATCATATGATAGTACAGTCATAGATATAACCTGCACATAAGTAATGAAATAATGAAATAGTAAAATGCTACCTAATAGATGACTGCATATAAGTAATGAGCACTAGGAAATGATACCTGTGGAAGTTAGAGTAATAATAGCTAAATAGCCCCAATTGTATGTATGTACACTTGATTTTATATTTATCATATACTCTTTTACATGAGATGATATGATGAATATAGAATAAAATTCAACTCTGAAAAGAAAATTTAATTTTAGTTTCTTCTATATTCATCACATGCTCATGTACATAGACTGACACACGTAGAATACAATTCAATCAGGAAATTGTTAAAATTCCTGCTTAGAATTTCCAACTTACGGGACATATAAATGTCACATGTGTACTTATGTCACATGTGTACTTATGTCGCATGTGTACTTATGTCGCATGTGTGGCATTTATCCCTGAAAGCGGTACTGATTACCAAAGTTGACTGGCATATGACTTTTGAATATTATACACAAAGATCCATGTTGACTTCTAGTTCTACACGTGGGTTCGATCCATGGTCAAGTCAAACGGATGAATTAGAAATTTATACTTGTCACTTCCTAGCTAGGCGCTCGGCATTATTAGGATAGGGCAAGGACTGGTTGCCTCAGTGTCAGGATAATGTTACTAAGTGGGATATCAGGTCATGGTGCTGGTGGTGTGGTCTCCCATTGGGGCAGCACTATAAAGTCGCCATGAGCGCACACTGTCACAAGTCGGTACCGTCCTGATATGACCTTATATGTTGCCAGAACCTTAAACTCCAAAAATAGATCAACCAATCCTATGCGGTACGGGATATAGTTACCCTAATTCCAAAATGCCCAGTAAAACACACAACCTTTTATGGGCTATGCTGACAAGATGCACTGACCGCTAAGTAAGTGTTAAGTTTACAAAGGGATACTTCTCGAGTGGGTGGTATTGCTTTAATTTGTGAGTCTTTGACGCGAAGGTGTTGTACACCCCCCCCCCCCTCACCAGGTGTCAGGTGAAGATCCAAGGCGTGCTTCATCTTAATAAGTAAATCATGTTAATAGCCACTAACAAATTATCTAATCACATCCACCGACATGGCCTCAACCGAAACGGCTCCACTCTAGACAGTAAGGTCTGTGAGGCTACACCGCCGTCCTTCTGTATATTCACATACTATACAGACACATCTGGGCCTCCTACTGCTAGATATATATATATATATATATATATATATATATATGAAGAGTTCGGTCGCAAACCCCGGTAAACGTCAATCCAAAAATTCAATTCAAATTAAAGATTGTTACCTGAACCTAATTTTAATTCTCATTAATTCCACTTTGCTTGTGAATAAATGACTATGGAGCAATGAACAAACAAATAGGAATGTACAAAAAGACAGTTTTGAAGGTTTAATTCCAATGTTTATCTGTATTTTTGGATTGGCGTTTACGGGGACATTATCCTGCTACTGTGCTAACCAGTCCGTGTCATATCCTATTAGTATTAATGCTGAGTACCAAGCTAGGTAGCGAAAAGTATCAATATATATATATGTACATACATGTATGTATATATACCATGTATATATATATATATATATATATATATATAAAAAATATAAATAAATATATATATATATATATATATATATATAAGGTATATAGGTAGGAGCTACAAATAACAAGGCAACAAAACGAGAGGGTAAATGGATTGGCAACCTTTTTTATTTTCTCGACCAATGGCCGTGTTTTGCCAAGCGGTGTTGACAATTCAGGATGCCAACCATCGCGGAAACAGGCAAGTGGGGCGAGTCAGGCGCTCCGCCGGCGTATATATAGGCCAACGCAGGACCTCAGCACACAGTGGAATAATAATAACATATCCATAGAGGGAGTGTACGTGACGTCATCACTCAGCAGTCAGCAGCCAGCCATCTTGGACTACGAGCACGCTCCCTAGACATGTTGTTAATGTATGCAGATGCAGTAAAACAGAGTCTTCTTGTGTTCTGGGAGGTTCTGGGCAGTTTACATGTAATGTGTTTACTTACAGCACTTAAGCAACAACTTCTGAGGCCAAACTGCTCAAAACAGTGACACATAAACCAACAAATCAGTAAATAAGCAGTGTAGGCAGTTGCAAGCCTTCTGTATGTAATCCAATATGGCCACCGAAAGTTGTCTTGTGACGTCATTACACCCCCTCTATAGACCGTATGCAATAAACATTCGCAATATATGTAAACAAGCATAATGTATTTTCCGCCCCCTATATTCGCATAACCCTTTATACGTCTTAAATTGGGTATATATGTAAATATCTTTTCTCCTCGTTACCTATTATGGAGAGAGTGATGGCATTTTTTGTGTGGGGGTTTTGTGGGTGTATTATTATTATTATCTTGTTTCCTGTTATGGTAAGAGTGGTAGTGTTTTTGTGGTGTTTTGGGTTTTTGGGGGGGGGGGGGGCAGGGGGATGTAGAATGTGTCACAATGCTTATAAATGGTTTACCCTCAAGGATAATGGAATAGTTCATTCGATTTATTAGGGACACTATTTTACATTTTGCACACATACATACATACATACATACATAAATGGTTATTCTCAATTTTATTTTATTTCTTTAGTTTAAATTAATGTCGTACCCATAATACATATATGAGAGCATATCATTATATAGAATGTATTAATATATAATAACATTCTATATGTGGGTATATAAGAATATATATATGGGATATATATATATGATGGTCCTTAGTGTGTATATATATATATATATATATATATATATATATACATATATATATATATAAATATATATATATATATATATATATACACTAAGGGCCATCCATTCTACCAGGTAACCTGAACCTGGACGGCTGCCACGCCACTGCACACTCGGCATATATACCGCCCACTCGGGCCTGACTCCTAAAGGCGCATGCGCCCAATGAGTTCCGGTTTGAAATTTAATTTTAAGGTCGCGGCCCCGTCCCCCAAATCCCCTTGAGCGATCCTCCCCCGTGTGCTCACACCTGAGAGATGACAACACGCCCTGGAGGCAAGTCAATGTCTGGAAGCCCGCTATGGCTATACACAGTGGAATATGTTGAAACCATCAATGCAGCGACATATTTAAAGTTGCGTTGTCCGATGGCTTTGATTTTCTATAATTTGTCTGAGATAAATATATTAAATTCATTGTTAAAAATCTACCTTACTTTAGTTTGAAGTAACTTTCATTTTAAATGGCTAACTTTTGAGATTTTTGACATGCAAATATGCTAAATTAATTTTAGCAAGCACGCCAAAACTCCGACACCATAGCCTTCTGCAGTAACAGGTTCTATTAAATTGACTCAGTATTCCCTTCTATGTGGCCAAAAATGTTTAATAAGTGCATCCGTATGTAAGTTAGAAATGTAGAATCAAATCTAGGTAATTGTTTGGGTTTTCAAAATGTGATGCTTTATCGGACTATGCAGCTTTAATTTTCTTGGTTTTATTGGGGTTTCTTCTTCGTTTACACCCCCACCCCCACTCCCCACCTGTGATAAATATTTAGCAAAAAAATGAAATTTAAAAAATAATTTTGTAGTGTGAGTCCATGTATATATATATTAAATATTATCCCATAGTCGTGAAGACTGGGAACTGAATATAACAACGTGTATAATAATGTTCACTACTATAACACTTTTAGTATGCATACAACATATCTATTTTTTTTTAAACACACCATTTTACTCAACACATCTCCACAATGAGAAAGTTAATGTATTTCAGGCAGGCCCCCCCTCTAAGTATATCAATCAATCAATAGTTCCGTCCTCTAGTCCAGGGTTGGATGAAATGTTTCTCCACTTGTCCCGATGGTGTGCTGTTCTGATAGACTGTGAATAATTCAAGCCTGTCCACTGTGAAATATTTGTAAACCCAAAGCCTAAGTATATATATATATATATATATATATATGTATATATATATGTATATATATATATATATATATATATATATATATATATATATATATATATATATGCGCGCGTGTGTGTGTGTCTCTGCACCCCTTTTTTCTTTTAATTTGGTGAGACTTTGCGATACAGTATCCAGCTGTTGCCAGATTGTGTTACCGGGTTCACTGGTGCAATCCCGTAATTTTTACCCTGAGAATTCAGGATGCGGCCATAAATTATGTTCAATTCTTACAGAATATAAATCTAACTGAAACCACAACAATACTCCACCCAATACAAAGAGAGAATGACCCAATTCAGACCCTGTCGAGACAATGTTGTACTTCCTTTATTTATTAGTAATAATATCCATCAGACGGCCTCTGATTTGGCACACTTTTGTTTATTAAGTTCAATAATTATTAATGCACACTTTATTCCGCTATCACTATGAATATGGCCTTTTCTACCGACATGGCATTAAATCCGTATAGAATTAACCATCTATTCTACTCAAATTAATCAATCATCCATTGGTAAATAACAGCTGCTCTCAATGCACGGACAGGAACAGTGCTAGCCAATTTTACAATCGTTGGTAAGAATCCAGGTTAATTTAGAGCACACACATATGAGCCTGTCTCAAAAGTTGATAACTCTTTTTTTTTTTGTCCATTGTAATGATTGACACAAAACAGCACAGAAACGGTTACACTGAAAACACAAGGACATTTGCTTCAAATCAATATCTATTCTATTGGGATTATGAAACACCATGTAAAAAACAAATCAGTTTATCCTGAGCAAATACATAAGCAGATAGTATGTTGATCATTGCAATGAACAAAGTTTTGTCGCATATTGTGTAGCACCTTTTGAGAGAGTCTCATATACATTTTCGTGTGATATTTCATATAATTGATAGGAATGAGCTATTCATTTCACCTGTAATATATTCAAGTCACATAGTAAAGTGTAAAAGAAGAACAATCACGGCAACTAAATATATTCCATATTCACACACTGTGAATACACTGCTTTAGATTTATAGCTTCAGATTGGCGTTCTCTGTGATTATAGCCATATGTCTTTCGTTCTCGATTGACCCTTTTATACAGTGTAACAGTAGATGAACAACTTGGTAAATGTAACCGGATAGTTTGGCACTCTAATTCCTCTACACCGCACGTGCCTAATACTGTACCTACTGGGTTGAGCACAATGCAGACAGGGAGCCTAGGTGGTGTAATGGTTAGCACACTGGCCCGGAATGCAAAGATATGTGGGTTCGAGTCCCGCTCTAGGCACAATATTTCCCATTTTCATCACCCCCCCCATGACACTGGTTGCCGTGACCATGATCCTGTACAAGCTACTTGCTGTATGGTTGTTGAACCTAGCCTGTGTATGTATGTGTTACTGCATTGCCTGTATGTCTGTAATTGTAAGCATTAAAACACTTACAATTCCAGGAGGACGAGTGTCGTAGTCTGCACTGACCTCTCAGGCAAGTAACCACATAGAGAGCTAGGCGTGGGTAGTGTGGTGATATCAGGGAGCCTAGGTGGTGTAATGGTTAGCACACTGGCCCTGAATGCAAAGAGATGTGGGTTCGAGTCCTGCTCTAGGCGCAATATTTCCCATTTTCATCACCCCCACGACACATCTATAAATATATATATATAAGAAATATATAACTATGTACATAATATGTGAAAACCTCTCACCTATGAAGTATGATGTTTCTGACACACATACTGAGAAGTTCAGTGCGTCGGCATGTAGGAACATCGGGAGCTGGATGTAAGTGTACGTGGTGGGTGTGTTGGGGGTTTATAGAAGTGTAGGGCCAATACCTCAGGGAGTTTGACACCCCTGCCCTGCAGAGTTGTAAACCACTGCCTTGTGGTACAGGTTCTTGACAGAACCGAAGGCTAAGGGAGGAAACCCTAAACCGAAAACCATGTCACTGTGGCAGCATCAAGGTCGGTTGATGTATGGAACTCCCAACATCTCCCGACCAGCCACCGCAGGGACAAATAGTTTTGCGCCTGTCTTGACATGTTCTTGCTGGTCTGAAACCTCTATTTGCTCCCCGAGAGAGTGCCACTGGTAACCTGCAAAAACCAGCAGCACTTCAACACTTTTGCAGGCAGCTTTCATGAAAATGGAGAGCGGCAGTCAAGTAATGAAAGCAGTCTTTGTCGCATCGCGACCGACAGCATGATGATGATGATGAGGGCCATTAGCAATCCATAATTTGCATTGCCGAACTGACAGTTTTGGCACCTCATATGTGGAATGTGATGAATGTCTCCAGTACGTCAATACTATGCCTTATAATGAATGCCTTATGAAATATACACAGTAAGTATCCATAACTGCTCAATAACTATTCAAATAGGCCTCTTTACGAGCGTTTGTGCCAACACTTAGCATTCCTTCATTATTCTTTTTTTTCTTTCCTTTTCTCCTTCTATTTGGGGGTGGGGGGGGGGGGAGTAGAGGTACACCAGATCATTAAGCAGGATCAATTTCAATCTTAGACAATTGGTCTTCCTCATCCCACTGCTCATTGGATTATCCTAGTAATCCCGAATACCAGGATAAGTAGTGACAAGTATACATTTGAGGTAATTGGTCTGATTCAACCAGGGTTCGAACCTGTGGGTTCGAATCCCATGAACTACCAAACCGGGAAGCGGGCGCTCAACTCAGTCGGCCACCTCAAAGTATATTTTTCATACGCGGCTAAATTCCATTTAACACACCTCAGATGTCTTAATACATTGGGGACATGGCGTAAATAGGCACTTATTATATATAGCAGCGCAAGTATTATATACATATACTGCTATATACATATATATCTAATTCAATGCATATTGTCATTACCTTTGAAATATGAAGGGATATTATAAGATGAGTGACTATCGTTGCTAACTTCTCATTTAGATAGTCCAGTTACATCCAGTAGTCTAGTTACGATATATATACACATATATATATAGTATATATATACTTTACGCATAAGCTGTATATAGTTAAGGTATATATATACTTATATATATATATATATATATATATATATATATATATATATATATATATAATGCACATATTATATCTATGGGGCTGCTTGCCTGACAGGTCGGTGCAGACTACTAGACTTATACTAGTCTATACCCCTGGAATCGTAAGTGTTTAAAATAGTTTACATCTATAAAGCGCCAGTCACGCCTCACCGGATTGGGGGAAATGGACAGAAAATGAACAATGTCCACTTTGTGTCCGTACAAGTTTTGAACATGCACTAAACTAAGAACGGATGCTGCCGGACTGACGTCTACAGTTCTTGTCCGGTTTGAGTCCGTTTAGTCCGCTTACCGTCTGTTGGCTATCCATTCATGTCTGTTTCATCTCCGTTTCATGGCCGATACTTATCACCACCGGACTAGACAATTCTGTCCGTTGCTCAATACGGTGAGGTGTGACTGGGCCTTTAGTGGTTTAATGCTTGCGACTACTCACATACAGGCAATGCACTTAGATATATACATACACAGGGTGGCTTTACCAATCATACAGAAAATAGCATATATACACGATCCTGGTCATGGAAACCAGTGTCACGGGGGGGGGGGGGTGCAAATGGGGAATATTATGCCTAGAGCAGGATTCAAATCCAAATTGTTGCCAATCCCGGGCTACCATCCTAACCATTAGGCTACCTAGATTCCCGCGGTGAAATCATCCTACCTGTACCTCATCTTCCTCGAGGTCAGAGGACACTAATAGAGATATATAATATATATGTATATATTATATATATATATATATGTAGGGACTTTACGTCCCCATAATAACTAAAGTCATATGAGGGCGGCATATATATATATATATATATATATATATATATATATACACACACAAAGTACTTTGTTGTGTCCTGCATACAGAAGAATAAATAGGTTTATATAAATGTATGGAGATATACAGAAGTACACGATGATATATATTTATTTATATTTATACATATATATATACACCTGTTCAGGTCTAAATCATAGTAAATGTGGACACACATATATAAATATGTAAACAAGCGTGGTAATATATCTATATCTATTGAACACTTGTTTATATATAATCATTATATATATGCGTGGTAGTGGTGACTTTTGCGGTGTTGTTACAGTGCTGAGGAAGGTCTCATTAATCACGATCACAATGTGTCGGAGGTGCTGCAGGCTGGCTGATACACCGACCATACCAAACTCCACCTCGACACTGTGACGCCCCGCACCAATCTACATGCAAGACCTCAGACACTAGAGGTCAGACAGACGACTACTAAGGCTCCACAACATGTATATTATATATGACAAATCGCAGCCGTGAAGTAAACATACAATGCAGACAGTGCATTCCCTTGCATATACATCTACACACTAATTGAAAGACACAAGACTGATGTCTTATATATATTGGACTTTATTACTGTAGTTTCTTAATGTTACATATCAGGTTTCAAGAGATGATTGAGTCTTTGAAGGTCATTTGAGGCTTACAGAACTTGACCCATCAGCTATCTTAGAGCTTGGGTGGGTGGGATGGTAAACAAAGGATCCTGTAGCATAGGTGTTGATCGAACCGCAGCCGAGGTCGAAGTGAACTGAAAGGCGGGCTAGTCCATTAGTTAAATATGACGCTAAGCGTCGCACCTGTCTAGATGGTGGCGAGACAATCTATTAATAGAAATGCTTCTTTGTATCGAAAGAAAGACGTTGTTCATGCATATTCAATTACCCATGTTCTCATAACATGTACAATTGAAAGACACAAGACCGACGTATTATATATTGGACTTTATTACTCTAGTTTCTTAATGTTACATATCAGGTTTCAAGAGATGATTGAGTCTTTGAGGGTAATTTGAGGCTTACAGAACTTGACCAAAATCTTTAGCTAAAGTTCTGGTAGCCGAGGATACAGAGTATCGTGGGATGTATGTCTGTACCACCTCAGAGGTCCAGTGACCAAGTTCTTTAATATCATCAATCGTGGAGCCCAGTAGAGCACAAGCTTGGGCCCCACCCCGGCGAAGACTGTGCAGAATGATGGCACCTGGTGCTGGGTGGCCCTTCATGGCTAGAGCAAGCCTCAGGGTGTCAAGCAATGCCCTCGGACGGAGTGGTAGGTATAGGTGGTGATGTAAGCTGGGCCATCACACAGAGTAAAGGCCCTGTCACACTACGATGTATCCCACTGGCGTGCCGGCAACGCGCAAAATATTTGCAACCCGTTGACACACGTCCAACTCTTCGTCGTTTTGGGACAAAGTTTGACAGGGCGCAGCGTGTTAGTAGCGTGCTATGAGCGCGCGGCCAACGGGGGTTCGACGCGCAGCGGAACAAAGTGTCAACATCCCGCCAGCGGGTTCCCAGCGTGCCATCAGCGTGTTATCGGTGCATTGTCAGCGTGCCGCTGGCGCACCGACAGCGTGGGGGTAGCGCATCATTAAAGGTTCGCAGAACGCCGGGTAACGTTAGGCGTGTAGAAGACGCGCCAGCAACACGTCAAGAGGCGCCAACAACATGTCCAACGCGTCGAGAAACGCTGGAGCAACGCCAATAGCACGCGCACTACACGTCGATGGGAGGTCACCGACATGCCGACGGAACGATCGCAGTTTGGCGAAAAAAATGCCAACGTTAATCGACGTTGATCAACGTCCTGCCAGCATACCGCAGGTGCACTGCCAACGGGTGTCGACGTGTTGCTAACACGTCTGTAATGCGCCCTCCAACCCATTGGAGCACGTCGCTGCGTGCCGACAGTTTTGTGCAAGCACAAAATGATCGGCGCGACCCGGCGCGACCCGGCGCGACCCGATGGCCGCCGACGTGTCGATTCACATGTTGCTATCCCTCAACGTGTACCGACGCGCCGGTGATGCGCCGGTAACACGCTGGTAACGTACCGGACGTGTACTGACGTTTCGCCCAAAAAGGCAACATGTCACCACGCGTCGAAGCGCGTTCGTGAGAAACGTCGTAGTGTGACAGGGCCTTTAGTGAAAGTATGTTGGCGTGTGCTACATACGGAAGTATAAATAGCTGTACGGAAATATACAGAAGTATATGGAGATGTACAAAAGTTTACAGAAGTATAACAAGTATATAGAAGTAAACAGAAGTATATGGGAGTACACATTAGTATACAGAAGTGCACAGAAGCATACAAAAGCATAATCAAGTATATACAAGTATACAGAGGTATACAGACGCAGAAGACGACTAAGAAGACGACTAAGAAGACGACTAAGAAGGATATATAAGGATATATAAGTACAATAAGTAAACATAAGTATGCACATGTATGCTGAATGATACATAAGGATACAGAGGTGTACAGAAGGGTACATAAGTACAAATAAGTAAACATAAATATGTGTATGTATGCTTAATGAATCATAAGGATACAGAGGTGTACAGAAGGGTACATAAGTACAAATAAGTAAACATAAGTATGTGTATGTATGCTGAATGATACATAAGGATACAGAGGTGTACAGAAGGGTACATAAGTACAATTAAGTAAACATAAGTATGTGTATGTATGCTGAATGATACATAAATATACAGAGGCATACAGAAGGGTACATAAGTACAAATAAGTAAACATAAGTATGTGTATGTATGCTGAATGATACATAAATATACAGAGGTGTACAGAAGGGTACAGAAGTACACATAAGTAAACATAAGTATGTGTATGTATGCTGAATGATACATAAGGATACAGAGGTGTACAGAAGGGTACATAAGTACAAATAAGTAAACATAAGTATGTGTATGTATGCTGAATGAATCATAAGGATACAGAGGTGTACAGAAGGGTACATAAGTACAAATAAGTAAACATAAGTATGTGTATGTATGCTGAATGATACATAAGGATACAGAGGCATACAGAAGGATACTGAAATATAAATAAATAGTCATAAGTATACATACATATACAGATGGATACAGAAGGGTGCAGAGGCATACAGAAGGATACTGAAATATAAATAAATAGACATAAGTATAATAAGTATGCATATGGATACAGAAGGGTGCAGGTTCATACAGAAGGATACTGAAGTATAAATAACTAAATATAAGTATTCAGAAGTATACATATGGATACAGATAAGGATGCAGAATGATACAGACAGATACATACGGATACAGAAGGATAATAATTTTTTAATAGGTATAAATATGTAAACATAAATATGAATATGTATGTATAAGTATTATACGTATGGATAGTATACAGATGTATATAAATATACCGAAATATACAGAACGGAATTCCATAGAAATTAGAAGGATACAGGGGGATACATAATGATACAGAAATATAAATGTGTTTGATTAAGTATGCATAAGAATATAAAGAATACAGAATGATACATACAGATATAGAAGTATGCATAAGTATACATACATATACATACATATGCATACATATACATACGTATGCATAAGACTACAGCAGGATACAGAAGGATACCTAAGTATAAATATGTAAACATAAGTATGCATACGTATGCATAATCATACATCCTTATACAGGCGTATTCATACATATACATATGTTTGCAGAAGGATACAGAAGGATACCTACGTATAAATATGTAAGCACAAGTATGCATAGGTATGCATAAGTATGCAACACTGCATAAGTATACATAAGTATGCATACGTATTATGCAGAGGTATTGTGCAGAAGTATGCAGAAGCATATATATATATATAAGTATATAGAAGGATATCGAAGGATACAGCAGTCTTTTGTTGCTTTCATCTTGGTGCCTATATGTTGATATTGCATCCACCGTTGGCACCAAGGCATGCGTTTATAGAGTAGTATGAATCTGTTTCACCTGTCAATTCACCCACACATCCCATCCACGCACCAGTTCATACAACTTCAATTATATAACAACTTCAATTATATTACAACGCCTTTTGGTCCTCCCGTTATATATATATATATATATATATATATATATATATAAGTGTAGTGGTCTGCACTGACCTCTCAGGCAAGTAACCACATAGACAGGTAGGCATGGGGAGTGTGTTGATATCAGGGAGCCTAGGTGGTGTAATGGTTAGCACACTGGCCCGGAATGCAAAGAGATGTGGGTTCGAGTCCCGCTCTAGGCGCAGTATTTCCCATTTTCATCACCCTCATGACATATATATATATAATCCATTGACCTCTGTTCGCGATTCATTAGTAACATTGACCACACCCATTGTTTTCCGGGGCTGCGCGGATTAGACAAGCATTCACTTGTCACTGCTCGATGCACGCTCGGTGACTCGCTCGCTGCCTTATCAGGTGGAGACAGGTCCAGGCGTGCCGTGTCCGGAGATGGGCCCGACCTCTCGCCCCGCGGGCGGGCTCGCTCTCGCCCGGGTGCGGCCGAGGTGACTCGGCTCTTCGCTAATACCCCTGTCACACTACGACGTAACGAGCCAACGTGAGCCTAACGTGATGATTTTTCGTCATTACGTTGCCGTACGTTGGGTTACGTTATGATGACGTCATAATGACGTTAGAGTGACGTCGAGCTACGTCATGTTACGTCGTGTTACGTCGGCGCTCGTCGAGGTTTTGAACCTGTTCAAAACTTTCGACGTATCTCGACGTGAAGCCGTTACGTCGGGATGACGTGACAATGACGTTAGGTTGACGTTCCGCGATCGTTATAGCAGCGTAAATGACGTTAGAGTCACGTTATGTCACGTCAGACCGACGGCCCGGGTGGGAGCAACGTGTGGGCAGCGTTTTGCACGTTACGGTCATGTTACGGTCACGTTACGGTCACGTTACGGTCACGTTACGGTCACGTTACGGTCACGGTTACGGTCACGTTACGGTCACGTTACGGTCACGTTACGGTCACGTTACGGTCACGTTACGGTCACGTTACGTCCACGTCGCACCCGTTACGGCGACGTTACGCTCACATTACACTAACGCCCGGTCACGTCGCCAATTACCCCTCCCCCCTAACGTTGTCACGTTACAGCTAAGGTCACGACGTACACCGACGTTACTTTCACGTTACGCTCACGTCCACAATTTTCATATTACGCCCATAACGTCGACGTAATATAATTATTTTCACGTTCTGCCTACGCTGACGTAGTCACGTCGTCGTGTGACAGGGCCATACCTATCTCCCCGAACAGGCTGGCCTACTGGCAGGGAACTCACTTCTCGGGGGTAGCCCCCCCCCCCCCCCCCAACACACACACCGACTGAGTCAAAGCAAAACCTTGCCTGTGATGTTACCTCTGGGAAAACCCAAAACCACCTACTCGACTACTTTGTACACAGGGACCAATAGAGGTCGCTCAGTGGCAGTCACTGTGAGAGAGGCAGTGTCACAACATTCCAGTGGGGCAGCACTATAAATAGTATAATGTCACAAGACAGTGCCCATCCTTATACCACCCTAAATGTTGCTGGGGCGTAAAATAAAAACCACATCCCAATAAACAAACAAATGAGCAAACAGCTAATTGTGACCCCAGAAAGTTTTCACTCAGATAATCTAAAATCAATATTATTATGATTATAATTATTGTTAAATGTCAATGTCAGTTTTGTGATATATTTTCTTGCCTCGTCTCATCGATGCGTTTTGTAGTATATATATATACATATATATATATATATATATATATATGTATATATATGTATATATATATATGTATATATATACGTATATTATGTGTATATATGTATATATATATATATATATATATGTATATGTATATAATGAGGCTGTCTCAAAAGGTGCTAAGTGATTTGGGACAAAACCTTGTCCATTGTAACGATCAACATGCTATCTGCTTATGCATTTGCTCAGGATAAACTGATTTATGCTGTTTCATAATCCCAATAGAATACATATTGATTTGAAGCAAATCTCCTTATTTTTTCAGTGTAAGCATTTCTGTGCTATTTTGTGTCAATCGTTACGTGGACAAAAAAAAAAGAGTTATCACCTTTTGAGACAGGCTCGTATATATATATACAGTAAAACCTCCCTAACGACCATCTCCACAGATCGACCACTCACCTATATCGATCGCTTTATTTGGGTGCCAACAATACCATTGTAACCATATTCTAACTCCCTAAACCGACCACCTCCCTAAATCGACTACCTAAAGTCGCTCCCGTGGTCGGTCGATTTAGAGAGGTTTTACTGTGCATGTATATACTTTGGTCTGTTCACAGTGTTTTGAAGTGGAAGTCATCATCATCATCATGCTGTTGGTCACGATGCAAAAAAGACTGCTTTCATTACTTGACTGCCGCTCTCCATTTAGCTCTCTGCTGTGAGAGTTGCGTCCATGAGTTGGTCTTAATGTCTCTCAGCTTCAGGTTTCTCTTGATGGTATCCTTGAACCGGAGATGAGGGCGCCCTCTCTTTCTGTAACCAGAAGACAGTTGAGAATAGAGCATCTGCTTTGGTAGCCTGTGTGAAGTGGAAGTGAAGGTTGAATATCAATCATGTCGAATTAGGACGTGTGTAACAAACTCAACTACTTGACCTCCATAAGAGCCTACTCTACAGAGCAGACTCTTCACTCAATGACCTTCAGGGGTTGGGAAGGATGTGTACAACATCCATAAATGTCTTAAAATGGCTGACCACTAGTAAAATAGGCGAATGTGCCATCAAGGTATGCTCGGACACACCCTGTTGTGTCTGTGTTAGACATTCTAACAACTAACTACACTTAACTTATATTGTCTCTACTCAGGATTTAACTGTTTTTAAGTAACCAATGCCGAAGCCTGTTATTGGACAAAAACAGCTAATGCAGTTAATAAATCGTTGGTATTGGAGGACGGCCATCAGGTGGTTATTTTGGGTAGATATATATATGCGTTATTGCCCAACATAATGCCATTGAAATTCACTTATTATTTATTTCAGGGGAATGAGAGGGAATATATACATTGGACATGAACTGCTATTCTTAAAATATTAGTAAACGTTAAAACTCCAGTCCGATAAAAGCATACATTTTCGAAACCAGAACACTCATTTAGATTTCATCTTGCATATCCAACGTAAATACTGGCACGCCAATTATTAAGCTTGTATTCTCGTGGTGTTCACTGTGGCGGAGTGGTTAGAGTATCTCACTTTTTTCCAGGTCAGACTCCTAATCTGAAAGTCGGTGGTTCGATTCCCCGTGCCCCCCATCTCTGCCAATTTGGATTTCCACCGCTGTGTATAATTTACAGCGTCATCAAAGGCCAGTTGCTCTCATACCATGTCTATGTGGTGTGGGAAGTTAAAAATCCCTTGGGTTCGTAAAAGTGTAGACTCAGGCTTTCTATCTACAAACTGTCTAATGGTGAAAACAAGTCTATTCAGACTTATCCATGATAGGCAGTATAAATCTTCCAAGAAAAACAAAAACAAAACAAAAACGACTGTTGAGTCAATTTAATAGAACATGTTACTGCTGAAGGCTATGGTGACAGAGTTTTAACATGCATGACAAATTAAATTTGGCATGTTTTCACTTCAAATAGCTAAAATATTAGCCACTTAAAAATAAAAGTTGCTTCAAACTAAAGTAAGGTAGATAATAGGAATAATAATATACTTACAGTTAGAAATGACAGAAATACAAAGCCACTGGACTATGTACCTTTAAGGCAGTGATGTAATGGCTAGCTGTCCACAAAGTGACATAATGAATACTAATAAGGTCAATAACCCATTCTATCTCAAGTTCAGCTGATCAATAATATACATCCCATTGAACCAGAACTGGGATTCTGAATGGTCATATCACGTCCTGATATGACCATAGATGTTGCCAGGACGAAAAGCTCCAACAACCAACCATCTATGGTGATATCAGGAAGGGTTAAGTGATCGATGCTCTTCCTATATATATGTAAGTTCACAACAGGAATTGGGGCGGTGGGTGTAGAAATGCAGTTATTAGTGTTTAACAATAAGTCTGGAGAGTACTTGTGTGTGTCCGACGTTTTACCCTGCGAAACACAAAGAAGCAGATAACGAAGACGAAAAATACACCTTTACAAAATGACATATCCAACACGTTTCTCATTCCCATACAGCATCTCATTACTAACTGAAACTGTCATCTTCAAAACAATTCGCGATAGATATACAACGACGGTTACAACGCGCTGGGGCTTTATCTTCTAAGTACATGATGAAGAGAAACTATTGTGTGGATTATTTCACCGCCATATACACGCATTCATGCATACATACATACATACATACATACATACACGCATTCATGCATACATACATACATACATACATACATACATACATACACGTATTCATGCATGTAAACATACATACATACAAACAAACACGCATTCATACATGTAGACATAGATACATACATACATACATACATACATACATAACCGAATGCGGTGGCCGAATCGCTAGAGCGCAAGCTTTGCGTGCTGAAAGTCAGAAGTTTGATTCCTAGTCAAGTCAAACCAATTACTTACACAATTAATAATTGTCACTTCCTAGCCTAGCATTATTAGACTAGGGCAATGCCTGGTTTGCTCAGAGTCAGGATACCATGACTGAGTAGGATATTAGGTAATGGTGCTGGCAGCCTGGACTCTCAGTGGGACAGCACTATAAAGTCGCCATGAGTGCGCACTGTCACAAGTCAGTACCTGTCCTGATATGTCATTAGGACGTAAAACTCCTACATACATACATAAATACATACATATATGCATGTATACATAAATACATGCATAATACATACATACACACATTCATGCATACATACATACATACACACATGCATGCATGTATACATAAATGCATACATAATACATACATACATACATAGTTACATACAGGTTTAACCTCAACACACGTATGTGCAGTAGGTCATCGATGTGGCCTTCTTAGACAGCATTCTCCTGTTAATTGCCATTATAATATACTCCCGCATAAAGGTGCATACCTGAACGACTGCGCTTAATTACATTGACACGTGGAGGAAATGATTAGACACAATTAAACTAGCTCTAATCGGCAGCCGGAGTACATATACACGTAACTAGTACACACACGTGCGTGTTCTGTTATAAATGGGACACTTTCGAGTATACAACGTCAGTTTGTCTTAATTAAAGCAGTACATTTTATTAAGTGGAGTATAATTACAGTTTATCTTGATATCCTTTTTCCGTTGGCGTCCCAGTCTTAGCTCTGCCGTTGCCAGCCGAGTATAGGTTGAAATGAACAGGATTAGGCACACTTAGAGGGACGGGGACATTTGGTTGGTTGGTGGAGTTTCATGTCCTAGCAACATCTAAGGACATATCAGGAAAGGTAGCAACTTGTGACAATGCACACTTATGGTGACTTTATAGTGCTGCCCCACTGGGAAATCAGGTCACTGGCATCATGGCCCGATATCTCACCCAGTCACATTATCCTGACACTGAGCTAATCAGTCCTTGCCCTATTCTATTAATACCGAGCGCTAGGCCAGGAAGCGACAAGTATCAATTTTATAAGTCATTGGTTTGACTCAATCGGGAACCGACCTCCCGAGCTTCCGCACGTGAGGCCCACGCTCTACCGATTCGGCCAACGGGCCCGGTATAGGACATTTGGAGAAGGATTGTGGAGGGCGGGGGCGGTACAGTATAACCCCGTTAAACCAAATTTGAAGGGACCATAGAAATTTGTTTGGATAAACCGATCATTGGTTTAACCGAGCTTTGGCTTCGACTTTGACTTGGCTTTGTCAAAAACGTGGGTGCATTATGAATGCAGTATACAATGTATGTGAACACTTTGATTCTTGTTTTTTATGTATATACAGAATAACCAAGTTAAACCAAGCTCAGTTAAACCAAACGATCGGTTAATCCAACAATTTTTCGGCGGCCTGGCAAAATACTACCATTTATCATATAAAAAAGTCTCAGATGACCTTATAACCACAGGAAAGTTTGGTTTAACCATACCGGAAGTGGCCTGGGGCCCAACAATTTTTCTTGGATTAACCGATAGTTTCGAATTTGGTTTAACCAACTTTTTTATATGATAAATGGTAGTATTTTGCCGGGCCGCCACAAAAAGTTTGGACTAACCGATCGTTTGGTTTAACCGAGCTTGGTTTAACGGGGTTGTACTGTCCTATGGAAGCTCCTTCCTGCCTGATTAAATAAATTAGTGCTGCCTGTTGACGTATTAGGCGTTGCCTGCGGTGAATTGCCTACATTTATCGGCTCATTTTCTCAAGTTGTAGAAAATCCGCCCACTAGATGACACCTTTTCATTCCAGGATGAATAAGATAACCGTTAATTCGCCTAGGTTCCCTGTGTCAACCCGTCCTGATATGACCTTAGATGTTGGACGTAAAACTCCAAAACCAACCAATCCCGTCCCAATATCACAGAACGGATTATTTATACTCCAATAGGTAGGGATTGATAGGGTCAGGGCTATCAACCTGATTATATCAGGATTGTTCTCAATAGCTATAAGTGGAATGCAGGTCATATTTCTAGAATATGAATATTTTATTAAAGTTGCATAGTCCGATGGTTTTGAATTTCTGTATTTTTTCTGAGATAAATATATTAGATCGATCACTAGTATCTAGTGTACATTAGTTCAAAGTTACTTTTATTTTAAATGGTAAACCTTTGAGATATTTTGAGTGCAAACATGGATAATTACTTTTGGCAAGCTTGCCAAAACTCTGACACCATATATTTCTGCAGTAACAGGTTCTGTTAAATTGACTCAGTATTGCCTTCTATGCATACACAAATGCTTAATAAGTGCATCAATATCTAAGTTAGATATGTAAAATCAAATATAGATAATTGGTTTGGTTTTGAAAATTTGATATTTCATCAGACTATGCAGCTTTAAACTATAGCGAATATTCATGTAAAGAATACCTGTTAAATTAAGTGAGCAGAACTTTAATAATGTGTTCTGCCAATTGGATTCTTGAAAGGGATCAACTCCCAATCGCAGATAATTTTGGTTAAGCTTACTCAATTTCATACTAATCAAAATATGTTAAACAAAGAAATTGATAATACCATTAAAATAGTTGATTATTTATGGTAGGAAGGGGTAAATTAAAAAGAAGAGGGCGTCAACAGTTAATCATAAATCTTTATTCCATCTTCACATTAGACGGTAGCGTAGTATTGTTCAAACAGTGAGGGGTGATAGATACAAGTGTGATTATATGATCAAGAGCATATTACCAACTTGCAAGTATCATAATATGATATGTCACTTATAATATTAGGAAACTGCCAGGAACTATATATATATATGGTAAAACGTATATATATATATACATGTTTTGGTAGATCGGGGGATCAGAAACCATGAGCTCGTGGGTTCGAACCCTGGTCGAGTCAAGCCAATGACTTGAAAATTGATACTTGTCACTTCCTAGCCTGGCGCTTGGCATTACTATGATAGGGATTGGTTTGCTCAGTGTCAGATAATATGTAACTGAGTGGGATATCAGGTCATGATGCTGGTGACCTGATTTCCCAGTGGGGCAGCACTATAAAGTCGCCATGAGTGCGCACTGTCACAAGTCGGTACCCGTCCTGATGTGACCTTAGATGTTGCTAGGATGTAACACAACAAACAAACACATATATATATATATGTGCTGCCCCACTGGGAAATCAGGTCACTGGCATCATGGCCCGATATCTCACTTAGTCACATTATCCTGACACTGAACTAATCAATCCTTGCCCTATCCCATTAATGCTGAGCGCTAGGCTAGGAAGCGACAAGTATCAATTTTATAAGTCAGTGGTTTGACTCAATCGTCATTGGTTTGACTCAATATATATTTGGTCTGGGGCACCTGAGGTCAACCTGTGGTAACTCAACACACCTGGGAAAATGTAATGCAGAAGGTGTGATGAGTTGGCTATGGATAAGTCTCTCTCAATGTATCAGACTGTAGATTAACAATTATAGACAATGATCAGCAAACATCAGGAGGTCAGGAGGTCAGGAGTATCAGGAGGTCAGGAGTATCAGGAGGTCATGACTATCAGGAGGTCAGGAGTATCAGGAGGTCAGGAGTATCGGGAGGTCGCAGAGGATTTTCCGCATTAAAAAAACATGTGAGTTTGTCGGCGGGGAATTGTCATTTTTGTTTGTTGACATGTATTCAGTTTGCTTTTAAGGTGTTCCTTCAGGGTGGTCTATGGTGGTTATTGAAGGCAATAAATACATATGGTAAAACATATTTATATGTCATCATTATTACATGTCTTCAAAAGTTATATCATTCTCCTGACAAAACAGGTGTCTCGCCTGTGAATAAACAGTCAGGAGTGGCAAAAACAGTTCGTACTGACTTGCACTTGGCAGCACCTTTTTACTAGAGTAGAACGGGAAAGCATTTTAGGCTTTTTGAGGGCGGCTGATTTGTACCACCTCATATAGGGTTTTAAACAAATTTCATCAGTGAATAATACTATCACTTAGAATTTTATTTAGCTTGAACAGAAACTATCATGATTGTGAGTTTACAAAATTCATGAGTGTCCATCGACACAGAATTAATTGTATGTTTTTACATGTATAAGCGATGGTTTGAACAAAAACAAACATTTCTCGCCATGAATATGGCATATGCTGCCGACACAGTGTAAAGCAACCACCAATCAATCAATCAATCAATCATGCACTTGGCAGGGTTTCGCAAATCATAGGGATAGCCGAAGACAAGTATGGCTACTACTACTGGCTAAAAAGCACTATTCCTTGATTTGTTCATGGCGCTTCCGGTACCTAAACTACTGAACTAATACTGCTACTAAAGTACTATATCTGTATCTATATTATATATATATATGGGTTATTCTCAGAAAATGTGTACCACATATTTGGTTTCCAGGTTTTTTGTTGTTGTAAATATGTTTATTCTGCTGAATAAGTCTTTTGTCAGTGCCGAAGCACTGGTCTTCCAGCCATTTTTCAATTCAGGGTTATTTACACAAAAGGTATATAGAATAAGGTGTACAATACCTGTTGAATAGACAATTTGCACCATGTAACACAATGAAATTCTGAAACCCAAAAGTTCCATAACTATATAGTACAGTAGTTTCATATAACCAGATCAATATTAGTCAGATCAATGTGAGTATTTACATAGTATTTAGCATGTCAGCAGAAGTTATCTTCTGTATTCAGTTGGTAAACTTGTAGTAAGTTTTAATGTTCAGTTGCAGTTAGGCAAGTGGTATATAAATGTTGGTTTGTTAGGAAAATTCTAATGTAACTCTAATGTAGCTAGTTATGTGAGTTTATGAATTATGTTGTTGGGTTGGGGTTGTTAATAATACACTGGACCAGCTGTGACCAGTGAAGCAGTGGGACCAATCCCAGTGCATTTAGGTCTTAAATTTTACATTTTTACCTGGACTGTCTCTGTCATCATATATGGTTGACTGGAGATAACAGAGGAACAGCAACAAATTAAAAAAGTGGGGGTGGGGGGGTGGGGGGGTTACATTGTTAATGAGTAAGCCTTGGGAGGGGGGGGGCGTAGCAGGTAAAATAGTTATTGTTTCCTTTATGTATTAGGTATGTTAGTAATACTACATGTATTTAATCTATCCCACAAAATGTATCCAAATTATGCTTAGATAGTTTTGTGCTAAGGTCAAAATTTGAGTATTTGCTTATCGACATGGTGAATCTACCCAGATTTTTTATTGTGCATAAGATCAAAATCAAAGAGTGAAATTATCTTTTTTTCAACTCTGACATATGAACATGGATTCTGCTATTATTTGGAATGTTTTCTGCTATTATTTGGAATATTTTCACTTTTGGTTTCCATGTCACAAAAAGTGATACACAGTTTCGGAGAACGACCCATATATATAATACAATAACATAATATATATATGAAGTGATCTGCACTGACCTCTCAGGCAAAGAGCCGCATAGACAGGTAGGTGTGGGTAGTGTGGTGACACCAGGGAACCTAGGTGGTGTAATGGTTAGCACACTGGCCCGGAATGCAAAGCGATGTGGGTTTGAGTGCCGCTCTAGGCGCAATATTTCCCATTTCATCACCGCATGACACTGGTTGCCGTGACCATGATCCTGTAAAGCTATGCGCGGTATAGTTGTTGAACCTACCCTGTGTATAGGTAAGTGCACTGCCTGTATGTATGTAATTGTCATCGCCCCCACGACATATATATATATATATATATATATATATATATATATATATATATATATATATAGTGAGAGAGAGAGGTGTTCTCTGTGGAGGAGTGGTTAGAGTGTGTGACTTTTTTGTAGGTCGGACTCCTAATCTGAAGGTCGTTGGTTCGATTCCTCATGCCCCCCCCCCACCTCTGCCAATTTGGATTTCCACCACTGTGTATAACTTACAGCGTCATCAAAGGCCAGTTGCGCTCATACCATGTCTACGTGGTGTCGGAGGTTAAAAGTCCCCTGGGTTGGTAAAAGTGTAGGCTCGGGCTTTCTCTCGACAAACTGTCTAATGGTGAAAACAAGTCTATTCAGACTTATCCATGATAATTAATAGGCAGGATAAATCTTCAAGAAAAAAAAAGGGAGAGAAGGAGAATGTTCCTTTGCTCAGTTGTTGCTCTTTTAAGAAGGAACTGAGCTGGGGCGGAGGGTGGGTGGGTATCTATGTGGTAGTGAATGTATTTAAAATGGCACGTACACAGTGGAGGTGTGAAAAGACGGAACGAGAAAAGGTTGCAACGGGTTTGGAGGTTATAATGCAGGACACTATCTCCCCCCTTGGGCCCCGGAGCGGTCAATCTGCGGTCACCAATTGCGATAACGCCGCCGAGGAAAATGGTGTAACAAGAAATTATCCCCGCCCGACAACCTGCGAGAAACTGCTAAAGCGCGCAGTGATTGCACACCCTGGGCTGGCTTAGGGGCGCGGACCAAACTATCTATTAGATTTTACCCCCGAATTAGATGATCAGTGCGACCTTGGGGCCCCGGGCCTGACCCCGGCACACCTACCGGGTAAAGGCGGGACTGGGACTGGGAGGGCGGTGTGGGGAGGGGGGAGGAAGTTAGGGGTGGGAGGTAAATAACGGTAAGGTACAATGTGGGGTCTTTGCGGAGAGACAGCGGGTGTTTATCTACAGGTGTACGATTCCTGGTTTACGATTAAGACGGCAGGGAGGGACCTGGTTTATTAACAAATAGCCGCTTAACATCACTGAGATTGATTTGTTTTAAACGCGTATTGTTTAATAATATTAGCGGAAGGAGTGCTTGTTGGGCGGTACATTATATCCAATCCTCCCTCCATCTCCTCAAATATATATACATGTATATATGTATATATGTATATATATATATACATATATATGGTCCTTATCCTTCTTTTCTTTACGTGTGCACATTATATCCAATCACTCCCCCCAATATATATCACCACTCCTTCCACTAATAAACAATATGCCTTTAAACAAACAAAAGTCGATTTCACTGACGTTATATATATATATATATATATATATATATATATATATAATATATATACACATATATTTATATAAGGCAGTCTCTGTTTACTGCATTAGTTGCCGCATGACGCCTTCAAGGTGACCTCCATTTTGGCGGGAAATAAGTGGCAGGCCGTTTAATAGGACTGCATAGTGTACGACCTGTCCACCCAGGATGGAGACTGCCATTGAGATAAGGCCACGAACCAGCCGGGTGAACACAGACACCGCATCACCGGGACCCTACATTTGTAGCTTTGTCAGCAGCGAGTGAATCGGCGGGAGAATAATGACAGCTTGTATTTGTAATCGCACACTGCGCATGTCAGAACGGTTTACAAGACTGCGCCAATATTGATGTAGTCAGCACGGCGGTGCAATGTGGGATCACTCAGGGGCAGTGTTACCATCCAGCCGAATATATCACCAGAGTGGAGGGAGAGAAGTAGAGAGAGAGGTAGTGTGGGACAGAGAGAGAGAGAGAGCGAGAGTGAGAAAGGTAGAGAGAAAGGGAGGGCGGCGAGAGGGATGGAGAGGGAAAGGGGGGGGGGAGAAAGAAATTGAGAGAGTGGGAGAGAGGGGGGGGGGGGGAGAAAGAAAGAGCAAAGAGAGACTTGAGACAAGTTACTCGACACAGTTAGAGGGAAATTGTTGCTTTGCTGGCGCGCTGAAACTAATATAGTAAACACTAATATAGTAAAGGCTTCCACCTGTAATCCCTATTTGGTAGATAAGTAAATCACCAACAAAATAAACACTGTCACAATAAGCTCCTATCCCCTCCAGGCTAAGCAGATTTGCAGGGTAGTTTTCATACTCTTCCCGGTGCCCCCTCCCACCCCCTTCCCCTCTCACCCCCGGCCTTATCTCCCGGGTGCCGTCCCTTCCCCGACCCTCCCGGCCTCACCTGGTGGGGTGTCCGGGTTAACGCTAAGCCGGGACCCCCTGCGGGCTGTGCCACACCGCCTGTGATGGCAGTCGTCGATAATCGGGCCGATCCCCGGCAAAACAATGCCTCCAGTGTGGCCGCCCCGATCCGCCGTGTCACCGGGGCGGCGGCAAATTGATTACTGCAGTGGCCGCGGGGCGGCGCTGCAGTGATTAGTCGGCGGGCATAGTAGGACCCCGGCGTGGCCCTTGGAAACTAAACACAACTTGGAGACAGCGAGGAGGAGTGTTTTTTTTTTGCTTTTTTTGTTGCTTTTTTTTTGCTTTTTTTTTGCTTTTTTTTATGCTTCCTTCTCCCACCCCACTTTTTTGGGGGGTCTTTTTCTTCTCTTTTCACCTTCTTGCTAAGTGCTGGTTTGCTCAGAGTTCGGGAGGAGAGGAGGGGAGGGGAGGGGAGGGGAGGGGAGGGGGAGGGGGTGAGGATGGTAGGTGCGGGAAGGAAAGAAGATGGGAGGGGGAGGGGGAGGTGGAAGGGGGAGGGGGGGGGGGGAGGGGAGGAGTTGCCGACCGGACGGAGAAGGTTCGCCAAACGGTCACCAAGGTGATTGTCGTTGGGGAGGAAGACACGACACTGCGACTGAGCCAGTTAGTCCCTTTCAATAGTACTTCTGCAGAAATAAATAGCTTTTCAAAAAGCTACTCATTTATATGTGTATGATTGAATACTACATGTGTGGCATACACATTATCTGAGTATAAATTAACGGAAGCTTTACCACCATTTCCTTCCACTTTTAAATGATTTCATATTATGACTGATAACGCCCCCCAGCGGGTGCCCACTGCACTGATCGCGGATGGCCTACTCCCTCACCTGCCGCTCACTCTCTCTCTCTCTCTCTATATATATATATATATATATATATATGGAAACAATTATACATGATATAGTTGATATATGCGTATGTACATGTATATATATATATATATATATATATATATAAACAGTTGGCCCCATAACAAACAGATAAGACTGATGTGGTGAGAAGAATATAACTATTACATAGGAACTGAAGATCGGTAGTGTCCTGTTATATCCCATAATGGATTATAGAGCACATATATATATATATATATATATATATATATACATATATATAGGCCGAGTTACCCACCCCTTCTATTCAAGTGTTTGTATTCCTCTGAATGTGTCAAGATGCTCCTGTATCAACTTTAGTGACCGACGTACTAAATTATATAAGGGGCCTGGTGGGGTGGGGGGGGGGGATTGAAATAGAAGGCTTTTATAGGGCTGCATAATCCAATTAAAGTATCACCTTTCCGAGTCCAAAACATTTACCTTTGATTTTCCATATCCAACTTATATACTGGTGCAGTCATTAACAAAATATGTTGCTGCCTAGCATAGTAACAGGAATACTAAGTCAATTTAATCAAATCTGAAATTGTTGGAGCCGATGAAGCCCAAGTATATTGATGTGCACACCAAATTACTTACGCGTGTTTTCACTTCAAATGTTTCCAAAATTACCCAATTAAAAAATTAATTTCATATAAATAAATTAGATTAAAATTGTGAACCTAATATATTTATCTAAATAATATGTTAGAAACGCAAAAGCATCGGTTTATGCAGCTTAAATTAAAACACCTAGGTATACTCCACTATAAGGGTAAATATTGGGCAATTTTAGAGTTATTGCCGTGATAGGTTTCGGTTACTGAACATGTATGTTTATTAATCACAACTCTAACTTAAAGTTGCATAGTCCGATGGTTTTGAATTTCTGTATTTTTTCTGAGATAAATATATTACATCGATCACTAGTATCTACTTTACATTAGTTCAAAGTTAGTTTTATTTTAAATGGCAAACTCTTGAGATATTTTGAGTGCAAACATGGAAAATTAGTTTTGGCAAGCTTGCCAAAGCTCTTGACACCATAGACTTCTGCAGTAACAGGTTCTTTTAAATTCACTCAGTATTGCCTTCTGTGCAGAAACAAATGCTTAATAAGTGCATCAGTATCTAAGTTAGATATCTACAATCAAATTTAGATAATTGGTTTGTTTTGAAAATGTTGTATTTCATCAGACTATGCAGCTTTAAGTCACAAATGACATATCCAAGTCTTTGTTCATAAGGTAAATATTACCTAATATGAATAAGCAATGCTTAGGACCGACCCACCGATATAACTACAGCAAAGTATTTTATGATATTTGTTTTACTCCACTCGCGGTGTTCGATTTGAAATTCTATCAACTCGGGTGACCCGAATAGGGCCGTCGTTTCCGCGGAGTAAACTATTAATATTTTATTTGCGCATCCATGTTTATGCCAAATTGTTATTTATTTCTTTTAATTTTGAATAAACTAAGTTTTGAACTGCACGTATCGGCAAAGTCTATATCAGTGGGCATTTGTTTTGATATATTATATAGGTACGTGCGCCAAACTCGCCGGTCATAGCGGGCGCCATTTTCCTGTGACGCCGATCTCCGTTTTCTATTGGTCGACCCAATTACATCGCTCCAAATAACTGCCTTCTGATTGGCTAGAAATATGTTTTTGCATATGTAATGAGCATGACGTCATAGATGACCTAGTAAGCTATTGCCTCATGTTATTTTTTTTCTGAATGACAGTATAATTATTAGCCAATCGCTGTCGCCCATCCTGCTTGCTCCGAAGTTTGACGAGCGATTTCCGTTTCCGTTTGCTGGATTTGGATTATAGACACGAGTTTACAAATGGCGGCGCCCATAGATGCTTATTTCCGTGTCCGGTTGTTGGATTTTGGCGAAATCTTCTGTGGGTATTCATATTGTTTATGTATATCTATCTATACGCATGTTAGTCTTAAGCCTCCCCAGAGGGTGGGTTGGTATTATTCCTAATACGCCATACACCCCGGTCGAGCCAAACCAATGACTTATAAAATTGAGACTGGTCGCTTCCTAGCCTGGCGCTTGCTATTAATAGGATAGGACAGGGACTGGTTAGCTGAGTGTCAGGATAATGTCACTGAATGAGATATCGGGTCATCATACTGGCAGCCTGATTTCCAAATGAGACAGCACTATAAAGGCATCATGAGTGTGCACTGTCACAAGTCGGTACTCGTCCTGATATGACCTTAGATGTTACCAAGACGTAAAACTCCAACAAACAACTAAACCAACACTTAATGCAGCTTGTAGCGAAGACTTTGGGCAGTTATTGAAATGGACGCTGGCGTCATGTGGCGCTTTCATAGCAGGTGTCCAAAAAGCCATCCGTCCTGATATGACCTTAGTTGTTATCAGGACATAAAACTCCAACAACCAACACTCAATGCAGCTTGTAGCGAAGACTTTGGGTAGTTATTGAAATGGACGCGGGCGTCATGTGGCGCTTTCACTGCAGGTGTCCAAAGGGCCATCAGGCCCAGGTGCACACTGAATGAGACCTTTCTGCTGGGGAACCAGCTAGCATGCGCTGGTCACTCCAAGAGGCCATCCCTGAATGACACAACACCTACCCGAAAGCTATTGCTGGGCGTCTATTCGGGTAGTGGCGCCCTCTGATGTTCGTTTGGCAGCGTCAGTGACGTGGGGTGATTAGAGTGACCACAGTAAAATAAGCTCGTCATTGTCACTTGACAGCACCCGTCCCTATCGCCATGTAGGGTTACTGTCAGTTCACCGAGGAGGAGTGGAGGGGGAGGGGGGGACACAATATACTTGTTATTTTCCATATCCCTATCTACGCAAGTCCAGCCTCACTAAAGATGTAGTAGTAGTACCCTTGGCTGCCACATCCTTCATCTACACAATTCAATCCACTGATCATATTCTATAACCAATCTGACGATATAGCTTCCTTCACGTCTATTTCCCTTAATTACACATTTGCTGGTTTGCTCGGTGAATTGTTACTGAGGCGGGTGCCGGTCCTCCCGTAGCCTGGAGCTGCCTCATGAGGACGGTCAAGTACAGGGTACGAGCACAGGACCTGGTGATACCCGCCGTTCGCTGCCACACCCCTCCCCTTCCCTCCCCTCCAAGTCCCCCCCCCCCCCCCGCCCCGCCCGACCTACCCCCCCCCCCCGCCAGTAGGAGAGACAGATTGCTGGACAACTCTGACCACCAAATGACCGCCGTTCGGCGACGGCCATGGCTCCAGGGGACGACTGACGTTCATGATGTGTGTCCCACTTCTTTGTTGTAACTTGTGAGGGCGCTGTTGGGGATTGGCAATTCTGGAAAGTTTGAAATGAAAGCACAGAGTGCT
The DNA here is from genome assembly GCA_030323885.1 of Branchipolynoe longqiensis. Taxonomy (NCBI): domain Eukaryota; kingdom Metazoa; phylum Annelida; class Polychaeta; order Phyllodocida; family Polynoidae; genus Branchipolynoe; species Branchipolynoe longqiensis. The sequence continues at coordinate 126,383,728 of CM059187.1, forward strand.
TCGCAATAAAAAAACTATTTAAAGATTTAAAAAAAGGAGATGCACACTTACGTTATATGTGTCTTATGATACGTTATATGTAACATATGGAGATATCCATATATACTGATATAGGCATGAATATATATATGTATATATTTATACTTATTTACATATATTCTTGTATACATATATACTATTGTTGCTACTACTATTAATACTAGTATTACTACTCCTACTATTTCTACAATTGTTACTACTGCCATTATTATTTCTCGTATTGTTACTGTTAGTAATACTTCTAGTGTACTTATAGATATATCACCTAGGTACACTTATAGATATATCACCTAGGTACACTGTATGCGTACTGTGTACGTATACAGTGTACCTATATACTGTACCTATATAGTGTAGGTATATAGTGTAGGCATATCGTGTAGGTATATAGCGTAGGTATATAGTGTAGGTATATAGTGTACTTATATAGTGTACCTATATAGTGTAGTTATATAGTGTACCTACATAGTGTACCTACATAGTTTACCTACATAATGCCCATTTATACTACCGTGCGCAGTGGCCTAATCGGGAGAGCGCAGGCCTCACGTGCGAAAGATCGGGAAGTCGGTTCGCGGTTTAGACGTTTATGGCCCTGTCACATTACGACGCTTCTCGCTGGCATACCGCCAATGCGCAAAATCACTTTTTAACGTCGAGACACGTCAAACTTTTCAGCGTGGTGGGAGAAAGTTTGATGTTAGCGCAACGTGTTGATAGCGTGGGGCCGACATTGAGGTAACGTGTATCGATGTGTGGGGAAAAATACAAAAAAAGGTAGGCGCAACGTGTGGGAAAGAGCCTCGCGTGCGCGCGGCGTGTGCAAAGCATTCGCATAATGTTATTCCAGCGCTCCGCTAGCAACCGACCGACGTGTTACATGACATATGAGAGCATGTGATTGATGCGTGATTGACGTGTGATCAACGACACTCCAGCCCGTTTTGGCGCATGTTGGCGTCGCACCAGGGTGCTATCAGCATGCGCGACGTTGGCCTAAACCATGGGTAATGCTTCCCGACGGTGGTACGTTACCGACGCACTGACAGAACGCTCGCTGTCATTGGAAAAAATAGTCAACGTAGGACAACGTCACACAACATTCCTCCAACGTGCGTCTAATGTATCTCGACGCACCACTAATGTCGCCATAACGTTGGCACCCGCGTGTCGTCACAAGTTGATAGTTTTGTGCAAGCACAAAACTTTGCCGATCCCTTGACGCGTGCTGCAAACCGTCGCCGTAGATCAACGAATACCAACACATGCCTAACACGCGCGTAACGCTTCCTGAAGTATCCCAACTTTGCGCCAACAAATCCTATACATCGACGCGCGTTGGTGAGAAGTGTCATAATGTGACAGCACTATAAGATTGATACTTGTCGCTTCCTACTAGCCAGGCGCTCAGCATTAATAGGATAGGACAAGGACTGGTTAGCTCAGCGTCAGGATAATTTGACTGAGTGGGATATTGGTTCATAGTTCCGGTGGCCTGATTTCCCAGTGGGGCAGCACTATAAAGTCGACATGAGTGCACAGTCACAGGTCGGTACCCGTCCTGATATACACTTAGATGTTGCTATGACGTAAAACAACAACAATACTAATACTTTATACTAAATATAGTGTACCTATATAGTTAACCTATATAGTTAACCTATATAGTTAACCTATATAGTTGACCTATACAGTGTACCTATACAGTGTACCTAGATAGTGTACCTAGATAGTGTACCTATATAGTGTAGCTATATATACCATTTTTTGTGTAACATAATAATCTAATACAGTATTTGTTTAAGTCACTAAATATGATATGAATGATGTGATATATTGTTGAATATGAATTGTGAATATATATATATATATATATATATATATATATATATATATATATACATACATGTGTGTGTAAGTGTGCACTCACATTCTGTCTTCACTGATTCTATATATAATACATCATTGGTCAAACCTCTCCGTGTAGTGTCCAATGGGTTATTCACCACGAAATGATGTTTGGAGAAGGAAAAAGGTAAAGCTGAACCGATGCCCACATATGGTGAAGATAGGTCAGGTGCAAGAAGTACAGATGGTCGGGTTGACATGTTCAAGTGATTAATGGGCCTTGGGGTGAAAGATGGACCAATCCCCACTGTATCTGCAAAGCAAATAAATCACAAGGACAAACATTTAATTGCACCTAATTCCAAATAGGTTTAAAAAAAAAGATATTTGTAACAAATGATGATTGCATCTACCATGAACTAGATATACTTCATAAACAACGCACGTGTCGGTTGAAGTGGATATTGTGATGCTATAATTAAATTAATTATATACATATAATGATATATATATATATATACCCTAAATTGGTAGTTCTTTTCACAGAGCAGTACTACATCAATGAATACTCATATATTAAATTACAAGCATAGTCTGGGCTGCACTAGTTTGGATTTCATAAACATGAATGTTTCCATTGCACCAGGAATAACCCACCAACCAGTCTACTCCTAGCATAGGCTTACTGTGAAATTCTGTGAATTGATATATTAAATGCTGTCTTATATTGACATCGCTAACCATCGAATTTGTCATAGTTTTGACTTTCATAAAACTGCTCTGCATGCAAACATATTGCATATCGCATAGACACACGTGTTTTCCAGCAGTTTCCGAAACACGGGAATTCAACATGCACACGCACGCACGACATGAACATAACGCGGAACAAATTAATATTCATATTAAATTTAATCGATTTTTTTCCTTGTGTGGTGGTGGGGGAAGCGAGTGTGTGTGTGTGTGGGGGGGGGGGGGTAGAAGGGGGTAGGGACTGGAAAATCCGTGTCTGGTTTCTCATGTAGATTTTTATCGGCGCATGCACAGAACTAATATCGACGCATGCGCAGAAGTACGACGGATTTGTTTAATCATCAAAGCCATCGATGTTGTCAGTTGTATCAATACACACGACAAACATTTCGCCTATATAGATAGCATGGCCCAGGTATCAGTTGCCAGGTGAACTTATAGCAGAGTGCCGTCATCATTGTAATTACCTCTCTCCCCACCTGACAATGCCTGTGTGCACTGGCAGTGATAAATGCACACACCACATGCAGGGCTGCTGGTGGCGGGGTGTGCGCAGGGATAAACAATGGCGACATGCTTCAGGACGGTTGGTTGGTTGGTTGTGGGAGTTTTGTGGCGTGTAACTAGTAACGCGAATATTATTCAGCAAAGTGTAAGTTAGTTGTTGGTAACACAGGCCAGTGGGTCTGTATAACCTTGATGTGTATGCAGCAATGTGCTGCTTTGAAGTCGTGCCTGACTACTGACAGCCTGGCAACATCTGAGGTCATATCGGGATGGGTACTGACTTGTGACAGTGATAGATACTGGGTTGTTTGTAACCTTATGACGGTTACCGGTTGCAGAACTACAACATTATAGAGAGGCTCCGATTAATCGGCCCAATGTTTGGTTGAAGAATAATCTTCTGGTGGGACGGTTGTAGAAGTTGGGGGATGTCTTTGTAACGTTTAAACGATGAGTCGTTGGGGTGGTCCAGAATCTCCGGTCTGGTGGTAGCACAGCACTTGTATTCAGCAGACAGCAACAAGGGTTTCCGAGGAAGGCTGGATAAAGATGGGTCCAGCAGTTCCAGCGATGAGAACAAAGCCAGAGAAACCTAAAGGTAAAGGGCCCCACCCAAGCACACAACTCCCTTGGGCAGGGGGAGAAGTATGCCTGGGAGAAAAAAAAAGGTAGAGTCTAGGAAAGAGAAATGAGGAGAGTTGAGTCAAAGGACCATGTCTATTTGCTCTATGGTGACCATCCAGTGAGCCAAAGACACGGACAGAGTAAGAGTAGAAAGTGAAATACTGGCGGGCTCCCCCTCCTGGAACTCTTTTCAGACATATCAAGGAGGAGCAAGGCCATCGGAGAGGACATAGAGAGAGGTGTGGACGAAGTGCGGTCCGGATAGCAAGTGAGTGACAGTGCTCACTCATGGCGACTTTATAGTGCTGCCCCACTGGGAGACCAGGCTGCCAGCAAGCACCATGACCTGATATCCCACTTAGTTACATTATCCTGGCACAGAGCCAACCAGTCCTTGCCCTATCCTATTAATGCCAAGCACCTGGCTAGGAAGCGACAGGTATCAATTTTGTAAGTCATTGGTTTGATTCGACCGGGAATTGAACCCCCGACCTTCCGCACGGGAAGCCTACGCTCTACTGATTCGGCCACCGCCTCCGGTGCTTCAGGGCGGAGTTTGCGTATATAGTCTATACGAGAGCTCTACACTCGTCACCCATTCACTTGGAGCACGGTGTGTGCACGCCGGCCACACTTGGCATCGCAAACTGTTATACCGCGGTGAATTCGCCATTCAAAACCAAAAACAGCGTCAATGGAGGTTCCACAGGATGAAAGCGCTCCAAGTTCATAGTTCTCATAATGTATGTGCGTATTTTGTTATGGTAATAAAAGCAGTTGACAATGATGCCAACGTGCCTGCCGCCCATAAGTGAAATCGATGATATCAGTGGGGTTGAACAAACCCATCCCACGCCACGCTTTCAACAATGACGTAATATTTGTTATTAATAATAATAACTTGTACTGAGATACACATATCAAAGAAACGCTTATATATATATATATATATATATATATATATATATGTGTGTGTGTGTCATGTATAGTTATCGGTCATGTATATATATAAGTATAAGGTTTAAAAGCCACATAGATAATTCTGCTATATAAGATATATATTAATTATTACATATGAAAATTGATAATTTACTACATATACATACATGTATATCCAAATCAGCTTGCAGGATTTCAAGTGTGTACACATTGAACATAGCAAAATTGCGAGTATCAGAATCAACGTGAATTATTTATACTTTGTATATTTTATGTTTGATATATTATACATATTATATCATATATCATGTACCATATACCGTGTAGAATACACCATAACGATATATTATGCGTCATAACCATACATCATATATCACATATCTTTATAAAATAATAGAAGGAAAAGTGCCCAACCCAGGAATAAAATACCATATATCTCAAAGGAAGAGAAGACTCTGTAGCATTCTAAAATAGAGTCACAAGCTAGCTGTGTGATCAAAACAATCAGAGAAGGAAGCTTCATGGTGCATGCAGCAAACCTCTTCAATAGCATGCCACAAGACATAAGAAACAAGAAAGAATGCAGCACAGACAGCTTCAAACACAAACTGGACAAATATCTCCGAACCATCCCAGATCTACCAAGAATCCCAGGATATACCAACCTGACAATAAACGGACACAAACTCATTGCTGGAAATGACAAAGCTTCCCGCAATGACCACTACATCCACTCTAGATGACCAAGGCAGAGTCAACGACCTGGCCTGAGCACCACATGCTCGAACTGAACTAAACTAAACTATATATATATAACTAGTATAATAATATGTAAAACTCATATTGAATGTTTTAATAATTGCATTCCACAAGCACTACTATATCCTTTTATGCGTATATACATGCATAGGTTATATATAAATATATACCAGCACACACTCATGCATATCCTGTGAATGCATTGGTTAAAGTTGCATAGTCCGATGCTTTTGAGTTTTTGCTATTTTCTGAGATAAATATATTATACTAATCATTATAATCTACTATACTTTAGTTTGAAGTAGCTTTAATTTTAAATGTCTAAGTTTGGAGATATTTGATGTCAAAACATGCCAAAATAATTTTGGCAATCACGCCAAAACTATGACACCATATATTTCAGTACTAACGGTTTCTATTAATTGACTTGTTATGCCCTTCTATGCAGTGTCTAAGATGAATAACTAGAATCAAATCTAGATAAGTGTTTTGGTTTTGAAAATTCGATGTTTTCATCAGTCTATGCAACTTTAATCCAGGAATGTTGAGTAGGGGAGGATTGTGTGTGTGTGTGTGTGTGGGGGGGGGGGGTAGTACTAGTAGCGACTGACCTGTACAAACACACATTCACAGATCAAACGCATTCATTGCCCATTGACCACGTGACGTTGGGCCCCCGGTGTGTCACTGACAAATCGCAGACCACTTCCGGTTCCAACCCATCCCGCATGTTATTGTTAATTATCAGGCATGCCAATAATTAACAAACAAAAACAAATAGAGTTTTATCATATTTATTTAATTTAAATTGTTCCTTAGCGAAATAATCGGTGTGTGGTCAGCATGCACATTTTAAGGACTATGAAAATTGTCCCATCTAATATATATATATACGTTTCTAAATATGTTTCTATATATATGAAGAGTTCAGGCGTAAAACCATGTAAACGCCAACCCCAAAATGGAGATAAACATTGAAATCAAACCGACAAGTTTATATTTAATATTCCTACTTTTTTTGTTCCATTGCGCCGTATCCATAGGATCATATGAAAAGTGGAATTAGTAAGAATTAAAATTATATTCAGGGAACAAACTTGTATTTAAACTACAGTTTTGGATTGGCTTTTACATGGTTTTGCGCCTGAACTCTTCATATATGTTTATATATATGTATATTTATGTATACATGTATATATATATGAATATATATATATATATATATATATATATATATATATATATATATATATATATATAAACGAGCCCCCGCCCATGTTTATGTTGATAGCGTACTGCAGTAGATATATATATATATAGTTGCCCGTTCACATGGAGACAGGCCGCGCGTATAGTCCACGCGATACTGTTTATTTTGTAACCAATGGAAATGGGAGACAGTTCCAGTATTTCTTATATGTTATTTATTTCATTATCAAAATTTAAATTTAAATTCTATGTTGAATATGAATTTTATTCATATGCTCTAAATCCACCATGTTTGGTACTGGTTATATTTCGCCATTCGAAAGGGAGACTGATGGTCGCGACCTTAGGAGTGTGTGTGTTTGGCGATGAATGTGGAGGGGGGGGGGGGTACTCCACACGACATGTTTACGTTGATTGTGGTGAGCGGGGCAGGGGGGGGGGGTACTCCACACATGTTTATGTTGATTGTGGGGAGCGGGCCAGCGCGAGAGGGGGGGGGGGGGTACTCCAGCCACCCCAAGCTTTAGGCACCCACTGTCGCCAGTGACTACTACGGGGTTGCTAGTTCCTCAGGCATATTTGTTCGCCGACCCCTCCACAACAGCCCCTAGATATTACTATTATCAGCCTTACGCACTCGCCTCAGAGATGTCGATGACTAAGGTTGTATATACGACGGGGGAGAATTGGAGGCGAATGGGGGAGAATTCGCTAATTTAACGACCAAGACCACGTTGGAAATTATGGTTCTCGTCCTATCTCGAAAGGTAAAACTGAATAATTCTATGAAACCATAATATTTTCTTAAAGCTGCATAGTCCGTTGGAGCATTACATTTTCAAAACCAAAACAATTATCTACATTTGATTCTACATATGTAACTTACACACTATTGCACTTCTTAAGCTTTTGTTTCTACATAAAAGGACATGCTGAGGCAATTTAATAGAACATGTTTGTTACTGCCGAAGCCCACGGTGTCCGAGTTTTGGCGAGCTAGGCAAACCTAATTTGACATGTTTGCACATAAAATACCTCAGAAGTTAGCCACTTAAAATGAAAGTTACTTCAAGCTAAAGTAAAATTTAATTTATTTATCTCAGAAAAATGAAAATTCAATACCATCAAAACCATGCAACTTTAACTAAACCGCTTGTCTACATTTATACATATGTTGCTACATATCCGACCATATACCGATGTACTTGTTAAATATGTGTTGCTACGTATAATGAATATTAAGTCAATTTAATAGAACCTATCACTGCTGAAAGTTATACAAACCTATTATATCCCGCACTGTGGTGTGCATTTCAATTCAAATATCTCCAAAGTTAGACATCTTAAATCAAACTTCTATATTAAAGTTACTTAAACTTAAAATGAATTAATTGAAATGATGAGCTCCATATCTAAAAAATATAACAGAAATTAAAAACCATCGTTTTTAGCAACTTTAGGTAAACATCAGGATTTGTTGTTGAAGATTTATGCTGTCTATCATGGATAAGCCTGAATAGGCTTGTTTTCACCATTAGACAGTTTGTGGATAGAAAGCCCCAGCCTACACTTTTACTGACCCAAGGGACTTTTAACCTCCCACACCACATAGACATGATATGAGAGCAACTGGCCTTTGATGATGCTGTAAGTTATACACAGCGGTGGAAATCCAAATTGGCAGAGGTGGGGGCACAGGGAATCGAACCACTGACCTTCAGATTAGGAGTCCGACCTAGAAAAATGTCAGACACTCTAACCACTCCGCCACAGAGAACACCACAATTGCATGCTTATACCTATAACCAAAGACCCTATAATACTAAGACGACTCACTTCCTATCTCTCCCATGGTAATGTAAATTTCTCAGTGCCACCTTGTGGTGGGTTTGATCAGCCTGGCTGCTAGTTGGTGTTTCACATGTAAACACATACAATTATATTATACATTGAAAATAATCGTAAACTACTTGAGAATTTGTATTTTCTCTTTCATGATTCAGAATAAAAAGTCGACATATTCATGCCATTGGTTCATCGTTAGAAGGAACCTTGAATAACTATGCGTTTGTCGCCACTTTCCACATAAGTACATGACATATGACCTATGTATTTCATTCTACCTACAGGTGCGACCTTTTTGATATCACAGGCCGTCCTGATATGCCCATAGATGTTGCTAGGATGTAAGACAACAACAAACAACAGACAACGGCTATCACAGGACGATGATACCATAGATCTCACATGGGGGATAAATAGCCACCCTTCTGAGAATATTACAGTATGTATCCAGTGCGTATTTATAATAGTTTTGCATCATATGTAGTTCAAATGTCGCGTCTATACATATATGTATATATATATATTTTTTATATATATATCTATATATACAGAGATAGAGAGAAGCAGAGAGAGGGAGAGAGACGCCAAGGTAAGAGTAACACAAAATGAAGGGTGGAGTATTATGTGTTGACTGACAAGAGCTAACCGGTGAGGATTACAGAGAAAGCCGGTAGAGGGCGTGGGAGGGGCACAAGTTAGTATTGCATCAAGCAACTGCAACGCTATTATTATTCCTTGCTTTGTTCATGGCGCTTCAGGTCATTACACCATGAACACTACTACTGCTGCTATATTTGGAAACTAGGAAGGTCTAAAACCTTTCGTTATTTCTACTTGTACAATCAACTATACCAAAGATGTTCAATACAAGAATTTTATGTAAAGAAAACCTGTTAAATCACTTCACTGATATTTGCTTTCCCTAGCCACTAAAAAGCAATGAATCAACAATTACCAGAAACTATTTACAGGAACATTTTAGTTGGTAATTACTCCGAAACTTCCGCTATGCCAGACCGATATATATAGCGGAAGTTTCGGAGTAATTACCAGCTAACATGTTCCTGTAAATAGTTTCGCTATGCCAGACCGATATATATATATATATATATATATATATATAGATATATATATATAACTCCTGCTGATTGTTCATTGTGAGATCTTAATACTGAATTTAACTTAAAGTTGCATTCTCTGATGGTTTTGCTTTTTTGCAATTTTCTTCTAATTTGCCGCGCTCGGACACAAAGACAACGAGGAGTTACTTAAAGTTATTTATTTCATGATAATCACTTAGGTTCAATTTCAGGTTATCTTAATCATCATCATAACAAAGATAAATCATCATCATTCAACAACAGAGAAGAGTAAATGCCACATAGGCGAATGAGGCAGGCTCAAATCTGGTGCCAGGCACAATGTCTTCGGAAGAGATGGCTTCCTTAATGTCCATGAATTTGGTGTTAGAGTTGTCTGATTGGCTGGTCATCTTGCTGGAGCGAGATCAGGCATAAAATAAGTCAAAATAAACAAGTCACATGGGGACATCAGCACTTAACCCCTACTAACTGAGTGAAATAAAGACTAATTATGAAAAAAGGGTTGGGTGGGTGGGAAAATCTGACTTGCTTGGTTGGTGCCTCGTGGCGAAGTGACTTCTCAGTGTATAATTAGGTCATATGCGAGGTCACTGAAGGGGTCACGTTAGCCTCGCGTGCAAATTAACGATGTTGCCTCGCAACATACGTAATTAGCTATTTATTACTAGGTTGATCGGTCTAATTTACCACACATAGTTTGATTATAAAATATATATATGGCTAACTTTGGAGATATTTGAAGTGAAAACATGACAAATTAATTTTGTCAAACACATCCGAATATCCTTCCGTGGTAACAGGTTCTATGAAATTGACTAAGTAGTCCATCTATGCAGCAAACTATGTTTAATAAGTGAAGCAGCGTCTAAGTTTGATATGTATAGAGTAGAAGTATATGTAGGTAGGTGTTTCAGTTTAGAAAATGTGATGTTTTAATCGGATTATGCGGCGATATATTTGATTCCGATTACACGATTATTGCTAATTTAAATTCATACAATGGGATCTGCCTTCTGCTACCTCAGACAGGATAACCGAATGAGTTGAGCGTCCGTCTCCCGTTATGGTAGATCGTGCAATTCGAACTCATGGGTTCGAACCCTGGTCGAGTCAAATCAATGACTTAAAAAGTGTTACTTGTCACTACCTAGCCAGATGCTTGGCATTATTAGGGTGGGGGCAAGGACTGGTTGGCTCAGTGTCAGGATAATCTGACTGAGTGGGATATCAGGTCGTGGCAGCCTGGCCTCCTTGTTGGGAAGCACTATAAAGTTGCCATGAGTGTGCATTGTCACAAGTCGGTACCCATTCTGATATGGCCTTAGATGTTGTCAGGACGCAAAACTGCAACAACCAACCAATCTGCGACCCTTGTGTGAGGCGAAATTCTGCCATGTGTGAATCATTTTTCAAAGTACAAACTGCCTGCCGTTTATTAAGTTATCCCTCCTATGACAGGACACCTGCTGTGTTAGCACACCACTGGTACCGGCTGAAGACAGGTTTTGCTACTACTGTAACCTAATTTATTGTTATGGGATTCCATTAATCTCACTCAGCTTATAACAGGTAATTTAAATAGAATTGCCAATTTAAAAATATGCAACTAGTGCGTGAGCAGAGTGGCTATTTTAATTTTGTTATATATTTGTTTATGGGATGTTTATGCTGTCCATAGCATATAAGCTTGGATGATCGAGCTTGTTTTCAATGCTGGGCAGTTATCAGTCTGTGTTTTTTAAGATTATGGTTTGTGGCTAGTGATCTATGTTAGTTAAAAAAAAAAAATTTGGCAAGAGTTTTTCTCTTTTGATTTTTTCCTACACTTAATTCTAGACTAGCCTACTCTATTTACATATTATTCCATAAGTAAGCAGGATAAAAAGGCAACCAAAAGGACATTTAAATAGATTGAGGAAAATTGAATGATTATAAAACAGAACATTATATAAAAAGATGATAAATAGTCAATATTTTCAAGAAGCAAATTAGTCGTGATTGAAACAGTAAATCTCAGTAGCCAAAGAGGCAGGACATGTTAGCACCACAGAAAATGTTCTGAATCACAATCAGGTCACCGAACTCGAAGCTGCATCGTCCGATGAAAACATCAAATTTTCAAGAGCAAGGCAATTATCTAGATTTGATTCTACATATCTAACTTATGTACGCATGCACCTATTAAGCATGTGTTGCCACACAGAAGGGAATAAAATTGACTTCAAGCTACACTAAGGTACATTATAACCATCAACCTAATGTTTTTTTATCTAAAAGAAATGTCAGAAACTCAAAATCATCGGATTATGCAACTTTTAATGGAGGTGGGACAGGCATGAATATTCGTACATAAGGGATTGCTGGACCAGACTAAATAAACCACGAAGTGAGGAGAAGGAACAAGAGAACGAACATATATACAAGATGGTGTCAAATGGGGAGATCTAACGATGAAAGCAAAGTAAGGAAAGCAAAGACAAAAAAGATACCAAAGAGAACGATGCTTATACAGCAACCTATTTATAATGTTGGTGAAACAATCTTAGCAGTCTCCTAAATGGTGTTTAAAAGAAATGATTTCACCTCTTTTGTTTCGCTTCTTCTTTATTAAAAAACCTAACCAAATTCTTTGGGAAATAGGTTATTATTTAAAATACCCCCACCCACCCAATTCAGGCTCACGCACACAGTCACAGGGACCATGTCTATGTAAATATATCCGTATGCATTCTGCCAGACCTGAAGACTACCAAACGCGATGACTGAATCAGTAGAAGTGATAGTTTCCCCTGTGGGATCTCGGAGGTTTGAATCCCAACCGAGTCAAACCAATGACTTTGAAAATTCATACTTGTCGCTATATAACCTGGCGCTCAGCATTAATAGGGATGGACAAGGACTGGCTAGCTCAGTATAAAGGTAATGGGACTGAGTGGGATATTGGGTCATGGTGCTGGCGGCCCGGTCTTCCAGTGGTTCAGCACTATAAAGTCGTCATGAATGCACACTGTCACAAGTCAGGACCCGTCCTGATATGACCTTAGGTGTTGATAGAACGCTAAACCTCAACAAACATACAAACTGCGCAGATAGACTAATGAGAAATTGCAGTCCTGAAACTAATCCGCGCTCTAAACAATAATTGTGATGGGATACCTTGGTTGGTTGGTTGTTGGAGCTTTACGTCCTAACAACATCTAAGGCCATATCAGGACGGGTACCGACTTGTGACAGTGTGCACTCATGGCGACTTTATAGTGCCAACCAATCCTTGCCCTATCCTAATAACGCTGAGCATCTGGCTAGGAAGCGACAAATATTAATTTTTAACTCATTGGTTTGACTCGACATGGGTTCGAACCCATGGATTCGAATCACACGACCTACCAAAACGGGAGACGGACGCTAAAACTCATTCGGCCATCCCGTCTGGTTGGGATAACTTTCAATAACATGTGCCTGTATGAGTGGGATCTACACATTTTTTGTTTTGTTAAGCCCCAGTGACACGAGGCCTGCGTTTGCTTACGATCGATTCGCGAGCATTTTGCAATTAAATTACAACCATCTTACGACCACCTTACGACTAATCGCTGAGTGCTCGCCAACGATTTCGGCCCATTTGGGTCACAAGGAGGTTGTCACTGCAGCACCGACAATCTCCTTGCGACCTCTGGCGCCTCCACGTTCATTGCCATATTTGGAGATGCAATGTGGCGCGTGGCCATTGGTAAGTAACGATGATGTCACAATGTCACCTCGTGCATCATTGTCGACATGGCGACGTATTAAAATAGTTTGGAACAAATTGTTTCATTTTTGTCACAAGGAACTCGCAGGCTTTTGGCTGCCAAGTGACCGCAAGTGAACGCAGGTCGTTGTGTGACTGGGGCTTTAGATCCCTGATCCCCGAAAAGTAATTCACCAGATACAACCCAAGCACAATCGGCTCGTCTATATAGTAGTATAATTTGGAGAGAACCTGAACCAATGGGTTGCACCCCTGGTCGAGTCAAACCAATGACTTAAAAATTGGTACTTGTCACTTCCTAGCCTGGCGCTCGACATTATTAGGATAGGACAAGGACTGGTTAGCTCAGTGACAGGATAATGTGACTGAGTGGGATATCGGGTGATGGTGCCTGTAGCCTGGTTACCCAGTGGGACAGCACAATAAAGTCGCCATGAGTGCGCACTGTCACAAGTCGGTACCCGTCCTCATATGACCTTAGATGTTGCTAGGACGTAAAACAACAAACAAACAAAACCTGAACCAAACTATGAGATGCAATGGATGCAGAGGTGGTTGGTGGTGGTACAACTTGATGGTGACGCATGATTGCATAGAAGCGCGCGCAATCCCCACACTGCACCGCCCCTCATTCATTCATACGCCAGCTCACCGAGCGCTAGCAGTGCGTGCGGCGAGTTTCTGAGCGCGGGCTGTGCTGTTGACGAGTGATGTGCGCGTCTTGTACGAGTGGGTTTATGCTTATAGGGGCGATGATGCCCACAGGCCCCGATCCCTATCTGACGCCGCTGATATCCAGCCCCTATCGGGTGTCAGCCACTGACACGCCGGTCAACAGCGCCCGTTAATTCAGCCGTCCCCTACTCACCGGCGCTAAGGGGTCTCCGGAACATTTGCACGGAGGATATATCCCTCCGCAGGGCGCGTTGAAATGGGCTGAGTCATTGACCTTCAATTTCATCGTTGAACAGCGCCATTGAAAAATGCGACAACTCTATGAAAAATAGAGACCCCTGGGGGTGTCAGTCGGTACTACCAGGGTCTTTCGTGGGGGTAATGTCAGTTACTGTATATTATTGTTGTTGTTCTTAGGGAACTATTTGATTCGTTATTCATTCGTTCATTTATTTATATCCATTTATTGATGTATTACTATTAGATCTTCCATGACTCATTTGTGTCGATACGGTGTGCACAGATAATGGGAGCTGAACAAAAAAGGGGAGTCATCCTTTTCTGGATATTTAATTTTTAATTTTAAAAGTTTGTTTGTTTTTTTGAATAACAAAAGTTGTCTTTTTTTATTGGGGGTCGGGGGGAGTAGATTCCTTCTATATAGTGATAAGATTAAAGTTTTCAATTCGATTGCCGGGGCTAACGTGCCGTATGTCCCCCCGCCTTTGGGGAGGTCGCGGTCTGCCCGCGAGAGGGGGTATGACTATGAGGCCATCTGTCATAAACTAACCACCAAGTGATACAACGTAGGTGTGTGGTCGGGGCATTGTTTGGATCCAGTTTACAAATAAATCGGACACTATTTAAAGTTGCATAGTCCGATGGTTTTGAATTTCTGTATTCTTTCTGAGATAAATATATTGGATCGATCACTAATATCTACTTTACATTAGTTCAAAGTTACTTTTATTTTAAATGGTAAACTTTTGAGATATTTTGAGTGCAGACATGGAAAATTAGTTTTGGCAAGCTTGCCAAAACTCTGACAAATTGACTCAGTTTTACCTGCTACGCAGAAACAAATGCTTAATAAGTGCATCGGTATCGAAGTTAGATATGTAAAATCAAATCTAGATAATTGGTTTGGTTTTGAAAATTTGATATTTCATCGGACTATGCAGCTTTAATCCAAGTTAAAAGTATGGCAACATCCGCGAACACGCTTTTGTGTATGCGTCTGTCCTTGGGATGAGCGTGATGCGAACGAGACGGTCGAAATATCTGTTGTTTGAGATTGGTGGGTGTGCTGTGGAATGCCTTATCGCAAAATAGTCGATGGTCAGTTATTCGTCATTTGGATGCTTTAAATAAGTCAGGGAAGAAGGGCCATATATAATATATATAAAGGCACACAAATATATTTAAATAGATACAAATACAAATAGACCTATACAAAAATATATACATATTCATACATATATATACAAATATAAACAAATATATGAACACACATATACATATATACACATACATGTATTTCAGATATACACATATTTGTCAGATATACACACACATACATACACATACATATATATCTATACACATATAATATACACACATATACACATATACAGACATACATATATTTCAGATATACACATATATGTCAGATATACACACATACATATGTCATGGGGGTGATGAAAATGGGAAATACCGTGCCTAGAGCGGGACTCGAACCCGCATCTCTTTGCATTCCGGGCCAGTGTGCTAACCATTACACCACCTAGGCTCCCTGATATCAACAGACTCCCCACGCCTACCTGTCTATGTGGTTACTTGCCTGAGAGGTCAGTGCAGACCACTACACTCGTCCCCCTGGAATTGTAAGTCTTGTAATGCTTACAATTACATACATACAGGCAATGCACCCACACATACACAGGGTAGGTTCTACAACTATACAGCGCGTAGCTTGTATAGGATCCTGGTCACGGCACCAGTGTCATGGGGGTGATGAAAATGGGAAATACCGTGCCTAGAGCAGGACTCGAACCCGCATCTCTTTGCATTCCGGGCCAGTGTGCTAACCATTACACCACCTAGGTTCCCTGATATCAACACACTCCCCACGCCTACCTGTCTATGTGGTTACTTGCCTGAGAGGTCAGTGCAGACCACTACACATACATATATCAATACACATATAATATACAGACATATACATATATACACACATACATCTATTTCAGATATACACATGTCAGATATACACACATACATACATATATCAATACACATATCATATACACACATATACATATATATATATACAGATATACAAACATACATATATTTCAGATATACCCATGTCAGATATACACACATACATACACATACATACATATACACATACATACATGCACATACATGCACATACATGCACATACATGCACATACATACATACATACATACATACATACACATATAGACTTAATGATAGTTGAATTTGTCCACAGAATGGTACTTACAAAAGAAGCGTGAACTTTATTTTGTATCGCACCACTGACAGACTTAACACTTGTCAAGGTTCCCCCCAATTATAACCGAGTAATATTTCCCGTAATGAAATGGCCATCTGGCCGGGCGGGGTGCCGGATCCGGGGCGCTGCTGCCCGGTGCCGGTGGCGGTGATGGCGGACAGAGGCGCCGGTGCTGGTGGTGTTGCTGGTGGTTGTGGTTGTGGTGGCGATGACGGCTGGTGTGGGGACAGGGGTCGGGTGCTGCCCTAGGGCCTTGCCCGTCCCACCAGCCATGATGAGCTCCGCACCCAGCACGGACCTGCACCCACGCCGGATGTTCATTTGTTGGCTTTAATTAAAACATCTCCGAGGACAACGCCCATCAGGATGACAGAGGGACACAGTCCCACACAACTCATCCGTGGAGGCATATGGCGCGCGTACACAATAGGTTATATATATATATATATATATATATATATATCATTTGGATATATCAGTATATCTGCAATTTCCCGCCAGTGACAAAGCCCCGGAGAGGGCAAGGGGTAAAACCTTGAAGTGCAAATACAATTACCCAAGAGTATTTGTGTTGCATATATATAGAAAGGGACTAGTGTCCTTAAAGGTGCATAGTCCGATGGGCTTTGAGTTTATTGCATTTTCTTAGAAGGACATATTAGAGTGATCATTATAATCTACATTACTTTAGTTTGAAGTAACTTTTATTGCAAATGGCTAACTTTTGAGTTATTTGAAGTGCAAACATGCAACATTAGTTTTGGAAAGCGTACCAAAACTCTTGACACCATATATTTCTGCAGTAATATGTTCTATTAAATTCTTCAGTATTCCCTTCTATATGGGGTGACACATGTTTAATAAGTGCACCAGTATCTAAGTTAGATATGTAGAATCAAATCGAGACACTTGTTTTGGTTTTGAACATTTGATGTTTTAATCGGACTATGCAGCGTTCATATAATATATATAAATTTATAAATACATATTTAATAAATTAAGCGGTTGTCACACCTCGCCGGATTGAGCAACGGACAGAATTGTCTAGTCTGGGCATCATAAGTATCAAAATGTATTAAAATGTGTCAAAATGTTGCGATATCGCGTCAAAGGCCACTGGACGAACAGACATGAAATGGACATGAAACAAACATGAAGTCGTTTAGCGGACTAAAGCTGAGATTCCTTCTACGCGGTATGCGGCATGCAGCATGCGGCATGCGGTATGCGGTATGCGAATGGGAAGATTCCTTCTACACGGTATGCGGCATGCGGCAGACGGCACATGACTGGCTATATTTAAAAAATAAAAATAAACAAGTATACTCCATACTGCACTGTATATGGCCTAATATGGCATGTATATCCATGTAACTCTTGGTACTGCACATGGAGGTTCCTACCTTTATAATTACCAAATTATAGATAAGTATTCATATATTTGTGGCTCTGGTAGTATTTTTACCAACCCGAACCCCCACCACCACCACTACTGCACTTGGTGTAGATACAGGGCTAAAGACTATCAGTCGCCTCCTCCAGCCTTATATCAATGGACAAATGCGACTGATGCTTTTCTATTCGCACCACCTTGTCCCGGCTGTCCGTAATTATCAGTCGCCTCCTCCAGCCTTATATCAATGGACAAATGCGACTGATGCTTTTCTATTCGCACCCCCGTGTCGCATGCCGCATGCCAGACCGATCGCTACAGGGACCGATCGAGTTGTCGCATTCGCATTCGCATTCGCATTCGCATTCGCATACCGCGTGTAAGGGTTGCATCCCATTGACTTCAAGGCGTTTCGATTTTTTGCCGCATTCGCATTCGCATACGCATAACGCATACCGCGTGTATGGAATCCTAGCTTTAAGCTAGGATTCCTTACACGCGGTATGCGGTATGCGAATGCGAATGCGAATGCGGCAAAAATCGAAAAGCATCTAAGTCAATGGGGGTGATTCCTTACACACGGTATGCGGCATGCGGCATGCGGCATGCGAATACTGAATCGGTCCATGTAGCGATCGGTGCGGCATGCGAATGCGAATGCTGCTGCGTTTGCCATAGAGAACCATGGTGAGGAAACCTGACACTGTGTGTGGGTGTGGGTGTGGGTGTGGGTGAAAGGACCCATCCTGTAATCACGCCGCACGCCGCATGCCGCATGCCGCATGCCGCATACCGTGTGTAAGGAATCCTAGCTTAAACGACCTCAAACCAGACAAGAACCATAGACGTCAGTCTGGCGGCATCCGTTCCTAGTTTTGTGCATGTTCAAACTTGTATGGACACAAAACGGACTTTGTTTGGTTTATGTCCGTTTCCCCCAATCCGGTGAGGCGTGACAGGGCATTTAAGGACGCTAATATATATATATATTATATATTATATATACATTTTATATATATATATATATTATATCACCGTTGAATAATCGAATGGTTTTAAGTTGCTGTCAGTTAAACAAAATATATTAGCTTGATTATTATAATCTACGCAATATCAGTTTGAAGTAACATTCATTTAAAACAGCCAACTTTGGATATATATAAAGTACAAATATGCCAGATTCACTTTGATATGCATTTAAAACATATTGAAACGATGTGTAAAATAAGAAAGACCGACCATCAGAGTGTGATGTTGGTTCCTTGATTCGGCTTATTTAGAGGATTATTAACTTATGTAATGCAAGTCTGGAGTAGCACACACAACTGTTTTGCTGTCACAGTTCACAAAACCAATGTATGACTTCCACAGACATGGTGCGGAACGTGCAACATGTGTGATAAGGGCTTTTCAATATTTTTGCAACTCAGGATTATGTGTAGATTATGATAAGGCACTGGTCGAAACCAGACATTTTATTGGCACACATGTAATTGTGCTTGGAATCAGCCTGAGACAAGGTCTTGTCTTATGAAGAGGTGAATGTGTTGCTTATTTGTTTGTTGTATTCACTCGTAGCAATGTGTATTCATGGTGATTTTATAGTGCTGCTCAAGTGGGAGGCCGTGCTGCAATATGACCTGATATAGATGGGATGGCGATAGAGCATCCGTCTCCCATGTTGGTAGACCGTGGGGTCGTGGATTCGAACCCTGGTCGAGTCAAACCAATGACGTAAAAATTGATTCTCTTTGCTTCCTTGCCAGGTGATCCGCATTATTAGGATAGGGCAAGGAGCAGTGGAATGAAGAAGACCAATTGTCCGCGATTGAAATTCCCCCTCTTTAAACAACTAATGTACCAAACAACAAAAATAAAATAGATATATATATATATCTTACTCAGTCACATTATCCTGATTTTGAGCAAGCCAGTCCTTGCCTTATGTTATTCAAGCCGGAGAAGAAAAGGCAGACATCGGAAGAGGTGCGTAGATAAAGCTAAGATTCCTTACACACGGCATGCAGTATGCGAATGCGAATGCGGCAAAGAATCGAAACACCTTGAAGTCAATGGGCTACATTCCTTACTCGCGGTATGCGAATGTGAATGCGAATGCGGCAACTCGATCGGTCCCTATAGCGATCGGTGCGGCATGCAGCATGCGGCATGCGGCATGCGAATAGAAACCTCAGTCCGACATGTCCATTAGTTTTAGACGAGGAGAGGCGACTGATCAATATGGAACGGTCACACACAGGGGTGCGGAGGGGAAACATATGGTAGTGGTGGTGGTGGGCAGACACATGCCGCACACCGCGTAGAAGGAATCCTCCCATTCGCATACCGCGTGCCGCATACCGCATACCGCACATAAGGAATCTTAGCTTTACATCAGGGAATGGGCAGGCCTGGATTTGGCAAGTCCCATAAGGCAGTTAAAGTTGCATAGTCCGGTGGTATTGAGTTTCTGAATTTTTTATGGATAAATACATTAGGTTGATCATTATTATGTACCTTACTTTAGCAAATGGAGAGCGGCAGTCAAGTAATGAAAGCAGTCTTTGTCGCATCGCGACCGACAGCATGATGATGATGATGATGACTTTAGCTTGAAGTAACTTTTATTTTAAGTGGCTAACTTTTGAGATATTTGAGATAAGTGGAAGATTGCAAAATAAATTTTGGCAAGCACACCAAAACACTGACCCCCATAGGCTTCTGCAGTAACAGGTTCTATTCAATTGCCTCAGTATTCCCCTTCTGTGTGGTGACAAATGTTTAATAAGTGCATCAGTATCTAAGTTCCATATCTAGAATCACATTTAGATCATTGTTTTGGTTTTGAAAATTTGATATTTTTATCGGACTATGCAGCTTTAAGTGGAGAACAAGGAAAACAACCAACCACCCTGCACAGGGAACTCAGTCAGCGCTGGTACCGAGTCGGTTGTTACTAGTAGTAGTAGTTAGTGTTACCATGCAGCATTACGTGGGGTGTTTCAACCGTTGCCGGTGTGGCGATTTAAAATCTCAGTGTTTAGAGTCTACGCTCGGGGTTCTGCACATGCATCAATGGGTTATGCACATGCGCGTATCCAATTAACACCACTCAGGTGACTCGAGTCACCCGAGTTGCTAGAAATTCAAATAGAACACCGCGAGTGGAGTTGACAAAAACACGTCCCTTGTGCAAAAAGTTTAACCCACCTCTTGGCTGGGGTTGGCTAGGAGCGATGACGTCACATTTGTGCGTCAAAAACTTGCTAAGGTCACCTGAGTTGATTAATCTAATCCGCTGAAATGCCGTTCCATTTTGACACATGCGCAGAACCCCAAGCGTAGAATCTAAATACACTGAGATTTTAAACCGCCACACCGGCGATGACTTGTGCCGAGGGCGGCCTGTCCCGATACCATCACATCTGATGTGACTCTCTGGCCCTGTCACCTGCCCCCGAGTGGAGGCATCGAGCAGTTATCTTCACATCGTGCGTATTATCGTTTACCGAATGATGGCGCGCTTTATAAGGGCGTGAGGGGCGGGGGGGGGGGGGTGGGTGGGGGGAGGGGGAGTGTACATGTGTGTGTCTGTGTGTGTCTGTGTGTGGAGGGGGTGGTGGGAATGGGGCGGCACAGGTGGGGTTATAAGGCACGTGCAGATTTCGGCAGATAAAGGGGGCATGGTGCCAGGCAGAGGGCATGGCCAGGAGTTGAGGTGGCAGGTTTCTGGTGGCCAGGAATTAGTGGGGGTTGTCGGGGGAGGGGGGGGGGGGGGACGTGGGTGGTGGGTGGTGGGTGGTGGGTGGTGGGTGCGCATGCGTACTATAGCAGTACCTGTGCGGTCGGCGTGGTGTCGTCTGCCTCCGCTTGGCGCCAAAAAAACAGGGACGCGCGGGAGGCGAGACGCGGCGCGGGTCCAGCAGACGACATCTTGGGTGAAGGCCAGAACGAGGCCAGTGTCTGTACACCCACAGCACATATTCACAATTAAATAGTTTTGTTCCTTTCGACAACAGACCGGCGAGAGTTGCGGTCGTGTGGAATTGCGGTGAAAGGAATGGGTGTTGAAGGGTCGCCGTGGTTTGGAAAGAAGTGGCAGGCTGCCAGTTGGATTCATAATTTGGCAGAGAAAAGGACAAGGTCGCTGTACAAAAAAAAAGATAACCTTCAAAGATGTCTACGAATTCAATCAGTTGCCAGCTGGAAAATATATTACTTGTTTTATTCGTTATCGACAGAATCTAATGACATTGACATAAAGGCCATGAGGTACTGTATGTATGTATGTATGTATGTATATATATATATATATATATATATATATATATATATATATATGTATAAATAACAATATATATACACAACATCCCATTTAAATATATATATATATATATATATATCGCCCATTGGAAATTATGTTATTAATAGATTTTGTCGATAGCAAATAAAACAGGTAATATATTCCATCTAGAAACTTATTGAATAAAATAAGAATTATATATATATATATATTTATTCACATCATCAACTCGTGACTATATATGATTAATCACCAACATTGTCCACCTGTAATGCTATATAATGTACTGTCATATAAGTGTAATTGTGCAATCTACTGTTTAAAATGAATGATAACATGTCAGTCAGAAGTTTATGATAGTCCATAAACAAGTGCTATGTCAACATACAAACGCCTTGTAAAATATTCTGATATTAAAGCATTGGTGGGGGAATGCAAATGTTCTATTTTGAAACAGGTATACGTGACCAGGTGCATATATGTGTTTATGTAGGTGCTGGTGGTGCTTGATTGATAGGTAAATAGACATAGTGGTGCTGGCAGGACTGTGTGTAAGAGGCACTCAGAGCCCTACACACTACCCCCCCCCCCCCTCTGCTAGTCAGGATCACCACACTCAGGCTCAAGGCAAGTGGTGGCCAGAGGAGCCACACAGCTTGGTGGTGGTGGGCAGATCACTGGTAACCATGGGGACCAGGAATGCTGGATCCCTATTGGTAGAGCTAAGAATGCTTATTTCTCCTTGGGAGAATGGGGTGGGGTGATACTCTACACTGAATCCATGTACCATATATATAATAAACCAGAGGGCTTGACTCTCTCTCTCTTCTTTCACCCTTTATACTCTTCCTTTCTCTTTGCCTGTATTGATTTCACTATAGCCTGCCTACACAACCACAGATTCGAGCAGTAAACTTTACATACTGGTGACCACGACGAGGAAGGATTCAACTTTACTTTATGGATACGTCCTTACATCCTGTTGGTAGGGCCTTCACCTCCGAGCAACATCTAAGGTCATATCACATGATCAGGACATGTACCGACTTGTGAAAGCGCACTCATGGCGACTTTATATTGCTTTGTCACTGGGAGACTGGGTCATCAGCACCCTGACCTGATATCCCACTCAGTAACATTATCTTGAAACTGAGCCAACTAATTCTTACCCTATCCTATTAGTGTTAAAGCTGAACTTCATGCTAGGGAGCGGAATGTATCAATTTTGTATGTCATTGGCTTCACTCGGCAAGGATTAAAACCCAAACCTCAGACACAGGGACAACACCAGCACTCTTACCCACAGAACCCCCCCCCCCCCCCCCCCACACGCATATATGTATGTATATATATGTGCTCTATAATCCATTATGGGAATATAAACAAGGACACTACCGATCTTCAGTTCCCTATGTAATAGTTAGCACTTATCCTATCTAGCTGACCCTGTTATTATGACATAGACCACGGTGGCGCCCCCT
Source organism: Branchipolynoe longqiensis (assembly GCA_030323885.1). Taxonomy (NCBI): domain Eukaryota; kingdom Metazoa; phylum Annelida; class Polychaeta; order Phyllodocida; family Polynoidae; genus Branchipolynoe; species Branchipolynoe longqiensis. The sequence goes on from CM059187.1 coordinate 126,407,501, forward strand.
GTGAGCGGCCCTGTGCACTGTATGCCAGCTGCGCCTGGCCTTAGCGCATTCAAGGTGCGCGGTGATTGGGCGAGCGATACCATCTTCGCCTACCTGCAGACGCCATTGAGCGTCCGCATAATGAACGACATTAGGGTTTCCACGGCACTGGCCGGTGCGACTGAGCCGGTATACTGAGACTGTGGGGTTGGGGGGACCATGGGTCTCTTGGCATTTAATATATCTCCGCCAGAGAATATATATCTTCTTCTCAACCACATCAGTCTTATCTTGTTCTGTTATTGGGGCCAACTGTTTATGTGCTCTAATCAATGGATTATGGGAATAAACAAGGACACTACCGATCTTCAGTTCCCTATGTAATAGTTAGCACTTATCCTATCTAGCTGACCCTGTTATTATGACATAGACCACGGTGGCGCCCCCTGTGAGCGGCCCTGTGCACTGTATGCCAGCTGCGCCTGGCCTAAACGCATTCAATTTTTAACTTTAGGTGGGCATTTAATATATCTCCGCCAGAGAATATATATCTTCTTCTCAACCACATCAGTCTTATCTTGTTCTGTTTATTGGGGCCAACTGTTTATATATATATATATATATACATATATATATATATATATATATATATGTGCTCTATAATCTATTATGGCAATATAAACAAGGACACTACCACCTAGCAGTTCTCTCCCCCCTTTATTTAGTCTACTACCCACTCCTAGTTCATTGAGTTAGTACTACCCAACCTGCTGCTGACTAGATTAGTTCCTTCATCCGCCACTACTCGGCCACCTGTGAGTGGCTCATGACTGCATGATACCAGCTGCGCCTGGTCACTACCTCTGCCAGACCCGCTCAGCAGGACGGATTATATATATTTCCAACAAATAACCTATATATTTATATATATATATAAATATATATGTATGTATTATAATGTATTATAATAATATAAAGGAATGGAGCAATTCCAATGTTAATATCATATTTCATTGTATGATTATTTGCGTGTATTCGGATTCGCGCACCCACCCCTTTATGGGCGTGCGATTGGGGCGCCAAATGTTTGGTGCGGAAATGATTCAAACCACTGTCACTTCGCTCTGCTTTGTCTAACCTTATTGCCTAGTGGTTTATATATATATATATATATATATATATATATATATATATAGGTTGTTTGTTGGAACTTTACGTCCTGGCACCATACTAGACCAAGCCACTGGCACCATGACCCAATTCCCCACTCAGTCACATTATCCCGATACTGAGCTAATCAGTCCTTTCCATATCCTAGGAATGCCAAGTGCTAGACTATAGGTAGCGACAAGTATCAAATTTGAAAGTCACTTGTTTGACTCAACAGGGTTTCCTGTTTGTTGGAGTTTTAAGTCCTGGCAACATCTAAGGTCATATCAGGACGGACAAATAAATATATATATATAATAAGTGTGTCATGGTCGTATACGGGAGATCGGGAGTTGGGTTCCCGGTCGAGTCAAACCAAGGACTTATACAATTGATACTTGTCAGTTCCTAGCCAGGCACTCAGCATTAATAGGATAGGGCAATGACTGGTTAGCTCAGTGTCAGGATAATGTGACTGGGTGGAATATCGGGTCATGGTGCCGGCAGCCTAATTTCCCAGTGGGGCAGCATTATAAAGTTGCCATGAGTGCACACTGTCACAAGTCGATACTCATACTGATATGACCTTAGATGTTGCTAGGACATAGAAGTTAGAACTCCAACAACCAACCAACTATATATATCAAAAATATATATGTATATATATATATATATATATATATATATATGTGTGTGTGTGTGAAGCATCTATCCTACAAAAGTTAAACATAAACAAAGAAGAAGAAAAAAACTCACCCACAAAACATGGCAACAATCTACAGATAAGTGGCTAACTACACAGGCACTTCCGCACCCTGTGCACCCAGTTCCCAGAGCCGACAGACAGACTAACACACACACACACCCCTCAGCAGGTGTGGAACCTACAGGCCCTCCACCGCCGCCGCCACACCGGCACGTCAAAGAGTCGGAGGTCCATTATCCACACTCACACCACCAGGCCTGTCAATTACGCCTTCAAAATGGACTTAATCTCATGACTCGGGTCTTACCTCACCCACCTCCTGACTTGTGCATAAACGCGCGCCGGGCGTGACTGCCTCCAGCGTGTGCGTTTGTCACAGGTCAGAAACCCGGGGCTACCATAACGTGACATTTTTAGGCTCTTTCTCCTCATTCATCCACACACACACAGTTCCCCAGTTCCCGTTCCACCCACTCTACCCCCACACCCGCACACCCACTCCCAGTCACACCCACACCCACACCTACACAATCACATGCTACCCCACCCCCACCTACACACGCATACTCTACCCCCACACCTACACCTCCACACCTACACTCACCATCACACTCTACCCCAACCATGACCCCCCACTCACTCTCCACCCCCAACCCCCAAGCCCACTCACCCTCTACCCCCACACCCCACCCCCACTCACACTCTACCTCACCCCCGATCCCACTAACAGTGACACTCTACTCCCCTACCCCCCACCCACACTACACTCACTCTACCCCCACACCCACACCCCACTCACAGTCACACTCTACCCCGCACCCGCTCACAGTCTACCCCACCCCCACCCCACATGCATACTTTACCCCCACACCCCCACAACGCCACTCTACCCCACACACCCGCACCCCACACACTCTACCACCACACCTACCCTCACACTCCTACTCATACTCTACCCACACACCTACACCCACACAGCCACTCTACCCCACCCCCCCACATCCCACTCACAGTCACACTCTACCCCCCCCCCCCGACACCCCCCCACTCACTCCCCCCACTCCCACTTTCCACTCACTCTACTCCCACCCGCACACCCCACTCACAGCCACACTCTACCCTCACCCCGACACCCCACCCCATTCACTCTCCCCCACCCACACTTCCACTCACTCTACCACACTCCCAGTCACACTCTACCCCACAACACTCTACCTCCCCACCCACACCTACACTCACACTCTACCCCACACCCACACCCCACTCACCAATGTGACTGAAAACTCCCCAAAACAACAAAACAACAACACTTACAGTCACACTCTAACCTCAACCTGACACCTCCCCACTCACTCCCCCCACCTCCACTCACACTCTACCCCCACCCCCACTCCCCCACTCACACTCTCCCCCCAACCCACCCCTACTCACTCAACCCCCACCCCTACACTTTACCCCACACTGACACACCAACGAACACTCTACCCACGACCGACACACCCACAAACGCTCTACCCCACACCCACGTTCACCCTACCCCCACACCCCACACTCACCCTTTCTAATATTCAACGTTGACGCCTTTGAACGAGTCAAATCACACACGCAATGTGCACCGGTGTGCATTCGCACGGATGGAATACGAGTACACTGCAGGTGTCAGATGCCTTTTGAATCTACTACATGCATTTCATACTTGTAACATAATCGAAATGTTGCATTTACACACAGAGAAGCCTCCCCACTCCCCCCGCCTCCCACCCACTCACCCCCGCCTCCCACCCCACTCACCCCGCCCCTCCCCCGTTGAGACGCCCGTTATTGAATTGTGAACGCGCGTGAACCTTCCCCAAATATCGTCCATTTGTGTGTGAGGATCCCTTTCTACTAGGATATATAAGTTATGCCTTCATCTTTCGTGAATGGAAATATTATAATATGTGTTATCCTTAATATGTATTATCTCAATTGTGGACTAGGAGGGGTGGCAAAGTCGGTAAGAGCGCTGGCTGGTTTCTCATGGGTTGAAACCAGGACCAGGTCAAACCGACTTACCAATTTGATATTTATCGTTTACCTAACCAGCTCTTGGTATTGCTAGGATGAGGCAAGACTGGTTTGCTCACTACCAGGATAAAGTGACTCAGTAGGCTGGTGCAACACTCAAAAGTTGCCATGGGTGTGCGCCATTACAAGTCAGTACCTATCATAGCAACGCACAGCTTGCTCCACTTCCGCCCACACTAGATTAAAAAACAACAAACCGTCAACCCACAAAACAAGGCATGGAAAGAGAGCGGCATGATATGGCATTGGCATGACGGATGGTATACACTACAATGAGGAATATGCTAGATATGTCAGTGCCAGGCTGTCAAAAAGCATCACGGAGAACTGGAAAGAGCACCAGGGCTCCAAAACATAAGTATCACAAACTTTGATAAATTTCACTAACCAAACCCTAAATCATAAGTATAATCAGGTACAACTAATACACACTTTAATGTTCATGTCTTCCTCTATGCGCACAGGTAAAAGTAAAAGTAATGGAGGTATGCATGACTATCTATCAAAAGGGGCCATGTGTGCTGTATGCACCAGCACATACACCCCGAATCCATCAATCACTAAGCCAAAATAAAATCAAAACAAAATAAAAAACTGGCGAAATCAAGCAACCACTAACCCAAAAATATTATTTAAAGTAAAATAAATATGGTAGAAGAGATTAAATGCAAACTGGGAAGGGGCACACACTTCGCCCACCTAAACTGCCAGAGTGCATCCAATAAAATAGACATAATAAAAATGCATCTAAAAAAAGACAATCTAGATGTACTAACGTTATGAGAGACATTGTTCACTGACAAACACCAAAACAACACCCTCAATATAGATGGATATAGGCTTGTATGTAATGACAGACAGCACATTAATGCAATGAACCAAACAAAGAAAGGTGGAGGTGTTGCCATTTACTGCAAAGCCACCAAAAACCTAGACACTGAAAAGCTAAAACCAACAAATCTCTCAAATGAGCACATAGAGCTACTATGGTGCCTAATAAAAAACGAAAAGCAAGCAAATGTAGCCATAGCGAGCCTCTATAGGCCACCGTCAGGTGAAATTGAAGTATTCCTTGAAGAACTAGAAAAGAGCATAAACACTCTAAAAAAATCAACGAATGCAGAAATCTTTGTGCTAGGGGACTTCAATGTGAATTACAGCAGCAATGAAAAAAATTAACTAATGCTGCAAACCACCATCAAGATCTTAGGCCTGCAGCAGCTCATCACTGAAAACACAAGGCTAAGCAACAATAGCTCAACAATAGACCTAATACTAACCAACTCGAACCATGCCACAAAATGGGGCACTAGAAGCTGGGGAATAAGCGACCACAAACTAGTATATGTAACCAGGAAAAAGCTCAAAAGCACAAATCAATATGAATACAAAATGGGCAGGTCCCTAAAAAACTACTCAGAAGATACATTAAAAAATCATCTGCACCAAAACATAAACAACATCACACAAAACAGAGATGATGTTGATATCTATTGGGACAACATCATCACAGAAATAAGAAAATCAATTGATGAGATGTGTCCCATGAAGAAAATAAAAATACAAAAAAACCAAGACCCTTGGGTAGACAAAGACCTGCTAGCACTCATCACAACCAAAAGTAAACTGGGTGATAAAGCAAAACGCACAGAAACAATAGAAGACAAACTGGCCTACCGCATCGCCAGAAACAACTCTCTCAAAGCTGTGAGAACAGCAAAAAAGAAATACATAATAAAGCAGGACAAAGACTGGGGAAGCAACACAAACAAATTCTGGAAAAATGTAAACCTATTATTCCCAAAAAATAACAAAGAAGAGCATACAAACTTCCAAGATAACGAAGGGGCAATGCTCACAGACAAAGATGCAGCAAACAAACTGAAACTTTGCCACAATAGGGCAAAAGCTGTCAGAATTTTTTTTTAAAAGATGGGGAAACAGATCAGGAACTGTGGAGAATGAAATTCCCACCTGCAAAACAGATATGATAGAATTAAAAAAATTAATAAATGACATAGACACGAATAAACCAAGTGGAATAGATGAAATACCAACCAAAATACTGAAAGAGGCACTCCAAGCCATCCCGGCCACCATAGTAGACCTATTCAACATCTCCTTTGAGCAGGGGCGTTTTATCTCAGCCTGGAAAATAGCAACCATCACCCCCATTCACAAAGGTGGAGACAAACAAAACATGGGAAACTACAGGCCAATATCAATTCTTCAAACCCCAGGCAAGCTCATTGAAAAAGTGTTACATAGTCATATCAATGAACACCTGGAAAAAAATGATATACTAAACGAAAGACAAGGGGGCTTCAGGAAACTGCACTCCACATCAAAAACAATAGCTAACCTAACAAATGACATAATGGCATCAATGAACCAAAAACAATTAGTTGGAGCCGCCTTCATTGACTTCAGCAAAGCATTTGACACAGTAGACCACAAAATACTACTGGAAAAACTAAAAACCATGGGCATAAAATCCAAAACTATGGATTGGATAAGATGCTACCTGAACAACAGGCAACAGAAAACAAAAATAAACAATACACTATCAGACAACCAACCTGTCACATGTGGTGTACCCCAAGGGTCAATGTTAGGGCCACTACTCTATATAATCTATATAAACGATCTTGAAAAATGGTTGCAAACTGAATGCCTCCAACTATATGCAGATGACACAGTCATATACACAAATGGCACCACAGAAGAGGAGGTAATAACTAAACTAAATAAACTCCTACTAAAACTAGATGAGTGGTGTGAGTCCAACAAAATAACCATCAACACAAGCAAATCAAAAACAGTACTCTTCTCGCATAAACAAATGCCAGAAAGAAAACTACACTGTAAGTTAGGAAACCAAACACTAGAAAATGTAGACCATTACAAATACCTAGGCCTTGAGTTGGACAGCCAACTAAACTACAACCTATGTATAAATAAAATTATACAAAAAGTAAACCACAAACTGTGGCTATTTGCAAAAGCTAAACTGAGGGCACTACATTGACACGAATGACAATGTGCAATAAAAATCTATCAAAGGAGCATGGTGCTAGCCCTATATTTGACTATGGAGATGTAGTAAGAGTAGACAAGCTATGACATACACAAAAGAACTAAAGTGAAATTACTAGAAAATAGGAGAATAATTCATTTGAAAACATTAGCATATAGCTATAGCCAAAACATTAAACTTCTAACAAAACCACAAAGGGCTAATAGAGCAAATAATGTGCCACTACTAAAGCAGACCAGAAGCCAGATAAAAGCTCATGAGAGAAGCACGCTGGAAATGGCTGCCAAGGTGTGGAATGCCCAAACGGTAAAGGAATGACAAATTCCTGACCTAAAAACTTACAAAAAATATCTGTGCAAAATAAGGCTAGGAAACCCCCACTAAGCTGCACTGCAAAGGGGCATGTGATATGTCACGGCCCACCAGCGGGACGCCCAATGGAAGGTAACCATGCCAAAAGTAGCCAGATGACACACCACACAGCTACGTACAAGCCTATGATATGTAAATAGGACTAGGCTAGTCTAGTAATAAGAGTAGAAGAAATAAATACATATATGCCAAGAAAATAACCATACCAACCAATTATCTATCTGCTACTGAAATGCAGGCAATCAAATTCCTTATCACTATCAGCAGCCACTGTGTGGTAAGATAACACCAACACTACAACTGGCCAGCATTGAAAACAAGCCTGGGTACCCAGGCTTATATGCTATGGACAGTATAAATACAGCCTCAATAAAAAAAATATTTAAAAAAATCCTGATATTAACTTAGGTGTTGCTAGGGTGCAAACCCCTAACAAACAAACAAACGGACAATATCTCAACCGTGGGCAATCATGTATACGTTTTCTGGAACGCTTTGTGTACATATATAAACCATAGACATACGCATACAAATATATATATAATATATAATATAAATAATATATATAATATATATATAATATATATATAACATATATAATATATATAATACATATACAAATATTTGTATCTTGTGTCTTGTCATGTCCTTCAATTTCACACTGATCTGGTATGCTCTCCGTGTTTATTGCTGGACATAATATACAACACAGGAACTATATCGCGTATATATCTTTATACAGTAAAACCTCTCTAAACTAGTCCATTAAGGGAGGTGGTCGGCTTAGAGAGTTAGAATATGCTTACAATGGTTTTGTTGGGACTCAAATAAAGCGATCGATATAGGGGAGTGGTCGATCTGTGGAGGTGGTCTGTTAGGGAGGTTTTACTGTATACATTTGCATATATGCATTTCATACATTATCTAAAATATTATATCTATGTATTGCACCAACTTCCATAAAATCTTCAGCGATCATGTCATAATGTCACCAACTCAAGGTGTAGATCCATAGAATCCGAAAGCGGTCCTCTTTGACGCAATAGATCCAAAACAAAAAATGTAAAGGGAAGAGGCCAGAATATAGAAAATGCCTATAATAGACATCATTCCATCTCATCTGAACCATTACACATTACCCGCCCCTTCCATCCCCAGTCGAGGACTTTTGAGCTTTAATGACTCATACAGTATGCATAATATAAAATGTACTACTACATATTTGTATGTACCTCTATAGATGGTGTTACACACCAAGAAAGCGCTGCACATTGAATATCTTATAAATGGTCAATGTTATCCCATAGCATATCTCTATGTATACCATTTAATTCAATTTTCTAACTTGTAGTTTATCATGATGTTATTTGTTAAACTGGTAAATAGTTTAGATACATTTGTTTGTTAGTTATTGTTGGTTTTTAGTAGTTCATTTGGGTGCATAGGCAGGAAGATCACCCCGTATGGGGATGGCGACCAAATTTACACTACATTATTTAATGGTTTAATACAAATTAAATCTAATTATATCGCATATATATATTGCAGATACATATACGTATACATGCACATAATGCATACGGGCATAATAAAATGTACTGTTATATATTTGTATGTACCTCTATCTTGTTACACAGTACGAAAGTCCTGTTCCTTGATTATCTTATTAATGGTCAATTTTATCCGGTAGCATTTCTGTATACAATAATATATACATATAATATATATATATATATACATATATATATATATATATATATATATATATATACTAGTATTACTGTTAGTATTACAAGAATAGACAATACTCTTACTGGGCTATGCTTCTTCACAATTTATCAACACAAGTCATGCATTTAGCGCACCCAGTCCAGCATATATATATATATATATATATATATATATATATATATATACGTATATATATATATATATATATATATATATATATATATATATATATATATATTAGCCGCATAAGGTTGGAATGGCGCTGTGTATGTATGCACACCCCGATACAGGACCCTCCCTGTCAGTAGCGGTTCTGCGGCAGGCGCCGTCGGGCTAGACCGGGACGGGGGCCGGGCGCGGAAGGCAGAGAATGGCCGGCGGCAGGTTGGCCGGCCTCCGGTCAGGTTCCCTCCACCCGGGATCCGCCCCGGGATCCACGGTCCGACGCCTCGCCCGCCGACTCGGGAGGCAGCGCCCGCAGCGGTTCGGCCTCGGCGCCGGCGGCTCGTCCAGCGAACCCCGGGAAGGCGGCGGGTACCGACGGGTACAAGCGGGCAACGGCAGGGACCAGCGGGATGGGGTTGGCGGGGGGGGGGGGGGGAGGGGAGGGGAGGAGCTGCTGGAAAACGGCCATGGGTGACTGATGAAGCTCGGAGCAGCCTCATGGACCACTGTTATTGGTATCATTTGTTATATATGCATCTATATGTGTATTTAATATATGTAAGGATGGGACCTAAATGAATACTTTTGTTACACATATTCACATAATAGATTACATAACACATGCATATGTACATTCATATATACACCAATACTATATATATATATATAGATCTACACATATACAAATATATAAGGATTAAATAACGGAGACACCCAATAGCCGATGTATACATTTTGTGCCGGGGGTCATTAAATAAATAAACAAAAATAACGAAAGTTCTTGGATACTATCCATTATTCTCGATTGCAGAAAATTGTGTATTTAGATAGATGTACGTGTGGCATGATTTTTCATATGCATAGATAGATAAATATATATACGTATATAACCATTCTCTGTGTACTGAGTGCTTTCAAAATACTAAAGATAAATATGTATGCACACACAGAAGTTGTCTAAAATGGATTCCTACCAGGCATTATCATATAAAAGATGTAACCAAAACGTGCTATAAACACAGTTATACCATAGTTCGGCATCACCATGCTAATACCGAAACTTGCCCTGTTAATGTTATACACCGCTGAATATATGCAAAAAGAAAACAACACTGATTGATTAGTGAGGGGTTTCTTACTTTTCTAAGCAGGATGCATACATAACATACCACCCACAGTGCACATTTAATATCTCTCACAGTTATGTAACGTGTGATTAAATGGAAGTACATGTCATAGTAATTATAGAGCACTACACACAGAAGACTTACATATTATCGTCTTTCTTTAATTGGCAGCCGGGGCCACACCTTAAAGTTCCATAGTACGATGGTTTTGAGTTTCTACCATTTTTCTGAGATAAATATATTAAATTGATTGTTATAACATACATTACTTTAGTTTGAAGTAGCTTTCATTTTAAATGGTTATGTTTTGAGATATTTTAAGTGCAGAAATGTCAAATTAGTTTTGGCAAGCTTGTCAAAACTCTGACACCATAGGCTTCAGCAGTAACAGGTTCTATTAAATTGACTCAGTATTCCCTTGTATGTGGCAACAAACGTTTAAGAAGTGCATCATTATCTAAGTTAGATATGTGGAATCAATTTTAGATAATTGTTTTGGTTTATAAAATGTAACGCTTCATCGGACTATGCAGCTTTAAATAGTTGGCCTAAAAGTTGCATAGTCCGATGGTTTTGAATTTCTGTATTTTTTCTGAGATAAATATATTAGATCGATCATTAGTATCTACTTTACATTAGTTCAAAGTTACTTTTATTTTAAATGGTAAACATTTTAGATATTTTGAGTGCAAACATGGAAAATTAGTTTTGGCAAGCTTGCCAAAACTCTGACACCATAGACTTCTGCAGTAACAGGTTCTGTTAAATTGACCCAGTATTCCCTTCTATGCAGAAACAAATGCTTAATAAGTGCATCAGTATCTAAGTTAGATATGTAAAATCAAATCTAGATAATTGGTTTGGTTTTGAAAATTTGATATTTCATCGGACTATGCAGCTTTAACACAGGCCACAAATGAATGCAGGCCACTGTTACTGTTAGAAAGACGGAGAATCACGTTACTGTGGTTTTCATTTATTTTGTGGGATATTATGATTTATTTATTCATTTAGACTGGAGAAGAAAAGATCATCTTGTGCTTATTGTGATTGTCAAGAGTGCGCGCTGTCACAGGTCGGTGCAGGTCCTGGTATGGCCTATGGTCTTACTGGGGCGTAAAACTACACCAACCAACCAGCCTCTCCTGGCCCTCTCAGAGGATTGTGGTTGGGCTCTTCCTCTAAGGCTGCCTTCATGATATGTGCCTCTGTGGGATATCAGGTCTTCCAGTGAATATCAGGTATTCCAGTGGGATATCAGGTCTTCCAGTGTGTGGATGTCATACCTTTGTACCCATCATGATATTACACGAGATGCGGCTAGGGCATACAATCCGAACAAACAAAAAATCTAATATTAGGTGGCCTGCAGCACAGTCTTGAATGTCAGCAGTTCAATTTCATGCAGCATCAGTTTCTCTAACTATTCGGGTGTTCAGTCGCCATTGAAAGAAATATGTGTAGGAATATACATAATCTGTACAAGAGTGCCTGTCTTCAACAACTGTGATATGAGTGACGAACTCCTGCGATGAGCGAACACGTTTTCAATGTACAAGCTACCCCCCCCCCCCCCACCCCCATTTAAATGTCCCTCCTAGGACAGAGCAACTGGTATGTCAGGACAAGAAAACACATAGTCCGGGTGCAGATAGTCCTTTGAAGACAGGTTCTGCTGTATTTAGATTGGTTGGTTGTTGGAGTTTTACGTTGTGGCAACATATAAGGTCATATCAGGACGGGTACCTAGTTGTGACAGTGCACTCATGGTAACTTCATAGTGTTGCCCCACGGGAAAATCAGGCCACCGGCACCATGACCCGATATCCCACTCAATCACATTATCCTGACACTGAGCCAACCAGTAGGATTGATTTTTAGACCTATAGGCGATATATGTATGCGAGGATTGGGCATATTTTGTACATACATTCATATCATTATCATATGTATATATAACAGAATTTCTTAGATACCATCGATTATTCACACATGGCATATACACATATATATACACACATATACTGATATATATATATAAAGTTGGCTATGAAGAAAAAGGGGGGGGGAGGAAGTAAAAGGAAGAACAAGAGGAGTGGTGGAAGCCTACCTTTATTTTTCGAAGGCTCACAAAGCCCTACCCGTATATATATATAATAAAAAAACCAACAGATTTCAATCGGAGCGCGCGAGACACCGACGCGCTCAGGCTGGCTTCTGGCTGGCTTCTGGCTGGCTTCTGGCTGGTTAGAGAGGTTTTACTCTGTATATATATATATATATTGGTCTCTAAATAGACCAACCATGGGACTAACTGTAAGTGGTCCATTTATGGAGGTGGTCGGTTTGGCGAATTAGAATATCCTTACAATAGTATTGTTGGGACCCAAATAAAGCTATCAATATAGGGTAGTGGTCCATCTGTGGAGGTGGTCGGTTAGAGAGGTTTTACTGTATATTGTCGCAACGTCTCAGAGACGATCAGGCAATTCATCTGTGCCGTGGATTGGTGACTTTGCCTGCTTGTGGGGTTGTCTCGCCTTCTTTCTGACGTTAGTTTCACGGGGTGTCAGGGTCTAATGACACCCGGGGGCGCTCCGTCTGCTCACTCGGCGTGTGCCTGGCACAGGGCGCGGGAGGGGAGGGGGTGGAGGCGGGGGGAGAGGGAGGGGTGACCGCGTCCTCCATTACGTCGTGCATCCCAAATGACAAGCAGGGTCACACCAGCCCCAGCGTCACTGACGTATCCGTGACGTGTCCGTGAGGTTTTCTGGTGACGTCAGTGTGCGGCATAGGCGGTATAGTGTATCCTAACATTAACAGAGAGGATCTAATGTCGAAACTGGCCGGTGGTGGCGCCAATGACAGGATACATTGGGTATAATGTTGAATAGAGAATCCATAACACTTAACAGTGGAATATAGTACTGGTTATTTATTTTTTATATAATATTAATAAGCTCTGTCATATATGTATATGTGTGTACATTATTTATATTTGCATAATTCTTATATATCATATCTTATACACCATATCTTATAGTTACACTCTACTATAAATTATACAGGTTAGTGTGAGAGATTAGTAAGAAATGGACCCACGTAGATCTCTCGGTATCTCCTTCCTGGACAAGGATGGCACAGCCAATATCCAAATTCTGCCTTGTACACAGCACCCTCTTTAATACTAATTATAGGTAATCTCAGCATCACCACTACCACTGCCACCACTACCACCACAACCACTACCACCACTACCCCACCACCCCCACCACTACTACCCACTACCACTGCCACCAATACCACCACCACTACCAATACCGCCACCAGCACCACCACTACCACCACCACCACCATCACTACTACCCACCACCACTACCACTGCCACCAATACCACCATCACCACTACCACCACCGCTACCACTATCCCCACCACCCCCACTAGTACTACCCACTACCACTACCACTGCCACCAATAGCACCACCACCACCACTACCAATACCGCCACCACCACCACCACTACCACCACCACCACCACCACTACTGCCACCACCAACACTACTAGTACTACACCACCACCAGCAATACCACCACCATCACTACCACCACCACCACTGCCACCACTACTATCACCACCACGAATATCAGTATCACCACCACTACCACCACCACTATCACCACCACTATCACCAACACTACTACCACCACCACCACCACTACTACTAGTACTAAACCACTACCACCACCAGTACCACCACCACTATCATCACCACTACCACCACCACCACCACCAATACCACCACCACCAGCAATACCACCACCGTCACTACCATTACCACCACTACTATCACCACCACTACCACCACCACTACACCACTACCACCACCAGTACCACCACCACTATCATCACCACTACAACCACCACCACTACCGTCACCACCACTACCACAACCACTACTACCATGACTACCACCACCACCACTACCATCACTATCACCACCACCACTACCACCACCACTACCACCAACATCACTATCACCACCACCACTACCACCACTACCATCCAGCACACCTCCACGACCACCACCACCAATACCACCACCGCCACCACCGCCAATACCACCACCACCCCCACCACCACTACCACCATCACCACTACCACTATCACCACCACTACCACCACTACCACCACCACCATCACTACCACCACCACCATCACTACCAGTACCACCACTGCGTTCACTTTCCCCACCAGTAGCTACTTTCCCGGTCACGCACAAACACATCCACACAAAAGATCATCCTTAGGATTACCGTGGCCCCAAATCATCACTTGTTCTGTATATAACCAACGATAAGCATCAACATTTGCAAAACACTGATTTGTCATTAGAATTTTATGCGCCATCCCGCTCGACCAAGGAGAGATCCCTGCGGGCGATAAATAGGCAATGGGGAGAAAAGCGGGTGGGGAGGGCGGCTGGGTGATAAAAATTACATAAGTGATTTGGCATTAAGGCACTATGCATTCGAAAATATCAAGGACAATAAAAAACCAGGTATTTCCGCTAACACTACTAGTGGTGCTAATCGTCTCTACACGCGTGATGGTAAGAAACCTTGTTTTGCCTACAATGGCGAACAAGGGTGTTCACGGGATAACATGACGTGCGACTATGGACACTGGTGCTCGCGGTGCGGCAGCCGTAGTCACAAACGAGTAAATTGCCGTAGAGACTGAAAGATTAGTAAGGCTTGTAGACACAGTTCAAATGCGCAGAAAATTAATACGTTAACTACAAATAATAAGACAAATTTAAATAAGTGTACTGTTAATAATAGGACTGTTCATAGCGGTAACGTTACAATGAATACTGTAGTAATGAATGGGGAAGGGTGTGCTTCTCCGTCTCTGCTAAAAATAGCCAGTTGCGACATGCCGGTGCAGGGTCGGTTAATTGATAGTCAGGTGATTGGCAATCATGCAACTGGGCCTATGCCCCGTTGGAATCCAATTGAAGCAACATGGTTAGAGGTATCGGTTAGGGTGGATTACTTCTATGTCACCGCTTATGATAAATATTCTAATAGTTCTTATAATCGTAGTTTTGCCGTTTCTCAAGATTGTTTCAACGGAATTTGTAGCTGTCAACACACAATTGCCGGTGCAGTTGCGATGATAAAGCCATGCCGAATTTTTGTTGAGACTTTTTTCCAAAATGACACCGACCCGGACTGGGAATATATATTGCATGGAGTAATTTTTGGCTTTAAGATTATTAATGAACAGTTTAGTAATTCTTATAACTGCACTTATACCAGCAAAGAAGTCCAGGAACATAACACTTTTATTAAGGCAAAGTTGCAGGCGTTGGGCCCCTTCCTGCGCCCGAATGTGGCAACGACGTTGACAAAGCGCCTGTTGTATTGAAGACGGCGCTTGGCACGGCCAGTCCGCTTCTTCTTTTTCTTCTCCTTCTTGTCAACCTTTGGCGTCTGTCCCTTCACCTTACCCGCACGGGCAAGGGAACCGTGCACCTTTCCTCCAGGTAAGCGCACATCAACATCGAGGGTGCTGTTGACAGAAGCAAGGAGGGTATCATCATCCATTGGGGTGCCATTCTGGTAGACAACCATGTCATCCAGAGGAAGGCCTTCGGCCTCAGCGGCCTCATTTGACTCGATATTGTACTGATTATTCATTATGTGGTATCATACTGATTATTGCTATGCAACTCATTCGATGATTGTTCATCATGAAAGATGATATTGGTTATTGCTAAGCAAACTTATTCGATGATTGTTCATTATGGGAGCTAATATTGTGCTGATGTTCAAGCATTCATAACACATGTTTGTAGTAGGAATAAATGATGTCGCCCTTATTCACTTCTACATCTGACTTCTAGCCTCCTTCGTTACAGATCACTCGGGTAATTTATATTGGTGTGGGTGTGTGGGGGTGTGTGGAAGTGTGGGTGTGGGTGTTGAAGTGGGTGGTGGTTGTGAGAATAGGGGTGAGTGTGGGTGTGTGCATCAGTGTGCGTATGACTAGGTGTGAGTGTGGGAGTGGGAGTTGGTTTTGGGTGGGAATTTAGATGTGAGTGTGTGGGTGTGTGTGCGTGTGTGGGAGTGTGGGAGTGAATGGGGTGTGAGTATAGGAGTAGGTGCGAGTGTGGGAGTTGGTGTGGATACAGGTGTGGCAGTGGGTGTGAGTGTGAGTGTGGGTGTGGGTGTACGTGTGGGGATGTGGGTGTGATTGTCTGGGTGCGCATATGAATGTGGGTGTGAGTCTGGGTGTGGGTGGGACTGTGAATGTGAGGTGCACGTGTGGATGTGGGATGAGGGATGTGGGTGTGAGTGTGAGTATGACCGTGGGTGTGAGTGTGGGTATGGGTATGGGCGTGAGTGTGAGTGGTTACGCGTGGGGATGTGGAATGTGGGTGTGAGTGTGTGGGTGTGAATGTCTGGGTGCGAGTGTGAATGTGGGTGTGAGTGTGACTGAATGTGAGTGGGTGCACATGTGGATGTGGGATGTGGGTGTGAGTGTGGGTATGGGTATGAGCGCGAGTGTGAGTGGTTATGCGTGGGGATGTGGGATGTGGGTGTGAGTGTGTGGGTGCGAGTGTGAATGTGGGTGTGAGTGTGGGTGTGACTGTGAATGTGAGTGGGTGCACATGTGGATGTGGGATGAGGGATGTGGGTGTGAGTGTGGGTATGGGTGTGAGTGTGAGTGGGTGCATGTGGGGATGTGGGATGTGGGATCTGGGTGTGAGAGTGAGTGGGTGCGCGTGAGGACGTGGAATATGGGTGTGAGTGTGGGTGTGGGTCGCAGACGCTACATTATAATTAATGTCTCAACCTGCTCAGCCCCTTTTAGTTTTACCCGTGCGCTCTGCCCTCACGTGCACACCTCCAGTAGCTGGATGACTGTCCGCGCCCACTGCGCCCACTTGGCGCATTGCGCATGCGTGCGCTGCCCAGCGCCCACTTCTAATAGATTTTCGATGTCCGACCATCGGCGCCTGTGACCGAAGCGATAAATTCACGCCTTGTGCAAACCGCGCCACTCCGGGGGAGACACACGGAACGAGGGGCCGTGTGTGCGCGTGTGTGTGCGTGCGTGTGTGTGCGTGTGCGCGTGTGGGCGTGTGGAGGCGGCCGTGCTGCTGTGGTCATCGGTATAACTATAAATGTGGTGGTAGGTTGTGAATGAGGATGTGGTGTTACTCTTAGTCACTTAGTGTTGAGTGGGTGTGGGTGTGGGTGTGGGTGTGGGTGTGGTGGGTTTGTTTTCGTGAAAGCATGTCTGTCGTCGATAGGTGTAGTGAAGATGTGATGGAAAGGTCTTGGGGGGGGGGGGGGGGTGAAGGAAGTTTGAGGACGTGTGATGATGGTGGTCATGATTAGAATATCAGGTTTAAGTTGACTGGGGACTTCAGTAGGCGTGTGCTGCTGCAAGGTCGGAAGGAGGTCCATGTTGTTGAGAGCATGGTGCAGCAGTTATTGGGAATGTCCTTTTATAAGGTGGGGTGGGGTGTTCATTGGGATGTAGTGGAGGATGCATAGGAAATTATAAAACTTGTTTAATTTAATTACGCCTCTAGAGCACATTGATTTCTATCATTGGCTATTGGACGTTAAACATATGGTCATTCTGACATATTTCTTCAGAAGAAACCTGCTGCTGCCACATAAGCTACTCTTTGCGATAAACAGCAAAGGGTCTTTTATATGCACTTTCCCACAGACACGACAGCACATACCACATCCTTTGATGAACCAGTTGTGGACCACTGGTTGGAACGGAACATAGCCTAAACTGCAAATGGAGCTACTGAGAAGGATCGTTCCGATAACCGACAGCTTCACAGCTTCACTCTACCGCCTGAGCTACGTCCGCTCATAGGAGGCTGGATAGGATGTTATAAAAGCAGGGTTGTTAGTTGGGGTGTTGTGGAGACTAGTGTTTAGCACAGATTTGTCTGCGAGGGGGGGAGGGGGCGTTGATTGGGATAATTTGGTAGGCGTGTATTTGAAATTGGATAGGACGTTATACAGGTAGGGGAATGCATATTGTTGAGAATATATCATAGTGGTGGGGACATTTTGATAGGTGTGTATTAGAGATTATATATGTTATTAAAGTGGGGAGGAACATTTAGATATGTTATTACAGTGGGGAGGAACATGCTGGTGAGAGCATGGCGCAGTGGTACTGGTGACAGGGGGCGGTGTTTGGGAAGCTTTTGATAGAAGGTGTGTGTTTGGGGATGGGGAACAGATAGTGATTAAGGAGGGTCATGTGTGGTGGATGGAGAATGGGGCGATAATTGGGGAATTGTAATAGGGTGTGTCAGAAGGTGAATATGAGATGATGATAGGCGAATCCATGTGGGAGGAGAGTAGGTTAAGGGATGTGGGAGGAGAGCAGGTTAAGGGATGTGGGAGGAGAGCAGGTTAAGGGATGTGGGAAGAGAGTAGGTTAAGGGATGTGGGAGGAGAGCAGGTTAAGGGATGTGGGAGGAGAGCAGGTTAAGGGATGTGGGAGGAGAGTAGGTTAAGGGATGTGGGAGGAGAGCAGGTTAAGGGATGTGGGAGGAGAGCAGGTTAAGGGATGTGGGAGGAGAGTAGGTTAAGGGATGTGGGAGGAGAGTAGGTTAAGGGATGTGGGAGGAGAGCAGGTTAAGGGATGTGGGAGGAGAGCAGGTTAAGGGATGTGGGAGGAGAGCAGGTTAAGGGATGTGGGAGGAGAGCAGGGTAAGGGATGTGGGAGGAGAGTAGGCTAAGTCTAGAGTGCATGCTGGAAGGGAGTGACCTAAATGTGCATATTGCTGAGATGTATGTGTTGAGTTCTCAGCAGGTGTGTTGTGGTGCAGATGTGACTGGAGATTTGCTTTGTTGTTGTTTTACGTCCTAGCAACAGGACGGGTACCGACTTGCGACAGGGGACACTCATGGGGACTGAGAGACCATGCTGCTAGCAGCATGATCCGATATCCCACACAGTCACATTATCCTGATACTGTGCTAACCAGTCCATGTCCTATCCTATTAATGCCGAGTGCCAGGCTAGGTAGCAACAAGCATCAATTTTAAAAGTCATTGGTTTGACTTGGCTGGGATTCGATATATGTCCCGACGTCCTTCCGCACGGGAAGCCTGCGCTCTACCGATTAGGCCACCATGTCCGGTTATGATTGGAAATGTGAAGATGGAACGGGGTCAAGATACAAAGAATGGTTCAACTTCCAGTGCGCAATAAGCATGTACAGTCCTTGCCCTATCCTAATAATGCCGAGCACCTGGCTAGGAAGAGACAAGTATACATTTTTAAGTCATTGGTTTAACTCGACCAGGGTTCGAACCCACGACCGCACGATCTACCAGCTTGGCAGATGAACGCTGTAACTCATTCGGCCATCCCGTCTGGTCCCACTTAAGGTTGACTTCATAATAAATATTACACGAACCATTTTGAGTGAAGCCTCGTTTTCATTCTGTATTTAGATCTGTGAACATTCATAGCAGGAATGGAGTAAGTTTAGTTAATATTTTAATCCCCCCCCCCCCTTTAGTTCAACAAAGGCGAGTATATTGTAAAGAAGCCATGTTGATTGACATGTAAGACGGAGAATGTTAAGAAGGTCATCCACAAAACAGCACCAATTCTGAATGTAACACAACTTTATATACCATGACACTGTCTCCCCTAGTTTAAATAACATTTATTTGAAAATAAAAAAAGAGGCAACCAAACCCTCGAAACATCACCAATTCTGGATGCAACAAAATCTGATCTGCCATAACACTGTCTCCCCTAATTTAAATACAATTAATTTGAAAGGAAAACAAAAAAGAGGCACACAAGACCACCACAAATAAGAACAAGGCTTGGTACCAAATTGTGACATCTCTAAGAAATGATCACTGATATTTATCGCTCACGTCGACCAGCGCAGACCCGCCACTAGACGGGTGTGATCGGGCGATATGATTGTAGGGCGGCAGTGGGTAGCATGACAGGCACTATGCATATGATGGACGAGTGAAGGTGATGGATCTGGTGACGTGTGTGGGGGAGGGAGGGGGGGGGGGGTGAAGTGAAGGGGAGCGGTGATGGTATGTGTGTGATGTGTAGGGGGGGAGGGATGGTATATGGTGGAATAGCTGACTATGTGGTAATGGTTGGTGGGAACGGGGCTGGGGTGTAATATGTGTGTGTGTGTGGGTGTGTGTGGGAGTGGGGGGTCATGTGACGAACCATGCGAAATGACCGGTAAG
Source organism: Branchipolynoe longqiensis (assembly GCA_030323885.1). Classification (NCBI taxonomy): domain Eukaryota; kingdom Metazoa; phylum Annelida; class Polychaeta; order Phyllodocida; family Polynoidae; genus Branchipolynoe; species Branchipolynoe longqiensis. Next base: position 126,428,119 of record CM059187.1, read on the forward strand.
ATCATAACTTTCAAACTTGAGTTTTCTATTGATTATTAAAATAACATTCCACTTTCAGAAATTATTTTGTTGTCTCTAAAAAATATCACCATTGAAGCATTTCGTCAGGAAGCCTGAAGTAAACATGACATGCGTAGTGGGTGAGTCGTGGTACATTTAAATTCTGTTTATATATAATATATAATATATGTAATATTTGTAATATATGTAATATATGTAATATATGTAATATATGTAATACATGTAATACATGTAATATATGTAATATATGTAATGTATGTAATATATGTAATTAATAATATATGTAATATATGTCATATGTGTAATGATAATATATGTAATATATAATATATGTAATATATGTAATATATGTAATATATGTAATATATGTAATATATAATAAATATATGATATATATACATCTACATACATACAGTAAAATCTCTCTAACCGACCACCTCCAGAGATCGCCCACTCCCCTATGTCGATTCCATTATTTGGGTCGCAAATGATCGTCTATACAATACCAATGTAACGATATAAAAAAAAACTCCCTAAGCTGGCCACCTCCCTAAATGGACCATTTTAAGTCGGCCCCATGGTCGGTCGATTTAGAGAGGTTTTACTATATTATATATATATATATATATATACATATACATATATATATATATATGTATATATATATATATGTATATATATATATATACATATACATATATATATATGTATAAATATATATATATATATATATATATATATATATATAGAGGAGGATGGCCACGTGAGGGTACCTTTTACCATGGTGGGTCACGCATTTGAATAGTGGAGATAATGGCGAATCAGGGCAGATGTTGCAGAAGATAGCGGTGAGCTTTTACAATGTGTCCAAGGCTACACAATGGTTCAGATTGAATCTCAGGTGGAAAGTGGAGTGTTGTTACCGACATGACAGGTGTGGAATGCGTCGAGAAGTTGAATGGGTGTTAAATCCTAGCCATACCTGATGTCATAACAGAACGGGTGCCGACTTGTAACGATGTTCATTCACTTTGGCTCCATACATTGCTGTCCCGTTGAAAATTGATACTTGTCGCTTCCTAGCCCGGTGCTCGTCAGTAATAGGATATGGTAAGGACTGGTTGGCTCAGCATCACGATAATGTGCCTGAGTGGGATATCGGGTCATGATGCCAGCAGCCTGATTTCCCAGTGGGGCAGCACGATGAACTCGCCATGAGTGCACACTGTCACAAGTCGATACCCATCCTGATATGACCTTAGATGTTGCCAGGAAGGAAAACTCCAACAACCAACCAACAAGCTGTCTCTCTGAGACTAGTGAGAGACACCTTATCATATCACAATATCTGATTCAGTCACATTATCTTGACACTGGACTAACCAATCCTTGCCCTATTATTTTTGTGCTGTACTAGGTAAGATAGGGGTGACACGTACCAATTTTAGTAGCCTTTGTTTGTATTTATTTGGCCGCTGCACGATTGATCCCCCTAACACTTCACCCCCACCCCCACACTTAGGCAACCATACTCCACACATAACATTTTACCCCTCCACCACCCACCTCCACCCCCCACCCCCACACACGCAGCCATACTCCACAAGAAATAAACTTACTCCAACTTTTGAAATGATTATAGTTATATGTATTATATACCGGCATAATAAGTACAATAAGACTGCCAATTTTAAATGGTCCATTTAGGGAGGTGGTCGGTTTAGGGAGTTTAAACAAAGTCATTATGGTATGGCGATCGTGGGACCCTAAGTGTCGTATGGGAGGGCGATTGCGGAGTGTTGGGGAGCCTGCCACGAAGAGGTAACAACGGGTGAGTTGAGCTCTGCGGGTATATGAAGGAGGAGTGGTTCGATCGGCGTGGCGGACAGGTGGGTTCGGTCTAGCAGACGTGTCTTACATAGTATATATGATATATATATATGACGACAGTTTCTGGCGCCGAATGCAGTAATGCACTGTAATGGGTGGTAACGCCGGCAGATACAAGGGCCGCTGGGCGGTCATGGTATTCGGGACAGTGAAGTGTAGGCCAGGAGGAAAGGAAATGCAGAATAGAAGTATGAATCATATTAGCTATTTATATTCACATAATGGATCACACATATACACATATATACACATATATGCACATATATACATACACATATAATGATATATACACATATCTACATATATACACATATATATATATTCAGATATACACATATATACACATATATACACATATACACACACATATATATACATATATACATACACATACATACACATATATACACATACATAGAAAAATATATACACATATATCATATATACACATATATACACATATACACAGTCATATATATATACACACACCTACACACATATATGGATAGTGATAACCCCTTTATCCCATTTAATACCCGTCCTGATATGACCTTAGATGTTGCTAGGACGTAAACCAACAACAAACAACAACAAACCCATTTAATAATCTCCTTAGTGTCCTGACCCCACCCACCCCGCTCTCCGGGGTGGGTCCGACATGAACCTCGCTACCCCCCTCCCTCTGCGGGGCGCAACACGCTACTCGCACGGAAGCTTTCTATAAATTTGTATATTATATATATCACATATATCGCATATATCATACACATATAATATATATATATATATATATATATATATGCATAAGCGGTATATGATACTAAATGTAATATATAAAACATTCACCAAGCACATTTTTATATGAATGCACTTCTCTTTTTACTATTCAGTAGGGCATAGCTACATAGCACCACCACCACCACCACACACACACACACCCACCCACACACACCCACACCCACACACACCTCCGACACATACGCAGACCGCTCTGGACTGAGTGGGTGGAATAAGCGTCGGTCTGTCTCCTGACCAGACGTCTGCCCAGCCACTCTCCGGGCCGATGCTATCTGGTGACGCCGGGTCGGTGACAATGGACTGTACATGTCTCCGCAGTGAAAACCAATACGCAGCGCTCCAACTTCCCCGGCGTTTGTTGATTCCGAGCTGTCAGCCAAATGGGAGACCCAGGAGAGTGCCTCTCCCGAACAGCTCCCCCTGGTTGTCTGACAGAAGGCAGCGGCCAGCAGCCATCACACAGCAACAATGTCGGAACATTGGGTTAGCTATATATATATATATATATATATATATATATATATATATATATATATAGCTGAGTAGCAAGTGACAGACCATGCAGCGGGTGAAAGTGCTACAGTGGTTGGTGGTAGCGTAGTTCCGGAATAATCGGTAATCTGTAGGGGATGTTGTTGTTTTACGTCCTGGCAACATCTAAGGTCATATCAGGAAGGGAAATGATTTGTGACAGTGCACACTCATGGCGACTTCATAGTGCTGCCCCACTGGGAGAACAGGCCATTAGCACCATGACCTAATATCACACTCAGTCACATTATTCTGACACTGATCCAACCTGTCCTTGCCCTATTCTAATCATGTCGAGTGCCTGGCTAGAAAGCGACAATTATCAATTTTTAAGTTATTGGTTGGACTCGACCAGGGTTCGAACCAATCGGTTCGAATTCCACGATCTACCAAAATGGGAGATGGATGCTCAACTCATTCGGCCATCCTGTGTGGTCCTCTGTAGGGGAAGAGTGGTTAATCCACAGTAGGAAATACTTAGAATGTATCGATTATTTATAGCCACATAATTGATTATACAGCACATATATACGATACTATAATATAATGCACAGATAATATAATAGTCATATATATTTCCATATATGTACAATATAATGCACAATGTAATACACGATCAAATTGGCAATCTATTTTTTTTAGCCTCATTGATCAGTGGAGATGCACTATGTTTTGTTTGTTGTAGCCTTATGTCCTGGCAACATCTAATGTCATATAAGGACGACATGAATTATGCTACCATTGAATTGCGTTAATACCCCAGTATCATGTTGAAGTGTCTGTTTTTGCTGAGCTAGTCAGCGCGTCGTTGGTAAAAGGACTGGCACCCCAACAGTCATGACACTAACTGGCAGTGGCAAGTAAAATTGAACATGGCTGACCAAATCACACATGATCGTTGCGAAGGAAAGTGATATTCACACAGGAGAGAGACTCGGGTGTTTAGTGGGTGTGGGGGGTGGATGTGGGGGTGGGGGTGGCAGGGTGGTGGGTAGTTATGCAGGGGCGTCTGCCCGTTCTCTGAATGCATTAAGGCTGCATTCCATATACGCGTAATGCGTAATGCGAATGCGAATGCGAATGCGACAAAAAATCGAAACGCCTTGAAACCTATGCGCTACATTCCATGTACGCGTAATGCGTAATGCGAATGCGAATGCGAATGCGAATAAAATCCATTGTCCCGATCGCTCCATGTAGCGATCGGTGCGTAATGCGTAATGCGTAAAGGTGCTGCGAATAGAAAAGCATCAGTCGCATTTATCCATTGATATAAGGCTGGAAGAGGCGCTGATAATTACGGACAGCCGGAACAAGGTGGTGCATATTTGGGACGGTCCTAACATCCCTCAAAGCAAGCTAAACTGAGCCATGTTTGGAGCGTCCCACTCTTCATATTTCTCATGAAGACTGCTTCCTAACAGGTCCGCCGCATAAACCTACATGTTTGCACCGTCCCATTCTTCATATTTCTCATGAAGACTGCTTCCTAACAGGTCCGCCGCATAAACCTACATGTTTGCACCGTCCCATTCTTCATATTTTTCATGAAGACTGCTTCCTAACAGGTCCGCCGCATAAACCTACATTTTGCACCATCGCATTCTTCATATTTCTCATTTCTGTGTTTCTGTGTGTGTGTATGTGTGTGTCTCTGTGTCTCTGTGTGTGTCTGTGTGTGTGTGTCTGTGTGTGTGTCTCTGTGTCTCTGTGTGTGTGTCTGTGTGTGTCTGTGTGTGTCTGTGTGTGTCTGTGTGTGTGTCTGTGTGTGTGTCTCTGTGTGTGTCTGTGTGTGTGTGTCTCTGTGTGTGTGTCTCTGTGTTGTGTCTCTGTGTCTGCGAACAGAAAAGCATCAGTCGCATTTGTCCATTGATATAAGGCTGGAGGAGGCGACTGATAATTACGGACAGCCATGTAGGTTTATGCGGCGGACCTGTTAGGAAGCAGTCTTCATATTTGGGATGGTCCTAACATCCCTCTAAGCAAGCTAAACTGAGCCATGTTTGGACCGTCCCATTCTCTGTGTGTGTGTCTCTGTGTGTGTCTGCACTTGCTATCCGGACCGCACTTCGTCCACACCTCTCTCTATCACCTCTCTGCCGGCCCAGCACCTCCTTGATATATCTGAAAAAAGTTCCAGGAGGGGGTGCCCGCCGGCATTTTCACTTTCTACTCTTACTCTGTCCGTGTCTATGGCTCGCTGGATGGTCACCGTAGGGCAAATAGACACGGTCCTTTGACTCAACTCTCCTCATTTCTCTTTCCTAGATCTGCCCATTCGATTTCTCCCAGGCACACTTCTTCCCCTGACCAGGGTTGTTGTGTTCTTGGGTGGGGCCCTTGACCTATTACGATTTCTCCGTCTGGTTCTTGTTGCTGGAACGACCGCTGCTCCCACCTTTGCCCGCCTTCCTCAAACCCCTGCTGACCGGATTCAAGTGCTACACTACACTACACACACCTACAACTACACACCGGCACGGAGAGATTCGCTGCCACCGATGCCCCGCCGTCACTACGTCGTGGAAGATGTCCCCAGCTTTCACAACACTCCCTCTACGAAGACAAGTCTTCAACCAAAGATTGGGCCGATTTATCGGAGCCTCTCTACCAAATGTTGCAGTTCTGCAACCTGTAACTGTCATAAGGTTACGAACACCCCCATTTGATTGATTGTGTGTGTCTGTGTCTGTGTGTCTGTGTGTCTGTGTGTGTGCCTCACAGACAGAGACACACACAGAGACACGGAGACACAGACACACACATAGAGACACACACAGAGACACAGAGTCACACACACTTTTTATATACTTTTTATATACTTCACTGCATAATGCATAACGCATAACGCAATACGCATTACGTGTATATGGAATGCTGGCATTTGCATAACGCATAACGCGTAACACATAGCGCATTACGCATTACGCGTATATGGAATCCTAGCTTTAGGTTTCTATTTGCTGGGTGTGGATGTGGAACCTACATGTACCGGCTGACCTCAGGGGCCAAGGTCAGGGACGAGCGTTATATATGTGTGTATATATCACATATATAAAGGAGACATATATATGTATATACACATGTATATATGTGTATATACACATGTATATACATGCATATATACATGTGTATATGCATGTATATACATTCATATATACATGTCTATATGTATGTATATATATAGATATATGCCCAACGGCTAGCCGTTGGGGTTTAAATGCGCAACACAGAGGTCGCCGCGCCGGGCGATAGCCCAGGACTAATGACCTTGTCGGCCTCGTTAAGATAAGCCGGGGGGGGAGGAAACCCGACCCACATTGCCGGGGTCGGCGAAAGGAAAACGCGCCGCGAGGATAGGCGGCGAAAGGAAAACGCGCCCCCCCCCCCCCCCCCCGCCCCCCCGCGGGGGGCGGGGGGGGGGGGGGGGGGGGGGGGGGAAGGGGGCGAGCCGGGGCACCTCCCGGCTCCCCTAGCTGCCCTCACTCTTCTGGCCGCGCGCGCCTTGCCACCACGCATCCCGAGCTGCTCAGCAACCGCTCGGATGTGCATGCCTCGTCCCTCCCCCAGCCTGGCTGCTGCCCTGATGGCAGAGGACGAGCCTTGACCTCTCCCACCCACCCTTTGAACAAGAGGGGGGGGGGGACACTGGGCGCGCGAGGGGGGGGGGAGGGCACGCCGCCCGCCACACAGCGGGCCGGCTGCGGCCGCTCCCCGCAGGTACCGGGTTCAACACCCAGCATATTGACTTAGTCATTGGAAAATGAACTTACACATCTTTACATATTATCATTACTTATCTTAGCGCCCCTTACGCCCATTGGGGCAGCGCGCACGCGCATGTGCGCATCAGGTTGATTTACTCATTAACATTGTGCATTTGTTTTGTAATATAATTAACCTTAGTGACTTTAATAAAAAGTCATTTACTCCCCCCGTGTGTTCGCGTCATTTAAAATGATATATACATATATACACAACGCGTGTGTATAAAGCAATATATAGAAACCTAACCATGCTATATATATAAGTGTATGCGTTACACGTGCAAACCACTTTATTTGTGGGAGATTGCACACAGTAGTAGTACTTGGTAATTAATGTAAACTGTCTATTCAAATCGCCTATTTTTTAATTGTCTACTTAAGAAAATATCAAAATAAGAAGAAAAGGAAATAGAAAACGATTGGTTGTCTCCTCCTAGATATTATTCATCATCCTCTTTCTTAATTTAACTCTATGTTAGAGAACCTACATAAACCTTAAATTATATATATATCTATATACATATTATATATATTATATATATGTATATATTATATATATTTATACAATATTGCATTTCCTTTATGGAACAAACATAAATTGCACCGTAAATTGCACCACAAATTATATACATACAAACCATATTGTTTCATAAAACAAAGATAAATTACACAGTAAATTGTACGGTAAATTATACAGTAAATTGCACGGTGAATTGCATCGTAAATTATATATATATATAAATCATATTGCATTTCCTTCATAGAATAAACAGAAATTGCACCGTAAAAGCCTCCAACTATGTAGATGTGACCATAATGCAGAATGCAGGGAAACTGTCCAAGCAAATAGTTTACATTAGATAAGACACATTTCTCTATGTGTGTTCAACAGCCCCCCCCCCCCCCTGACACCGTAACTACAGAGTACCGACTCTGGACACAAAGCTACTGTCCTAATTAGCAACCACAGTAACCCACCCACCCACCCCACCTCCACACTCACAACCTCATATGCCAGTGCAGGCAGCAAGTGTCTCTGCTTCCTCCATCAATGGACCACACACACGCTGACCACTCTGCAATACTACCATTTATCATATAAAAAAGTCTCAGATGACCTTAAAACCACATGAAAGTTTGCTTTAACTGCACCGGAAGTGGCCTGGGGCCGACAATTTTGGTTGGATTACCCGATACTTTGGATTAACCGACTTTGGTTTAACCAACTTTTTTTATATAATAAATGGTAGTATTTTGCCCGGCCGCCGAAAAAAGTTAGGATTAACTGATCGTTTGGTTTAACCGAGCTTGGTTTAACGGGGTTGTACTGTATATATATATATATATATATATATATATATAGCAATACCTCAGGGAGTTTGACGCCCCTGCCTTGCAGAGTTGTAAACCACTGCCTTGTGGTACAGGTTCTTGACAGAACCGAAGGCTAAGGGAGCAAACCCTAAACAGAAAACCATGTCACTGTGGTAGCATTAAGGCCGGTTGATGTATGGAACTCCCAACATCTCCCGACCAGTCACTGCAGGGACAAATAGTTTTGCGCCTGTCTTGACATGTTCTTGCCGGTGTGAAACCTCTATTTGCTCCCTGAGAGAGTGCCGCTGGTAACTTGCAAAAGCCAGCAGCACTTCAACACTTTTGCAGGCAGCTTTCATGAAATGTCTGAAGCTGAGAGACATTAAGACCGGCTCATGGACGCAACTCTCATAGCAGAGAGCTAAATGGAGCGACCGACAGCATGATGATGATGATGATGATATATATATATATATATATATAGAGAGAGAGAGAGAGAGAGAGAGAGACAGCGCGCGCATCTATATAGAGTATAATTAAATAGTATATAAACCCAGGTCCAATCTTACCCGGAGTTACTAGAAGTTCATGATTAAAGCTAAACCTTATCGGTTAATACCATAATAGCGGTTAAACTCACTTTTGACATGGATTCGTGTTTTGTATATCTGTGTGCACATTGACAAATATCTATTTATATTTCGAGAGAATACTGACGATATGAAACGTGGGGAATAAGGGCTGATGTCGCCATCTAGTGTCAATCACAATCGAATCGATCAACATTACTTCAGCATCCGTTATAACACATGCGTAAATTAGAGTAATGCATATATTATACAAATTAGTCTCAGAAATGATATTGAAGCAAGAAATTCCTTTCATTGCTTTTTTAATCAAGCAATTTTGTGTTGCTGTACCCAAAAATATGTCTCTCTTCATGTATATGAGAGTGAAGGGAGGCGCAGGTTGAGTGGTGGGAACTGTATTCTACAAATTTCTTCTACAAATATCCATCCAGTCTCCCCAACCATACATATATACACAATGACTATCACCGACACGATCAGAATACAATGCCTTATTTACTATATGCAACACCCTGGTCTAGACTCTAAAAGTATTCACATACAGTACAACCCCGTTAAATCAAGCTCAGTTAAACCAAACGATCGGTTAATCCAAGCTTTGTTTGGCGGCCGGGCAAAATACTACCATTTATCATATAGAAAAGTCAGTTAATCCAAAGTATCGGTTAATCCAAATAAAATTGTCAGGCCCCAGGCCACTTTCGGTATGGTTAAACCAAACTTTCATGTGGTTATAAAGTCATCTGAGACCTTTATATATGATAAATACAAATTTCTAGGGTCCCTTCAAGTTTGGTTTAACGTGGTTATACTGTATAGTGTCTAGTTTAGTCAACAGTAGCCTAGTCATGTTTACGATAAACCACTATGCATTCACAATACACGGCGCGCTGTTTCTACTATTAGTATTACTCAGTACTATACGATACGCGCAGCATACGTGTAAGCCTGTATAGTGTGTCCATCTGTCACCAGAGGGCGCGCCGGGTGATCCGAAGGGCGTTCCCCGTGGCTCGTCCTGCTAACACTCCACCGAGCACCCCACCTATATATATATATATATATATATATATACAGTAAAACCTCTCTAAATCTACCGACCGTGAGACCGACTTTAAGTGGTCGATTTAGGGAGGTGGTCGGTCTAGAGAGTTAGAATATCCTTACACTTACAGTGGTATTGTTGACACCCAAATAAAGCGATCAATATAGGGGAGTGGTCGATCTGTGGATGGGTCGGTATAGAGAGGTTTTACTGTATATATCTATATCTATATATATACATGTATATATTATAAATATATAATTTTATATATACGTGTATAAAGAAAACACACAGAAAAGCGTGAACTCAAAGCGAGGCCCGCCTTGCGGACAGCGACTTTGAGTTGTGGCTGGCACGCAGAAGAAGCGCATGCGCGCCGACGTGAATACAGTTGCCGGGTGAAAGGTAAATGGGCGGCGGGAGCGCGCCGGTACCCAGGTACCGGGGCGCGGGGGGTCACGGTGTCATATCGCCGGGGCGGGCGCGGTGATGTATAGGCTTATTACACCACTGGTTCACAGCGCTTCAGGGTGGTCCGCTGCTGGTTGGGGGCTTACCCCCATAGGGCGTGTGTGTGTGTGCGTGTGTGTGTGTGGTGTGTGAGTGTGTGTGTGTGGGTGGGGGAGGGAAGGGGGTGATAGATGCGCCCCCCCCCCCCCCTGCTCCCTCGCCACCACCACTATCACCACTATCACCACCACATGCCACGGGGACGATTGGTGTAATCATCCCGACACAGCGGCCCGGGCAGCCCGGGGGGCGGCCGCCGCGGGTAAGTCACCAAAACAAGGCGTGGCATGTTAGCGACCATGTCAAGTCAACGCGCCCCGGCCCCGACGGTGTCTTATGATGGGACGGTGGGCTGCATGCAGCTGGGCGGGCGTTTATCGAGTGAACTCTGACCCCCGGGGACATGTGCGCATGCGTGTGGGGTTCTTCTGCTGGATCAGGCGTGGCAGGGGTGATGCTGCCGGGATCGACTCGACCAACGCGGCAGTGCGGGAACCTGCTGTGTGGTTGGGTGGTGGGTGGAGCGGGGTGTAGTGGTAGGAAGAAGGAGTGTGGGTGTGGGTCTGGGTGTGTGGGGGTGTAGGGGTGGGTGTAGGGGTGTGTATGTGTAGGTGTGGGTATGTGTAGTTGTGGTGTGGGTGTAAGTGTGGGTGTAGGTGTAGGTGTGGGTATGTGTAGGTGTGGGTATGTGTAGGTGTGGGTAGGTGTGGCTGTGTGTGGCTGTGGGTGTAGGTGTAGGTGTGTGTGCGTGTAGGTGTTTGTGGGTGTGGATGTAGATGTCGGTGTGGGTTTGTTTAGGTGTAGGTGTGGGTGTATATGTGGGTGTGGGTGTATGCGTAGGTGTGGGTATGTGTAGGTGTGGCTATGTATAGGTGTGGGTATGTGTGGTTGTGGTTGTGGATGTAAGTGTGGGTGTATGTGTTGGTGTGGGTATGTGTAGGTGTGGGTATGTGTAGGTATGGGTATGTGTAGGTGTGGGTATGTGTACGTGTTGGTATGTGCATGTGTGGGTATGTGTAGGTGTGGGTATGTGTGGTTGTAGGTGTGGATGTAGGTGAGGGTGTGGGTGCGGGGGTGGGCATAGGTGTGGGTAGTGTGTAGGTGTGAGCGTAGGTGTGGGTGTACATGTGGGTGTGCGAGTGGACTTAGGTGTATGTGTGGGTGTTGGTGTAGGTGTGAGCATAGGTGTGGGCATGGGTGTATGTGTAAGTGTGGGAGTGGGTTTAGGTGTGAGTGTAGGTTTGAGTCTAGGCATGGGGTAGGTGGAGATGTGTGGGTAGATGTGTAGATGTAGATGTGGGTGTAGATGTGTGAACTGGTGTAAGTGTAGCTGTAGACAGTGTAGGTGTGACTCCTGTGAGTGGATGTGTGGGTGTGAATGTGGGTATTAATGCGTGTGCATGTGTGGGTGTGAATGTGGGTATTAATGCGTGTGCATGTGTGGGTGTGAATGTGGGTATTAATGCGTGTGCATGTGTGGGTGTGAATGTGGGTATTAATGCATGTGCATGTGTGGGTGTGAATGTGGGTATTAACGCGTGTGCATGTGTGGGTGTGAATGTGGGTATTGGTTTGTGTGGGTGTGGATGTTGGTTTTAGTGTGCGTGTATGTGTCGGTGTTGATCTGAATGTGTGGGTATCATATTTTATCACACTGATAAATGATGCAATCCACCCTTACCTCCAATAAGCACATCGAACACATTTTGATTTTCTTCTAGTAGTAGTTTGACTGCCTCCCGCATGACTGCCTCCCTTCTGATACTAACTGTAATCAGTACATTAAACTGGCACGCGAATTTCAATCTGTACAGCATTGACTCCAAATCAATCAGGGTGCATTGAATGCATACACATATCAATGGGATGCCAAGCAATGCGTGTGTGCTGTCATGATGAAGGTTCTCCCACCTTTGAACCTTGAATAATCAATTCGAATTTTAATTGATCCAACAATGGTGTCTCACTTCCCTATCCAACCCTGCAATAGATGGATACAACACAAAGCATAACCACGTGTAATACCACCCACCCTTCGCGCTATCTGAGTGCATAATAATAATAATAATAATAATAATGAGAATAATGAGATGTGGGGAGTGTTTAAAAGTCTGCGCGTGTATGTGTGTGTGAGTGTGGCGGATGGAGGGAGGGGGGAGGAGTGCACGTGGGGGTGGTGGTGGTGGTGGGGTGGGGGATAGCATACCTGGCGGCGCCGCCAAGTCTGGTGGACCTCCACCAACCCCCTCACCAGTTGTCCAGGGTCCTGAACAATTTCACCTCATTGCCGCTGACCAGATGAGTGATGAAGGAGTGTGTGAGGGGTGTGTGAGGGGTGTGTGTGGAAGAGGTGGTGGAGGATGGTTGGTTGGTTGGTGCTGGGGAGGGGGGGGGGGGGAGAGTAATAATATAGGGTATGCACAGTGCTATATAATGACCAAAGATTGCTTGTTAAGAACACAAGTGTGAGGCCTGTCCGCTCGCGAGGTTGGCTCAGAAGCGTGACCAACTGTTTGACGTCTCACTTTGCACTCTCTCCCCAGGACCATATGTGTGTGTATAGGTGTATATATATATATATATATATTTTTTTTTAATGAACGTGGACACCTGCGGGGAGTAAAAGGACTTAAAAAAAAATTAAAGTCCAAGCCTATACATATTAATAAAACAATACACGATATTCACATGCATGCGCTGTGGCAACGGTCCCACAACCGTAGTGTTCGTCGTCGCCGTCAGATGTTGCATGCATTGTGAATATTTTGTATTAATAGTGACTGAAATTTTCAAAAAGGTCCAAACATGAACATTTTATTTTTCTTGGAAGCTCCAATGACCCAACAGCAATATACTTTTGGAATTGTCAAAATATTCCAAAATTTGACTGAGATACGTGCATTTGAAAGTTAGTGATTTCCATAGCTTTTATATGCGCTGGTGGCAACAGTCACACAACCATAGTGTTCATCGTCGCCATCAGATGTTGCATGCATTGTGAATATTGTGTATTGAAGGAAAAAATCAATGAAAGTCAAATTAAATATGTAGATAGTAAAGCCGGATGCTGGTGGTATCCGAAGTTATGTACGTGGTATATGCATTTGAGGCCTATCCACCCAGTTCGCGGATGTTGGCTTCCAGTACGCCCACCTTGAAGAGCGCGCAGCTGCCTCCCTGCCGGAAGCTATGGGTGCCGTAGTCCACTGGCACGTATCTGGCCCATTGGAGGGCGCCCTTAATTACCACCCAGAACAGTGGGCCCAGGAGGGGGCACCACGGGTCGGCCTCCGGGGAGAGGCAGCAAGATTTGTATAAGGCTTGCGTTGGGCAGAGGGGTTTGCACGGTCATTTGCGGTGATGGGATGACACACGCTGGCCCGCGGTATTCATTGATCTTCGACCAACGGATGGTAAAGCTGATGCCTGATAGGGTGAAGCTGGCGTCCATCCGGTGCAAGTGCTGGGTGGGGTCGAACTCCCTGGTGGAATTGGGCATCAGGTTGGAACGGCAGAGGAGGCCGTAGAACAAATGCGCCGTGGGCGATGTTGCGGGTGTTGATACCACGCAGTATTGCAGATAGCATAGCAGCCATTATGGGGGCCTTCCGGTGGGTGAGATCACAGCGCTCGCAGCGAATGCAATGGAGGGTGATGGTAAGGCGGTAATTGTTTGCCATGGGGTTAGGCAAGCCCCACTCCTGGTGCATGATGCGCACTATGTTCATGTACTGGCGCACTGAGGCGTAGCACATATGGCTGGGCAGAAGAGTGTGGTGGAGGCGGGCACTGGTGGGCAGCCCAGTGCGGTGCAGAACCGGATGTAGGCACCACGGTGTGAGGCATAGGCCCTGATGGTGTTGGGGGCATGCACCCCGCGCTGGTAGTGCGCCACCTCCCGGTCTAGCTGGGCGGCTGCTGCGTTGTCCATGTTACCATGGCACATGTAGGGTGCTGACTGAGTCTGGCGGACTGGTGGGGTGGGGGAGTGTGGCGCTCGTCCGTGAGCGTGTGCGCTAGTACACTGAGGAGCTGCTCAGGCCCACCATGCATCATGAGTTCGTTCGCTGCATTGGCCACCACATTGCAAACGCCAGGATAGTAGATTGCGTGCAGTTTGAAGTTGTAGGCAATGGAGGCATACTATATCTGGCAGAGGTATTCCATCACCAGGGGAGGTCTTTCGCCATGCAGTGGTTAATGATGGCAGCCGCAGGCTGGTTGTCTGTGTGTACGTACACCTGTTTGTTCCTCCAGGTATGCACCCAGAGGTACGCCGCCGGCACGAGGCTGAGCACCTCCTTGTAGTTGATGAAGAGCTGGTCGGTGCTCCCTGAACGCCACCTTGAACCAGGCGTCTTTGTCCCTTCGCCCCCTGGAGGCAGGCATCGGCGGAGATGGGGGTAGCAGGGGCAGCGTCGAGCATGGGCATGTGCCCGTTGTGCTTGCACGTAAAGAGGGCCCACCACCGCAGGTTGTGGGGACGGCTTGGGCGATGTATCCCGTGGTGCCCGCCGGGGGTGCGCAGTGGGCTCGCCGCGCCCCTGGGTAGTGGCGTCATCCTTGAGCGCCCTGTCGATTGTTATTGATACCCACAGTTGGTTAAATGCTGAATTCACCTCCAGTATAGCTTGGCGCTCCTTGCGCCCCTTGCGCTGGCAGTCGGCTGCCGTGGCGCAGTCGACTTGAGCGAGGTTGAGTTGGCTGTCCTCCCCTCCCTCCTGGAACGTCTGGTTCCCCATCGCCGTAAGTGCGACTCAGAGGAGGGCGCGCTGGTAAAATCCTTGCAATTGACGACTAGGAGGCCTGGGAGGTTGGTGAGCTCCTCCTCCTCTTTCAGTTGAGGCCCGCTTGCGATGCCCAGTCTAGGAAGTTGAAATCTCCTGAATCACCATCTTCAGCCATAGCTGAGCTGACACAGTGCTGGGGAAGGCTGATATGTGGGTTGGCCGGTGCGGCCAAGTGGAGCAACTCGGAGCATGGTGAACCGGTACACGTGCGATGGCGGGTGGCGGTGGCGGCGATGACGACCCGGCTGGCGCCTCCCCTTGCCTTATCTTAATGGTAACGTCACGCTGATTAAGCCATCCATTAGCGGGATTTCCTGGATTGGGCCACCATGGCAGGGCTGAGCGGCAAAACCACTGGCACAATGGTGCAAGAGGAAATCACGACTATCGCGGCCCTGCGCGCAGTCGACCACTCTGACTTCGACATATCGCCCTCGACATATCGCGTGGCCAGCGCGCCCTCCTCCGGGTCGCGCTTAATGACATTGGCTATGAGGAGTTCCAGCTCAGCACAAGCCCTGGCCGTAGCGAGGACAGCCAACCTACCCACGCCCAAGTCAACCACGCAGCGGCCGACCGGCGGCACAATGCGAAAAAAGCGCAGCAGGAGCGCCATGGCATCCTAGAAGCAGGCGCCGCTTTCGATCAGCTGTGGACGTTGGCAGCAGCCGACAGAGTTCTCGGCCTAGCGGGTGGCGGCGGGACCGAGACGCCGGAGCGCGCTCGGAAGTAGAGCGGCGCTATGGGATACGTCCCCCATCCCCCCGCCCCTGCGAACCAGCCCAGTCGGCATGGCATCGGGCCGGCCCCATGCCATAGCCTCACCATCCGCGCAAAATCCAGCAAGGCATTGCACATAATAGAATATCTTCCGCACACTGTGCGCGAGCGGATCGCGAAGAAGCGGAAGGAATACTTACAAGTGATCGACCCTCCCTCAGGGCAAGTCCATTTTAAAATGGGGGAAGACAATTGTGCCTGCGTATACCTGACGCAGGGCAAATGGGGGGCAGCAAATCAGTGCCTGTTTGCTCACCTCATCCAACTGGGTGAGGTGCCTAGGGAGGATGTAGAATATTATCTAGCTTACATGGCTAGTATCCACAATTTCACGGAAAGATTTGAGTGGCAGTCAGTCATTGAGTATGACACTCAGTACCGGGAAGTCCAGGCCGAGCACGGGACAGCCTGGGGCACAGCCGCGACCTACCTGGAGATGCAGCTCCTGGTCCACAGGCAGTGCGCCACCTCGCGCTGAAGGGGCGCGGTGGCGCTCAACACCATGGCAGGGGAGGGCGCACCGATCCCACCACCACCACCGCCGGGGACAAAACCATCTGCAGGCTGTTTGCCAACCCAGGGAAGTGCCCCTATTCCCCCTGCAAGTACGAACGTGTAAAGAGGGAATAGGGGGTATCGGGGGGCACCCTCATCCCGGAGGCCTGGGAGAGGCTGATCCCCCCCGACACATCGGCGTGCACGGAGATAATCGCCGGGGTGCGCAGCAGTTTCCGCATAGCCAGCACACCCGTCTCCAGCGATCCGTCTTTTCAACCTAACCACCCCTCCGCCATGCGCCCGGCCCTGGGGGCGCAGTGGAAAACCAAATATCCGTTGAGATCGAAAACGGTCATTACATCAAGCGCGACGGCCCAGCGCATATTACCAGCGCACTGGGTGCCATACCTAAGGAGGGGGCCGGGATCCACCTCATCCACGACGAGTCCCGCCCACGGGCCAGTGCGATCAACGACTACGCTGAGGGCGCGGGATACAGCTGCTCCACGGTAGAGCAGGCGGTCAGCCTCCTACAATGAGGCGACTACATGGGGAAGGTGGATCGGGCAAGCGCATACCGCAGCATCAGGATCCACCCCCACGACTACCCCAATACAGGGCTGCAATGGATGTTCGCGGGGGACAGCACCCCCACCTACTTCTATGATACCCGACTGATGTTCGGCATGCGGTTGAGCGCAATCACGTTCAACCAGCTCTCGCAGGCGGCCATCGGGATCATGCGCGTGCGGGCATGGGGCGACCACGTATTGGTCTACTGCGACGATTTTGTCATCACCCACCCTCGCCGCAGCGAGTGCTGTCACATCATGGGCGAGCTCATGGCAGTCATGCGTGAGCTGGGCTTCGCGATCAACTGCAAGAAAATAGTCGGCCCAAGCACCGACATCACATTCCTGGGCGTTAATATCAACATGGACACCTTCACCCTCGGATTACCATCTGCGAAGCTCCACGATCTCATCGTAGAAACCAGAGTGGCCGCGGTGCGCCGCAGTCTAGCAAAGCGCGGGCTGCAGTCCATCTGCAGAAAGTTGAACTGGGCCGCCCAAGTCATATACGGTGGCTGCATGCACCTCCGCCACATCTTGGATGTGATGGGTGCTCGCAACCGCCCCTCCCACCGCGCCCGGGTCACTGCCACGATACGCGACGACCTGCAGTGGTGGGTTTTGTTCGCCCGCCAGCACAACGGGCGCACACCAATTCTCGACGCCTCCCCCACCACCCCCGTCTGTACCGACGCCTACCTCGACATGTCGGGGGGATACCATAACGGCGAGTGGTTCGCCGTCGCTTTTAGCTACTGGCCAGGAACGCAGCAGCTCTCTATAAACTATAAAGAAATTCTGAGTTTGATGCCAGCGGCGCACCTCTGGGCGCAAGTGTGGGCAAATAAGCGTGTGTATATACACACCGACAACCAAGCCATCACGGCCATCATCAACCGTGGCACCGCCAAGGATCCTCTCGCCATGGAATACCTGCGCCAGGTATATGACATGTCAGTGGTGCAGAACTTTAAATTGCGCGCCGTCTATTATCCTGGCGTGCGCAACATCGTGGCCGATGCGACGAGTCGGCTTATGCTCAGCGGGGGCCCAGAGCGCCCGCGCGCAGCGCGGCGCGGCGCTGGGGCGCACCATCACCGACAGCCGCCAGGCCCCCCCGCTGGGCCCCCTGCGCACCACAGTCGGCACCTACTACTCACCGTGTTAGCATGGATGGCGCGGCTCTCGACCAGGAGGTGGCACTCTACCAGCGCGGCACATACGCCCCCAACACTTGCAGGGCGTATAACACCCACAGAGGCGTGTACTTGGGGTTCTGCGCCACGTTGGGTGCCCCGACGGTCCTGGCCACCTCCACCCTCCTCTGCCATTATGTGGCGCACCTGGCGTGCCGCATGTGCTACGCGTCCATTCGCCAATATCTAAACATCGTACCAATCATGCATCGGGAGTGGGACTTCCCTAACCCCCTGGAGGGGGATTACCGCCTGACCATTACCCTACGCAGCATATGCCGCGAGCGCGGCGACGCCATGCACCGGAAGGCACCCATAACCGCGTCCATCCTGCATGCCATACCGCTGGGCATTAATGTGAGGAACCCCGCCCACGCGGCGGCATGGGCGGCGGCTTTAACTATGTTCTATGGGCTCCTGAGAAGATCCAACGTCATACCAACCAACGCGGGTGTGTTGAACACGTCGCGGCACCTGCGCTGCACCGACGCGCGGTGCACGCAGACGGGCATCGTCCTCACCGTGCGTTGGTCCAAGACGAACCAATACCGCGGCCCCGCACGCATCATCCCCATGGCACGTATGGCGGCGCACCCCCTCTGCCCATCCCAAGCCATCTACAACGCCTGCTCACTCATCCCGGGTGCCACCTCCCCCCCCCCCCCCCCGCGGGACCGCTCCTTTGGACGGGGGGCCCCCCTCACTGCTACCAGATTCTGGGCGATCATCCGCGACGCCCTCCTGCGCGCGGGTCACGTGCCCCTGGATTACGGCACCCACAACTTCCGGCGCGGCGGTTCGTGCGCCTTGTTCAACGTGGGCATACCGGAAGCATATATGTATAGACTATGCATATATATATATATATATATATATATATATATATATATATGCACCTACATGCATATATGTGCATAGTCTATACAAATAAACATATATATCTATATATACATATAAAATAATATAATACATGTATGTACATATATATACCTATGAACATGTACATGTGTGTATATATACATGCACCGATGCACACGTGTGCAGCTGCATAATACATACATGAATATTTGTGTATGCGTATATGTGCATATATATGCATACGTATCTACATATATGCACATATATGTATGCGTATTCATATATAACCAGAACATGTTATCCGTGTACAGAAGGACGACACATATCACCTGGAACAAACCAACACCAGCCTATTACTTATTACTAATATCATGATGGACTTGTTTGTACTCCTCGACGCTGTTTATCCTTCAATCCTTGGGGGCCTTCCCCAGTTTATTACACCTAGGCTCAAATAGAGGAAACCTACTAGTACCCAGCTGGGTCACATATAACCTCCGGGGGGCAGGCAGGTGGGGTGGAGCAGGGGGGGGGGGGGTGAGCCAAAACTGAGTGGAATAGTCCACCATAGGGATTGCCTTGCTAAAGGCCCTGTCACACTATGACCTTTCCACCGGCGCGCCACCAACGCGCAAGATATTTGCTAGGGCTCAAGACACGTCCAACTTTTCGGCGTTGTGGGAGAAAGTTCGACGGGTTGCAGCGTGCTAGTGGCGTGTTGGTGGCGCGTCCGTAACTCCCCCTCCAACCCGTGGGCGCGCATCGGGGCACGCCGAAAGTTTTGTGCAAGCACAAAATGATCGACGCGACCCGACGCACGCCGACGCGCGCCAACGTGTCCATTCACACGTTGCTATCACTCAAGGTGTACCGACGCGCCATTAACGCGCTGTTAACGCGCCGGTAACGTGTCCTGAGGTGTCCTGACCAAAAAGGCAACACATTGACGCGCGTTGGGGAGAAACGTCGTAGTGTGACAGGGCCTTAACACGATGTCATCCACAACTCCCTTTTCCCGGCCAGGTGGCGGGAGGGGCGGGTGGGGGGGGGGGGGGAGTAGTCGAGATTATCACCATGTGTGATAGTGGAGCTCATTAGGAACTGCTACAATATTTAATTTCTTTTAAGGCCAACATTGCCAGATATGTCTAAACAAGGATCACATGCCATTGCCTAAGGTTAAAAATAAGTCACCATACAATCACTTTAAAGGGTTTGAAGTGGCTATAACAAAATAACTTGTGGCAAGCGATAAAAAATGGTTGATATGCATCAGCATTGCATAAAACGCAATAGCACGTGACATGGGTCGCGAGGTTCTCTACAGGGGATACTCTTACCAATAACTTGCTAACAACTTTCATAACATCGAATTATGTTGTAGCAATTCTATTATATGTGCACCTATCTTCACATGCTTTCCATCGTTGTCTTTTGGACGTTTGCGATTGCTTCCTGCTTCTCCTTTTCTTTGGAACTCGGAAGCGAAGAGGTGGAGGGAGGGGTCTAATCAACAGTGTGGGATCGTTTGTAATTAAATAAACCCACAACACAACATGATTTGGTTTGACTCATGACTTCTGCCCCAAGCGTAATAAACCAGTAAAATGAACATCACCTTCATTTCCATTTTCATATCTTTGGATCTTTTAACATGTTACCCATTCAAAGCAGCTCTCGATTTGCTTCTATGCCGTCTTGATATGACGTTAGATGTTGCCAGGACGTAAAGCCCCAGTCACACATCACCGGATTGAGCAACGGACAGAATTGTCTAGTCCGGGCATCATAAGTATCAAAATGTATTAAACTGTGTCAAAATGTTGCGATATCGGGTGAAAGGCTGCTGGACGAATGGACATGAAACGGACATGAAACAGACATGAAACGGACATGAAACGGACATGAAACGGACATGAAACGGACATGAATGGATAGCCAATGGACAAAATGAACTCAAACTGGACAAGAACCGTAGACGTCAATCCGGTGGCACCCGTTCCAAGTTTTGTGCATGTTCAAAACTTGTGCGGACACAAACTAGACTATCAACAGACTTTTTTCGGCTTCTTTCTATTTCCTCCAATCCGGTGATGTGTGACAGGGGCTTAATATTAATAGTCCAACCAACCAACATCTTCTAATACAACGCTGCGATTTTAAATCAGGATCTATGCACTAGTTTAAGAGAACAACACTACCAGCAGTTTGGTAGGAACATTTTGTTATGCATGTACATTTTTTGTTGGGGATGTGGGGATGGGGATGAAGGGATTGGGGTTATATGTGTAGGTTTGCGGTTTGTTAGTGAAACACCCACACTGATATAGTGTTATTAATCAGAACACAGCCTTAATAATGCTAAGTAGCTTCGGGTGGTTTTAATGCGATCCACCCTGTTGGATTCTGACTTGGCATGCAGGTTGCACCTCGAACCCACCACCCACCACCCACCACCCACCACCCATCACCACAATTCCTCGTGGACGGTTTTATCAACACTTCAGCGATTTTCATCAACAGTACTTCCCGTGTTTAACGGAAAGCTCTGCGTTCAGACCAATGTTGTCCTGACATAGCAGTACAATAGTATATGATTTATTATATAATAAATATATAACATATATAATATATAACATATCATTTATATATAATTAAATATAATTTATACATATACTATATATATAATTGATATATAATTTATACATAATCGAGCTATACTTTATATATAATTTATGCATAATATTGTATTAAAACTATTAATATATACTATAACTTATATATGATTTATATATAATTTATGATATATAAAATTGATAAAAAATGAATAATATATAATTTATATATAATTTATGCATATAATCTATATGCCTATATCATTTATAAATCAGTTATAAATCATTTGCATATAATTTGTATATAATTGTTATATAATTTATAAAAATATAATATTTATATCAAATGTACAATATATTAATATAACTTATGCATATCATCTAGATGCTTATATCATTTATATATCATGTATCTATCATGTATATATCATTTATATATCATTTATATATATATATATATGTGGATAGTGATAACCCCAATACATCCATAATATATACCAGAATTCATTCTGTTGGAACAAAGGGTTTCATATACATATATGTGTGCACATATATATCATGGATAGTGGTTTCAAAAGCTGTTTGAAGCAGGATAATGACTGGATACAGGTGGCGCTACCTTGGTATGATAAGGAGATAGAGCACATATGAGAGACTACAACTTACAAGCTTGCATATACCAGTTTAAAGTTGCACAGTCCGATGGTTTTGAATTTCTGCCATTTTTCTGAGATAAATATATTTAATTGGTTGTTATAGCCTACCTTACTTTAGTTTGAAGTAACTTTCATTTTGAATGGCTAACTTTTGAGATATTTGAAGTGCAAACATCCTAAATTGATTTTGGCAAGCATGTCAAAACTCAGCATAGGCTTATGCAGTAACAGGTTCTGTTAAATTTACTCAGTATGCCCTTGTATGTGGCAACAAATGTTTAACAAGTGCACCAATATCTAAGTTAGATATGTAGAATAAAATCTAGGTGAATGTTTTTGTTTTGAAAATGTGATGCTTCATCGGACTATGCAGCTTTAAGTATGAAAGGGGTGCTTCTTTACATGCAGATTACACATGTATATAATACAATATATAACATACGTACTATGCATTTGAACTTGCTCCGTTGGAAAATAGGCTACACCACAACCCTCCAACTGCCTAGATAGACCTACCTTTAGTGTCCTATCAACATTTCTCTGCCTATTCTATATAGGGGGTCGTCCAAAGTTTTCAATATTCTTAAGGTAGTACAGAGAGTACTACTTTTACAGACCCCCCCCCCCCCCCCCCCCCCGCCTCTCTCCCCCAAAGTAGTACACATCAACATTTTACTATAGACCCAGATGTTGTGGACAAATGAGTTGATTACCTGGCTCCCATCTTGGGAGGTGATGGAATTCAAACCCTCGTATTTATTTGAACCAAGGTTGAGTCAAACCGATAACTTAAAATTTACATATTTTGGTACCTAGCCTGGTGTACTATCTTGGGGGTGGTGGTGATGAAAATGGTAAATATAATGCGTAACACAGGATTCGAATGCACACATCTTGCTATTCCAGCGCCAGTGTGCTAACTATTACACTAGATAGTCACCCTGGTCCAATCATCCCATCCACACCTCCCTCTTTATGTGGCTCCTTGCCAGTGCCAGTGCAGTCTACTAATAGTGCCAACAAGAAAATCGCCAAAAAAAATCATCATTTTATTAAACGCTAAAAGTCGTAGGAACATTTTGTTATGACCGTGAAAATGTTGATAACTTTGGACGACCTCTTCGTACATGAACACTGCCTATGCGTCTCAGCAGGCATTAGGTCCGATTGCGAAGAATGCCGACGAAAATGGCCCCGGCCACGATTCGCTGCAGAGTTTCGGGACTGACCTCAAGAGGCGGCCAGGCGGTGCCAGACGATGGGAAGCGGCGAAATGGCCGCGGGCAATAATAAGAATAATACACTTAATCACCGATATGGAATCTAATGGTGTTAATATTAGGGGGCGGCGTAGGACGCGCGGAACAATGGGAACAGTGTATCCGGGTCGGTCCTTCCTCTCCCCCCCCCACCCACCCAGCTACACCACCCTCCCTTTTGCTTTGATGGTGTGGGCCAACATGGAGGCTTGCTTTGAAACTATATGAAGGCAGCATAGGAAATTTGAATGTAGCAGAGGGGGATGGGTGAGATGGAGGGGAGATGGGGAGGAGGGGAGGACGGAGGTGGGAGGAGGGAGGGGAGGGGAGGAGGAGGGGAGGAGGAGGGGAGGAGGGAGGAGGAGAGGAGGGGTGGAGGGGAGGGGAGGAGGAAGGGAGGAAGGGAGGAGGGGAGGAGGGGAGGAGGAGAGAAGGAGGGGAGACGAGGAGGAGGGGAGGAGGGGAGGAGGGGGGAGGAGGGGAGGAGGGTAGGGGGGATGGGAGGAGGGGAGGAGGGGGGAGGGGGAGGGAGGAGGGAGGCAGGAGGGGAGGAGGGAGGAGGGGAGGAGGGGGGAGGGAGGAGGGAGGAGGGGACGAGGAGAGGAGGAGAGAAGGAGGGGGAGGTGAGGAGGGGGGAGGGGGGAGGGGGGAGGAGGGGAGGGGGGAGGAGGGAAGGAGGGGAGGTGGGGAGGAGGAAGGAAAGGAGGGGAGGAGGGGAGGTGGGGAGGAGGAAGGAAGGGAGGGGAGGAGGGGAGGAGGGGAGAAGGGGAGAAGGGGAGAAGGGGAGGAGGGGAGGAGGGGAGGAGGGGAGGAGGGGAGGAGGGGACGAGGGGAGGAGGGGAGGAGGGGATGCAGGGAGGAGTAGCCCCAGGCGACGTCACACACACACAACGGCCTGCATGATGTGACCAGCAAGTCGACATTTTTACGGCGCTGCACTCACCTTTTTAGATTGGTGCAAAGATTCGCAAGCGTATCTGATTTCTTGAAGGAGGAGCTGAAGCTCTTTCTAGGAGGTGAGGGAAGTTATGGGGCGAAGTGAGTAGAAGAAGTGCGAATTGAAGGTTTCGGCTTCATGTAATCCCATTCAAGATGAGAGGCTCCCACCGTACAATTCCCATTGTTTTGCCCTATTGCAGGCAGGAGCTTGCAGTGTGAACAGCGCTCTTCATCACGCATGTTTACACAGTTTATTATCTGACGAAATTAGCCGCTTATTTGATAGCATCTTTCTGGTGCCGTGACCATCTGCCCACGCTTTCAGGCCGCTGACAGTGCGTCCGAGCCGCCGACACAATGAGTGTCGCTGCATGGTCGCCGCGCTCGACTTAATTATCAATTTCATGGCGGCCACTTTCCACATCTCCTAAATGCGCCGCTTGCACCGCGTTGTCCATTAACAGAGCGCCTTTTGGGTACCGATCCATGGCGCGAGGGTCTAGCATGTTTGACTGTGACTGTGAGCGGAGGCTTCTGTGTCCGAGGTTATTTTGGGCACTGAACACCAGGGGGTCCAAGGTGTTATATCTGACGATAGTGAACAGTGGAGCTGGCGACAGTCGGAGCAATTAAATTACAACAGCCGCATGTCACTGTCCCAAAGGACCCTCTTCATACTCCCACCCACCCACACACAGACAGTCACCCCCTCGCCCACACACACACCCGGTCCAGCTCACGGAAGGTCAGATAAGGCTGGGTTGTAACCGATATCCTTCAAAGTGTTACCCCATTGCCAGCTCCACCAATTGCCTCGTTGACCTTTGTATTATTAGAGAAGCCATGCTGCCCCATAACCCCCCCCCCCCCTGTAATGTATGAAAGGGTGGACTCAACAAGCTCTAGTATGTAAGTGGCTTTATTAGGGTTTAGGGTTCATCATTCCAACTCCGGTCCTGTCACATGATCCTTTCGCCGCGCCCAGGGTCGTTCATAAAGTACATCTCCATCTGGGGGGGGGGGCATTCATAAACTACAATATCTTACATTTTCTTCTTTTTCGCGAAGGGTGTTGAAATTATTATCCATCGGTGACGGTACCCCTTCCATAACTTATGGGATATCTGTTGACGTTCAAACTCCTTCGTACATCGAGGTTCTTCTTTGAGAGTGCGCTGTACTGTCACTATGCTACTCTCTTACATTTCGATCATATATAACTTCTTTTTTTCTCTTTTTTCCCCTTTTTTTAAAGTAGAAGTTAACGGTATCAGTAGTAGATGTAATACTGTCAATAACAAATTTATACAAGATACGTACAAAATATAAAAAATTATGTAATCATAATGAGCATAAAGTAGCAAAGACGACTTGATTAGTTTATGCTTAAATCTTGTCTTATCTATCTGTGAGCATAAGGTAATATTCGAACAATTGTTTCATCACCGTTAGTATTTTTTTACATCTCTTATATTATCTCGGTATAGCTTATTCTTAACAATTTTGGTTTAACCACACTTTGTGACCCCTTTACATTTTGGTTGTGGCTCTGATCTATATCTGTCAACCATTTTGCTTGTTCGGCCATGTCATGTTACGTACTTGATTGGATGGCCCTTGTGTGGGTTTGTTTGTGCAGCCTGGTCATTGTCTGCATGTTTGAGTGTTTTGATTGCTTTACTGTTATTGGGTTCTGCTACTCTCGGGCACTTGATTATTTGCTTGCGGTTACGTCTGACTGCTTTGTCAGTTGTGGTTTTTATATTGTAACTTCTGGGATATACGTATGATTGATTTACAATTACTCCCTTTGCCCAGTTCTCGTTTTGGTCAGTGTATTTGACTTCATCCCCTTTTTGTAATGTTGAGTGTGTAGTTGTACCACGTTTATTAATATTTTCTCTTTGCTTGTCTTGGCGTTTTTTCATTTGAGGTGTTATGTGGTTTTGTGCGCCAAGCTGTAGCTTTAAAAAAATTGTTGGTATCTTTGATCTCAGTGCTCTAGACATTAACAATTGGGCCGGTGATGCGGTTAGCCCTTGTATGTGTGTGTTTCGATAGTTTAAAGCCGTGTTCACACGGGAAAAGTTTACCCCGCTTTATACAAGGCGGATAATATGAACCGAACTAGTGTTGCATCCACACGGGCAGTACTTGGGCCGGAAATCGATATCAGCACATGAGCAAGTTCATACTAACCAGCGCCAGTTTCAGTTAGTCGACGTCGGCAAGAGAGAGTGTGGGTTCGACCTAGATATGTATAGACTGAATCATATTGTTTTGGAACCGTAAAAACTTCTGCTGGGCAGTGAAAACCTATAAATAAATGATGAAAAAAACATCTGTGCACCTCTATCCGGTTCATAAACCAAATTATATAATATGCGCTTTTGATCGACCGAAAAGTCAACAAACTAAGGTCTTGACTGCACATGCGTGTGACGTCCTTAATCCGCCTCAAGTAAGTCGGTTGCGTTCACACGGGCGATATAAGTCGAATCATAAAATTTGGTTCATATAAACCACCTACACAAGTGGTTTATAAAATCTGAATAATATGAATCGAATCAGCCCTAATCCGACTTAGCCTCGTGTTCACACGCGAAATGTAACACAAACTATACAAGTCGATTTTTATGATTCGAATTAACTGCCTCGTGTGAACAGGGCTTAAGAGTACTATATGGTCTCACTTCATTATTTAGACTGTTTTTATCATCTGGCCAGCCGTTCTTTGTTTGTGTTATTATTTGTTGAAGTACTGTGTTGTTACTTGTTTCTTGTCTTATTTGTTGGATGTGGCTTCATGCCACGCTGATCTCAGCTACAGTTACGTTCTTGTCGAATAGGGTTGTCGGTGTTGTCTTTATGGAGGGTGCTCATGACAGGGTGCATATATTTTGCCTTGAATATGGATGACAGTTAGGTCAAAATTCTGCAAACGCATTCTCATGCATTGCATTCTGGCGGACAACAAATGAAGTGGTTTCTGTATGATTGAGACCAGTGACTTGTGGTCGGTTTGAATGGTTATTGGTTTGACATTGATATACTCGTGGAACTTTTTACACCCAAAGCATATAGCTAATAGTTCCTTTTCAATAATAGCATATTTTGTTTCTGCTTGGTTTAATGCATTTGAAGTCATTGACACTGGTTTATCATTTTGAAATAGTGTGGCCCCATGTCCGGATTTACATGCGTCAACTTGCATTACGATTGGTTGTTTTACATTGTAGAACGTTAACACTGGTGCATTTACTAAAAGGTGTTTTAACTTTTGATATGCTTCTTCGTCGATCTCCTGCCTGTGCCACAAAACATCTTTTTTTAACACAATTCTTAATGGCTTAGTTACGGTTGCGAGGTTAGGGATGAACTTCCCAATATACCCTACCATACCTAAAAATATTTGCAAGGCTGGTTTATCTTGGGGGGGTGGGCATATCTACAATGGCTTGATATGGTCTTTACTTGGTTTTAAACCACTGGCTGATAATGTGTGACCTACGTAATTTACTTGTTTACCAATTCCTGACCTTGCTGCGTTTAATTTTAAATTGACCTCTCTGGCTCTATTTAATACCTGTTCTAACATCTGGTTGTACTCTTCCTCTGTTTTTCTGTAAATTAAGATATTTTCAGTAATGACACTAACCCCTTCTATATCTTTTAAAATCTCATTCATTTGCTCTATGAAAATATCCCCAGCCATTTTTATGCCAAGCGGCAATCGGGTATAGCAAAACCTCCCTCCTCCCAAACTCTTGGCGC